>BLSH010440597.1:450834-463292 GCA_018402905.1 Glandirana rugosa
ATAAAGTTCCCAAGGGTATCCTATTTTTCCTACACGAGCTGGTAAGTGGTGATAAGAACGTCTGGTCACCAGAGTTTTGAACCTACACAATAATAATATGTCCTAAATATATCGCGGCTGTCAAACGCGTCGCGAAATGTTATAATCCCGTCCGTCATGTTAATGTTATGTTATGTTAAGTTATGTCCTCCTTAGTCTCCCGGGACGAGCAATCTCGAATGTTAGATTCTACACAAGGAACCTTACGGAAATAGGCCGAGAACCCCACGATAAAGGGGGTGACTGTAGGGGGAAATAGCACCCCAAGAGCCGGATAAAGGCATTCCAAGGAACACATCTTAGATTGTAAGCTCTAACGAGCAGGGCCCTCTGATTCCTCCTGTATTGAATTGTATTGTATTGTAATTGTACTGCCTGCCCTAATATTGTAAAGCGCTGCGCAAACTGTCGGCGCTATATAAATCCTGTATAATAATAACACATCCAAGTTTTGAGACCACTGGTCTGCAAGAATAGTGGTGAATGGTCGAGCACATCCTTTTTATCCTATGGGAACCCTTGAAATATCAGTTCTCAGGGAGCCCCTGGTAAAATTATTTCATCAGGAGACTGCGAGAAGAATTCTCCATGCATTGATGATCAGTGGGAAGAATGCTCCTTACATTGTTGGTCAGTGGGAAGAATGTCCCCTTTACATTGGTGGTCAGGATGCCAGTGACAACGATCATTGATGTCTGGATCAATAATTACGAAGGGATCGTCACATGGGAGGTCAATCCAGCACAGCTCAAAGAACCCCTAGCAACCTCTGGAGGAACCCTAGTTGAGAATGAATTGTCCTGAAGGTTCATTTATTAGGACAATATGTACCAATCAGATTTCTTTATTCAGTAAACTGCAGGGTGGATTTGGTTTAAATCACTAGTAAAAAGGTTTGATTTAAATCATAGTTTCTCCTATCGTTCACTGACAGACGCAGCTTCTCCATTACGTGTGGGGTTTTATGCTGGTCTCACTAGGAGTTACCTAGGGAGGGAAAAGAAACAGCTGGCCCCTCCCATGGGGGGCTGTCCTCTCTTCCCACATAAAACCCCCTCATAGCATAGCTCTTCAGTTTCAATGCCTAGTTTGCAAGGAGTTGACTTGGCTATTGAGTCCCAGGTGCTAAGAGACAGGGGAGTCGCCGACTCCGTGATCCCTACTTGTTAAAAGCTCGCAAGTGTACTTCTCGCAAGATTTATCACCGCACCTGGAAGGCTTATATAGCTTGGTGCGAGGCGGAGGGTCATAACCCTCGCTCTTATGTCGTGTCCAGGGTCCTGACTTTTTTGCAGCAGGGCCTGAGCAAAAAACTGGCTTTGAGTACACTCAAGGGCCAGATATCGGCTCTGGCCATTCTCTTTCAGAGACCTTTGGCTTCGCACTCTTTGATTCGTACCTTTGTACAGGGTGTGCGACACGTGGCGCCTCGGGGGAAGGCCCCGATGGCTCCATGGTATCTGCCTTGGTGCTTTCTGTTCTTCAGAAACCGCCATATGAGAATATCAGGGAGATTTCTTTGTCATTGCTGTTGCAGAAGGTGGCCTTTTTAGTTGCCATCACTTCCGCCAGACGGGTGTCTGAATTAGCAGCACTATCGTGCAAGTCTTCCTACTTAGTCATGCATAAGGATAATGCGGTCTTGCGACCCTCTCCTTCCTTGCTTCCGAAGGTGTTCTCTTCCTTTCACATTAATGAAGATATTGTTCTTCCTTCATTGTGCCCTCGTCCATCGCACCCAAAGAAGTTTGAGTTGCATACTTTGGACGTAGTGAGGGCCTTGCGAGGGTACTTGGCTGCTACAGCCTTATTTTTCGAAAAGCTGATGCTTTGTGCTGCCAGAGGGTCCGCGCAAAGGGTTGGCGGCCTCGTCGGCTACGATTTCTCGTTGGATTAGAAAAACCGTGACCCATGCGTATTCTGTTCGGGGCAAGGTTCCCCCTTTTCCGGTCACGGCTCATTCTACCCGGGCGGTTAGCACTTCCTGGGCTTTCAGACACCAGGCTTCGGTGTCACAGGTGTGCAAGGCGGCCACTTGGGCCTCGGTTCACACTTTCACTAAGTTTTGTAAAGTTGATGTGTTTGCATCTTCGGATGCTGCTTTGGGCCGCAAAGTTTTGCAGGCGGCAGTGTAGGCGCGTCTGGCGCCTCCTTAGAGGTTCAGTTGGGTACTGTTAGTGTTTACCCACCCCTCTTTTTGACACAGCTTGGGGACATCCCCACACGTAATGGAGAAGCTGCGTCTGTCAGTGAACGATAGAAGAAAAAGGGATTTTATTAAAACTTACCGTAAAATCCTTTTCTCCGCGTTCACTGACAGACGCAGCACCCACCCCTCTGTTCTCTGTTCTTGTACAGCTTGTGTACGAACTGAAGAGCTATGCTATGAGGGGGTTTTATGTGGGAAGAGAGGACGGCCCCCATGGGAGGGGCCAGCTGTTTCTTTTCCCTGCCTAGTTAACTCCTAGTGAGACCAGCATAAAACCCACACGTAATAGAGAAGCTGTGTCTGTCAGTGAATTCGGAGAAAAGGATTTTACGGTAAGTTTTAATAAAATCCCTTTTTTTAAAGAGCAACTGTCATGTCTGTCCCGCAGCAGCTCCACCTCTGACCCGCTGGTGACTCACCGACAGTCCCATTCACGTTAATGGGGCGGCTGGTGATGCGGCGGCAGTGACACAAGGTGAGGGACGTGGCGGCAGTAGGTGAGTGGATGCCCGCTAACAGGCGCTGCCATGATGGATCTGAAATGACAGGTGCTCTTTAACCACTTGGGCACTTAAACCCCCTTAACAACCAGACCAATTTTCAGCTTTCAGTGCTCTCACAATTTGAATGACTATTACCCAGTCATAAAACACTGTACCCAAATGAAACTTTTGTCCTTTTTTTCCCACACAAATAGAATTTGGTGGTATTTATACGCCACTGGGTTTTATATTTTTTTGCTTTATAAATGAAAAAAAGACCGAAAATTCTGTTAAAAAAAAAACATTTTTCTTTGTTATAAAATTTCGCAAATTAGTACTTTTTCTTCATAAATTTTGGTCAAAATTTAGACTGCTACATATCTTTGGTAAAAATAACCAAAATCAGTGTACGGTATATTATTTGATCTTTGTGAAGGTTATAGAGTCTACAAGCTATGGTGACAATCACTGAAAATTCATCACACCTAATGTACTGAAGGCCGATCTCATTTCTTGAGACCCTAACAAGCCAGGAAAGTACAAATATCCCCCAAATGACCCCTTTTTGGAAAGTAGACATTCCAAGGTATTTAGTAAGAGGCATGGTGAGTTTTTTGAAGTTGGCATTTTTGCCCACAATTCTTTGCAAAATGAAGGTTTTTCATTGACAGACACAGCCTCTCATTCTTGACGTGGGGTTTATGCATCTTTCACTAGGAGTGGACTAGGCAGAACAAAGTTCAACTCAAAGCAGACACAACCCCTCCCAGGGGGCAGTCCTCACTTAGCATAACCCCTCCAGCAACTCAGTTTTTTATGTCTAGTGCAAGGAGTAGGACCTGCCTCCCTGCTGGGATCTGCGGTTCCCCTTTCTTTTCCTCATTTTTTCTTTTTCAAGAATTCTGATTAACATTACAATCAAGCAGCCGGCTGGGTGACAGGCTGGATATCCTAGATCCAAGGAGTCTCCCCAGCATGGCCGATGGATGCGAGCCGACCCTTAGCTGCACGCGGGGTCGGCCGCATCAGGCCTCATTCCGTGCGAGGCGGCCGGCGGGTTAAAGGTCCCGCCAGCGCACCTAGGACCGGGCACCCCGTGTCTGTGTCACGGGTGCTGCGTGGCCGGCAGCTCCCCCCGTTTCGGAGGGGTGGCAGGTCTGCTTTGGGTGGCTATCCACTGTGCCCGTCCAGAGTGGTGAGTACTATTCCCCCCCTCCGTTAGAGGGTGGGGGATTAGGGGGGGCGACGGGTGGTGCCCCCCTTTTTCTCCCCCGGGTGTATGGTCCGACCGTTCGGTTTGCCACCCCCGCCCGCCCACTCGGAGCTGTAGTTCCTCCCTGCCTGCGTGGGTTCCCCAGTGTGGTAGTGCCCGCCATCCGCCTGTATCCGGCCGCATGGTCGCACGTCTTGTAGCTGGCCATGTTTTACAAGGCTGCCATTTTCCTGTTGCCGGCCATGTGTTTTGCTGGGCCGCCATTTTCTTGTAGCCGGCCGCATGTATTTATTGGCCGCCATTTTGCAGTGGCCGACCATGGGTTCGGCCTCTAGTGCCTATGGTGGCCATTTTGGTGTGGTCCACTGTATACTGATGGGCGGCCCTGCTTCTGGCGTTAATACAGGCTGGAAGAGCGCTCCTGAGACGTGGGGATCGCGGGCAGAGGGACAGGCAGCTACAGCAGCACAGCTCCTGAGGCGGTGGGTGAGTCGTCCTGGGAACCTCTGGGGCCCCAAGGTAGTGACTGTGGAGCGGTGGGGGTACACTCATATCCGGGTGTCATCTGGGGTGCGGGCTATGGTGGCTGAAGCTGGGGCTTCCCAGCCAGGGGTCTCCGGTGGGGACCAGACAGCGCTGGGACCGGTGGTCCCGCTGCACACTTTGACGAGACGCTGAAGCTGGGCCTGGCTGTGACACAGGGGGCGCCGTATGCTTTTGGGTCGCATAAGCCGGCCAGGACGCCTAAGGCGTTCCCCTATTTGTCGTACTTTGATCAGTTCGTTTACAAGGAGTGGCGGCGTCCTCAAGGGTCGTTCCCCACGCCTAAACGTTTTTCTGTGCGTTATCCCTTTGAGGATACCCTGCTGCAGGAGTGGAAGTCCCCAACGGTGGACCCGTTGGTGGCCTGTCTGAACAAAGCGACCACTATTCCAGTGGAGGGCTCTCCATCCTTCAAGGACCCGGCCGACAGGAGGACTGAGGCGGTATCCAAGGTCGCAGGGTCGGCTATGTGGCCGGTGCTGGCTTCTACACTGGTAACGCAGGCGCTTACGGAATGGGCAACTATTGTGCACCAGGCTTTGGTGACTCTCCAGGCCCCTCCGGAACCTGTGCAGATGGCAGATCAGCTGATCCAGGGACTGAAGTATCTCTGTGATGCGGTCCTCGATATGGCCCCCATGCTGTCAAAACTGTCCATGTTTGCAATCTTCATTAGACGGCTGTTATGGCTGAGATGCTGGTCAGGAGACCAGGCGTCAAAGAAGGGCCTGACGGACCTGCCTTTTGAAGGGGGTCGCCTCTTTGGGGCTTCCCTCAACGAAATCATCAAGGATTATACTGGGGGGAAGTGTACTCTTTTTCCATAGCCCAGAAGGGGCAAGGAGCCCGGCGCAGGGCGGGCCCTTCCTTCTCTGCGCAAGAGTTTTTTTCGTGCACCACGTACCTCGAACTAGGGTTCTCAGCCCACCAAGGCCCCCGCTGGGGGCTAGAAGCTTCCCTGGCAGTGTAAGTCCAAAAAGGCGGAGGAGAAGTCCTCCTCCGCATGATGGGTCGGCTCTTGCGGTTCGCGGACCTCGCGCATCTCGGATCTCTGGGTGCACAAGGTGGTTTCGTCTGGGTACAAGATAGAGTTCCGTACCCAACCCCCGGACAGGTTCTTCGCCTCCAATCTGAGGCTTCCCCCGGAACGGCTGCAGGCCCTGTTTGAGGCCGTGCATGTCCTGCTCCATCAGGGGGTGATTGTGACGGTTCCTGCTGCGGAAGGTTTCCGCGTTTTTTATTCCACTCTTTTTGTGGTCCCGAAAAAAGATGGGGTCAGGCCTGTCCTGGACCTGAAGGCCCTCAACTTCTTTGTGAGGGCGTGGAAATTCAGAATGGAATCTGTCCACTCTGTGGCGGCGGCTCTTCAGCAGGGAGACTTCCTGGCCTCCCTGGACATCAAAGACGCGTATTTACACATGCCCATATGCGTACACCATCAGCGCTTCCTGCGCTTTGCGGTGGGGAAGCTCCACTACCTGTTTGTGGCCCTCACGTTCGGTCTGGCCTCAGCCCCTCGGGTTTTCACCAAGCTCCTAACCCCGGTGCTGGCACTGCTGAGGCAGAGGGGCATAGCCATAGTGGCATATCTCGACGATCTTCGGCCTCCGCCTTGTCGGACAGTCTGGCCATCACCCTTGGTTTCCTGCAGGACTTCGGCTGGGTGATCAACCTTCGGAAGTCGGTGCTGGCTCTGTCTCGCCGGTTGGAATACTTGGGCTTGGTCCTGGATATGGAGCAGGCGTAGGTGTTTCTCCCTGCTGCCAAGGTTTTAACCCTCCAGGGGCGGTGCGGGCCCTGCTGTCTCAGGGGAGGTCCTCTCTCAGATTTTGCATGCGGGTGTTGGGGCTGATGGTCTCCTCCTTTGGGCATAAGGCACCGCCTCGGAGTCACACCCGGCTCCTGCAGTGGGCAATCCTGCTGCGGTGGGACAAGCCTCCGCTCTCCCTGGATCGGGTGATCAGTTTGGATCACCGGACTCGAAACTCCCTCACCTGGTGGCTACGGGCCCCGACCTTGGAGCGGGGGAAATCGTTTCTTCCCATGGACTGGGCGGTGATCACGACAGATGCCAGCCTATACGGCTGGGGAGGGGTCCTGGGGAGGTTGTTGACCCAGGGCCACTGGTCTTAGGAAGAGTCCCGTCTCCCGATCAACGTGCTGAAACTGCAGGCAATCAGGCTTTGCATCTCCCACTGGTTGGGGAGGCTACACGGGCGTCTTGCTCGGGTCCAGTCAGACAACACCACGGCTGTGGTTTATGGGAATCATCAGGGCGGAACGAGAAGCGCAGCGGCAGAAGTGGCCCACATTCTGCGGTGAACAGAGCTTCACGTGCCGGCAATCTCTGCCGTTCACATCCTAGGCGTATGGAACTGGCAGGCGGACTATCTCAGTCACCAGAAGCTGGATCAGGGGTAGTGGTCCCTGCATCCGGAGGTGTTCCGCCAGATTTGTCTGAAGTGGGGCAAGCCAGACGTGGATCTCCTGGTGTCCCGGCTCAACCGAAAGGTGCAGGCCTTCGTGAGCAGAACAAGGGATCCGCTGGCAGACGTGGCGGATGCCCTTGTGGCTCCGTGGTCTCGGTCCCGGCTTCTCCATGCCTTCCCTCCACTTCCGTTACTCCCGCGCTTGCTGCGCAGGGTAGAGGCGGAACGGATCCCAATCATTCTAGTAGCGCTAGATTGGCCTCGACGTCCTTGGTACGCCGACGTGGTGAGGATGGTGGTCGACGTCCCCTGGCAGCTCCCGCTTCGCGAGGACATGCTCTCACAGGGGCCCATCTCCTGCTTTACCCTTGCTGGCTTTAACGGCCTGGCTATTGAGTCCCAGGTGTTAAGATAGGGGACTCTCTGAGTCCGTCATTCCCACTATGCTCAAGGCACGTAAGGCCACTTCGCGGAAGATCTATCACCGCACTTGGAAGGCTTACATTGCTTGGTACCCCCCGTTCTTTCTCGGTGGCTCGGGTGCTCACCTTCCTTCAGCAAGGCCTAGATCACAAGTTAGCATTGAGCACGCTTAAGGGGCAGATTTCTGCCCTGGCGATTCTTTTTCAGCGTACCTTGGCGACGCATTCCCTGATTCGTACCTTTGTCCAGGGGGTTCGTCATGTCTCCCCCCAGGTACCGTTGCCCTTGGACCTTAATCTGGTCATTTCTGTGCTCCAGAAGCCGCCTTTCGAAAATAGGGAAATTTCCCTGCAACTGCTCTCGCAGAAAGTGGCCTTTCTGGTGGCGATAACATCTGCCAGGAGGGTGTCTGAGCTGGCGGCTCTGTCCTGTAGGTCCCCGTACTTGGTCTTGCACAGGGACAAGGCGGTTTTGCGCCCCTCTCCCTCCTTCTTACCGAAGGTGGTCTCTTCGTTTCACATCAATGAGGACATTGTCCTCACTCTGCTGTGTCTGCGCCCATCTCATCCTAAGGAAGTTGCCTTGCACCCCCTTGATGTGTTTAGGGCTTTGCGGGTGTATCTGGCAGCCTCGGCCTCGTTTCGGAGGTCCGATGCGCTTTTTGACGCGGTGGATGGCCCGCACAAGGATGTCAGCCACTATTTCCTGTTGGATATGATAGATGGTGACCCGTGCGTATGCTGTTTGGGGCCAGGAGCCCCCCTTTCCGGTCACGGCTCACTCTACCAGGGCGATTAGTACTTCCTGGGCTTTCCGACACCAGGTGTTGGTTTCTCAGGTGTGCAAGGCGGCCACTTGGACTTCGGTGCACACTTTTTCCAAGTTTTACAGAGTTGATGTTGCAGCTTCTTCTGATGCTGCTTTTGGCCGCAAAGTTTTGCAGGCTGTGATGTGAGGCGCGTCTGGCGCCTCCCGGAGAACTCTTTGGTAGGGTACTGTTCTTGTTGCCCACCCCTCGCTGTGACACTGCTTTGGGACATCCCCACATGTCAAGAATGAGAGGCTGCGTCTGTCAATGAATGATTGAGAAAATAGGATTTTTTGACTTACCGTAAAATCCTTTTCTCTGAGTTCATTGACAGACGCAGCACCCACCCCTCTTTGTTTGAGTTTGTACTTCTTGCTACGAACTGAGTTGCTGAAGCAGGGCTGGAGGGGTTATGCTAAGTGAGGACTGACCCCTGGGAGGGGCTGTGTCTGCTTTTAGTTGAACTTTGTTCTACCTAGTCCACTCCTAGTGAAAGCTGCATAAACCCCACATGTCAAGAATGAGAGGCTGTGTCTGTCAATGAACTCAGAGAAAATGATTTTACGGTAAGTCAAAAAATCCTATTTTTTTTTTTTCCCCACAAAATTGTCATATTAAGATAAATATAAAAAAATGATTCCAATCCACAAATTAGCAGCTGAGCACAAATGTCCAACACAGAACATGAAAGAATCCAGATAAGTTAGTGCAGCGCTATATATACTGTATCAATAATGTTCATGCGTCCATATAAAGATTTGACAGCTTCATATGAGAGGATAGAGCCCAGCAGCCGTGATGTAAATAGCAGGGTAATTGTGACATTCACCACTGAAACACACCGCTCTTACCCTCATTCGTGTGACCATCTGAATAAGGGTAAAATGTTTACAAGTATAGCAGACACTTCTTTCCCTTGCCAGCTCCACACTCTCAGCCGTGCCTAGACAGAATTGCCCAAAATGCTCCCAGTCTGTCATGGAGCAGGAGTCGGAGGAGGACTGGAGCGTGCACCCGGGAACATCTGTGACCGCTGGGTCCGGGCGCTTCACAGATCGCAGTAAACGGCCGCTCGTAGCGGCCCTTTACCACGTGATCGGAGTGATCACATGTAAACAAGCCGGCGGATGTCCGGCTTGTCTCTCCCCTTTCTGCACTGATCGGTGCAGTGTGAGAGGAGAGATTAGATGCAGCAGAGGATCTGAAGTGCCCACAGCGCTGCAATGTGCCAGTCTGCACCCCCCATCCATCCATACAGACACTTCTTTCCCTTGTCAGCTCCACGCTCTCAGCCGTGCCTAGACAGAATTACCCAAAACGCTCCTGGTCTGTCTGTCACAATGGAAAGAGCTGGATTCCAGCGGGATAGCACAGTCCTCCACCTCTCTACTCACACCGAGGCCGACTCCTGCTCCATGACAGACAGACCGGGAGCGTTTTGGGCAATTCTGTCTAGGCATGGCTGAGAGCGTGGAGCTGGCAAGGGAAAGAAGTGTCTGCTATACTTGTAAACAAAGTGCGTTTGACCACTGTTATTCAGATGGTCAGATGAATGAGGGTAAGAGCGGTGTGTTTTAGTAGTGAATGTCACAATTACTCTATTTCCATCACGGCTGCTGGGCTCTATCCTCTCATATGAAACGTTCAAATCTTTATATGGACGCATGAACATTATTTATATATATAGCGCTGCGCTAACTTGTCAAAATTGTCATATTAACAGGTTATTTCTCTCTCACACAGCATATCCATACCACAAATTACACTACAAAGTATATTCTGCTACTTGTCCCGAGTATGGCGATACCCCATGTGTGAGACTTTTCCACAGCCTGGCCACAGAGAGGCTCAACATGCAGGGAACACCATCAGGTGTTCTAGGGGTATAAATTTCAAATCTAATTTGACTACCTATTACACTAGTGTGAGGCACTGTAGTGGCATGGATGAGAACTGATGTAGCACAAATGAGCTGTGGATGGGATGGCTGAGCATGGATGGCTTTACAGATGGGATGACGGATGGATGGCTGACTGAGCATGGCTAGATTGGTGAGCATGGATGGACGGGGGGTGCAGACTGGCACATTGCAGCATTGTGGGCACTTCAGATCCTCTGCCCACAGCGCTGCTGCATCCAATCCCTTCCCCTCTCCTCTCACACTACACCAATCAGTGCAGAGAGGGGAGAGACAAGCCGCCGGCTTGTTTACATGTGATTGCTTTGTCATTTGACATTTACCATGATCCATTAAGCGCTGGAACCCCCGGACCCGGTGGTCACGGATGTTCCCGGGTGCACGCCCCAGGGGGCGCAATTCTGGGAGAACATCACTGTACGTCCTCCCAGAATTAACAAACCGCCCTGTAGCCATCAATTGGCTATGGGGCGGTGGTTAAATGTAAGGACTTATTCTTGCTGGTAGTTAGAATCTTTAATATTTGCAAACAAAATTAAGGTTTCCTATTTAGAATAATGAGCTGTCAGGTTAGTAAAACAGCGATATCAGAACTGATTCAATCATACAGTTTGTAGTGTACATAGATTTGCAAAACAATGGGATAAAGGGATATTCCTGAACTTTGTTTTATCTCATGGTTACTCTGAAATTGTGTGAATGCAGTGCATTTGATCTCAGCTTGCAGCGCTTGGATTCATTGAATGAGTTTACCAAACATGTAAATATTGCAGAATTTACAGCCTCATGCTACATAATTCAGCATGAAATGGAGCTTGGTTAACTAAATTATTAATGGATCTTAAATAGAAAACCATCTTTAGATAAATTTTTACTCCAAAAGCTTATTATTAAAATTAATTTGATAAAAAAAAAAAAAAAATCATATTTAAATAAAAAAAAAAAAAATCTGATTTTTTTTTTTTTTTTTAAATCATTGATTTTTATCCACCCTGGTAAATTGTAATCTGACTGGATCCAACAGGTTACAGCATTTTGTAGCGTTGTACTGAATTAGTGTGATAGTCCCTATTAAGGGTTTCCATTTTCTGATGCTACAGGTACGCCACACCTTTTACTGTAGGTGCCTCCAGGGCTCTTCTGGTGCCATCAGCTTCTGTTGGACTTCCTAAAAAAGAACTGCATCTGTTTAGAGCTCATTTGTGAATTGACAAGGCAAAAATAAACACCCTGTACATGTTCAGAGACATTTGTGGAAGCTGGCTCAGAACTGGCAAATGGAGCCTAGAGCGGGGGTGCCCAATTGGTTCCCGGTTGCATCTGGTGGCAGACAACCTGGCAAGTGACAAGCTGCACCTGGTGGCAAGTGACAAGCTGCATCTGGTGGCAAGTGACAAGCTGTATCTGGTGGCAAGTGACAAACTGCATCTGGTGGCAGGCGACGTGGCAATTGACAAACTGCATCTGGTGGCAGGCGACGTGGCAAGTGACAACCTGCATCTGGTGGCAGACAACCTGGCAAGTGACAAGCTGCACCTGGTGGCAGGCGACCTGGCAAGTGACAAACCGCATCTGGTGGCAAGTGACGTGGCAAGTGACAAGCTGCATCTGGTGGTAGGCGACCTGGCAAGTGACACGCTGCATCTTGTAGCAGGCGACCTGGCAAGTGACATGCTGCATCTGATGGCAGACGACCTGGCAAGTGACACGCTGCATCTTGTAGCAGGCGACCTGGCAAGTGACATGCTGCATCTGATGGCAGACGACCTGGCAAGTGACACGCTGCATCTTGTGGCAGGCGGCCTGGCAAGTGACACGCTGCATCTTGTAGCAGGCGACCTGGCAAGTGACATGCTGCATCTGGTGGCAGGTGACCTGGCAAGTGACACGCTGCATCTTGTGGCAGGCGACCTGGCAAGTGACAAGCTGCATCTGATGGCAGACGACCTGGCAAGTGACAAGCTGCATCTGGTGGCAGGCAACCTTGCAAGTGGCACGCTGCATCTTGTGGCAGGCGACCTGGCAAGTGACAATCAGGGCTCCCACTGATTCTGAATTATGGTGAGTTGAACTATTTAATTTTATATCACGCTGTAATAGAGATAATGCGCTTCAATCCTCCTGACACCATATCAACCATGGTGTCGTGATGATTGAAGCGCTAACACCAGCCATTGCCTCAGCAATCGCCTGTGGAGATTGACCCAAATGCCCCGGTGCCAAAAAGATTGGGGACCACTGGCATAGAGCATTTGGCTAGCAGTTAAGGGCTCCTCTTTTGTCATAACCCCACCCACAGTGTGCAATAGGGGGAGGCGCGGTCTGTGAGGGGCTCTCCCATAGTGAACAATGTTGGACCTTCCAGTTCTGCTGCTAAAACTGCTAACATTTAAG
>BLSH010440597.1:466349-483369 GCA_018402905.1 Glandirana rugosa
TCCTAACACGACCGAAAAGACTAAAAGTGTCAAACCCTAAAAACCTGACTTTACAAAAGTGAAATACAACGCGTGTACCGTAAACACGTAACAGTCTTAATACTTATTTATATATAAAAGGTTCAGTAGAAGGTCCTGCCGAATGTCTCTCTCCGAGGAGGGTGGATTGTCCTTTGTGTACTAGGTGTAATATTTTTCTGACGAGTGGTCATCATGGAGTCATATACACAAAGGAGGCCGGACTGTTCTTGAGATTTCTTCAAACAATAAAAATACCGGAAGCACGGTCCACCGTCCCCGGAGGGCCGATGTCGTAGGGTCATACTGAGGTACTACTGGTGAGCAGTCTTTTTATAATGTGGATCATGTGTTTCCTGTTAGGTGGGAGGAGCCTCTCTCTGTAAGCCGTCCTGGAAGATGACTTGGAAAATATATATTTATTCATAATTCTGACAATGCACAAATGCCATGTGCGCAACATAAAGTGAAAACATTTCAGTCCAAAAATCCCAAACTGTGAAAATCAGAAAAGCCAGCACAATCCTTGTGAACTTCCACACCACAAGGGCGCTTTCACACTAGGTAGTTTTTCAGGCGCTCTACTGCTAAAAAGAAAAACTCCCCCCAATCCACCCCAGTGGGAAAGCCTAAATGCTTTCACACTGGGGCGGTGCGCTTGCGGGACAGGTAAAGTCCTGCAAGCAGCATCTTTGGGGCAGTGCGCTGAGCGGTGTATACACCGCGCAAAAGCGCCGCTTTACCTCTCCCGCCCCAGTGTGAAAGTGGCCTTAGTGGATAGCAAATCCACTTTTACGGGAAGGCAATGACTGAGTGGTCAAATAGGCACAGGCTGTGTATCTGGTTCCCAGGACAGAAATCAGCAGCTCCTATTAGTTCCCAGGACAGAGATTAGTATCTCCTCAGACCCATATCCAAAGTAATCGCATCACATGGTTCTGCCATATAAGTAATATATAAATGAAGCAAGGCAGATCGTCAGTATTCCGCATATGAATGAATTTTATTAAAACCACTTAACCCCTTGATGCTGGTGCCTCCCCAAACCTTTAAGGAGGTTCAGATGCCAGGAGGCGGGGTTTATGATCATGTGACTGTCACGATTGGTGGTCACATGATCGGAAAGCTCTCAATTGCAAGAAGTGATTGGGAGCTTTCAGTTAGCCGGCGGTAACTGTGCACTCTCGGCACAGCGGTGTCTGCAAATTGGTACGCAAATATGTGGCCTCTCAGCACCAAGGCCCACCCGCTGAGAGGCCCCATATTTGCGTACCGTTAGCACCTAGGGGTTAGAAAACTCACGAGCATATTAAACTGCAGGTGCCAAATTCAGTACACAAATGAAGCAGTGTGTGTGGTGATGCACCCTTCGTTCAATCCTACGCGTTTCATCATCATGGGCCCTCAAATTGGATGTAAACCCGTAAAAAAAAATTTGAACAAACAATTCTGCCTAGTAGAGTATAAAATGTCATGTCAGCTGTGCCCAGATGAATCCAGCTCTGAGCAATCCTCTTTTTTTCAAATATTTTATTTTTCAAAAAGCAAAAGACAGGAGACATGGAATCATAGCAGAATAAATGTGAACATATGTTACATATCATATTCTATTATATCAATAAAAGTGATGACACGTTGATACAGTACTTTTCTCTCATTTCGCTTTAGTTCCGTCTAGAGTGTGCAGTATAGCACCAACCTTGGTGCAGACTGTATAAAGTTAGTGATTCCAAGTAAGCTCGGGATGGATTCTATTAGCGAGTAAAGAAGCATACAGAGGAAGGTTCCACGAAACCTGTCCCGTCCCGTTTTCCTGTATCGGCTGATAGAGAGAACAAAGTGTGGAATACAACAAAGATGTGGGATAAAGTGGAAGTAGAATAGAAAGCAGAGAAGGAACGAGAGCGCAAAGAAAGGAAAGGCAGAAAATGGGGGATAGAAGGCAGAGGATTAAGAAAAAAGGGGGTGGGGGAGAAGATGGGCGGGCTGACAAGGATCTGTGGCAGCGTGGTCAGGTTATCCGTTATAATTCGTATTGGGTTTAGGTTTCAAGAAGGGGTTTTCCCTTCATCCCTAACACAAATATATTCCAAAGACTCCAAGTCTTAGATTACTTCTCACATTTGTGTTACATAGAAACATAGAAAGGTGACGGCAGAAAAAGACCGAGTAGTCCATCGAGTCTGCCCCTTTTTATTTATTTACTTTTTTTTATTTTTTATTTTTTTTACATTAACCTTGTTGTCTGACTATGGATTTATGTTTATCCCAAGCATGTTTGAAGCCATTTACTGTTGACTGTCTCACAACCTCTGTTGGTAGTTTATTCCAATCATCAACCACCCTTTCAGTAAAATAATACTTTCTAAGATTAGTTTTGAACTTCCCCCCAGTTAGTTTGAGGTCATGTCATGTTGGGCTGTCACGACTAAGTCTTCCATCCTATTAATCTCCTCTACTTTTCACATCCAATGTGCGGGAGTTGGAGGATCAGTGTGTTTCCAATGTAGAGGGATACAAGGTTTAGCCGCATTCAGGAGGTGAGGTACAATGGATTTTTTATAGGTTTTGGCCGGCATATTGGATACATGTAAGAAGAAGAATGCTGGGTCCTCCGGTATTTTATGCTCCGTGACTTTTTGTGTGATGGTTCGAATATCCATCCAGAATTTGGTCAACTTGGGACATGACCAAAAGATGTGTAACATCGTCCACCTGTCTCCCCCACATCGTCAGCAAAGATCTGAAGTGTTCGGGTGCTAAGTATGCAGTTGATGGGGGCGTCAAATACCAACTGGTCATGATTTTGAAACTAGTTTCTTGTACTTTAGTACAGATGGACAATTTAAGGGAGAAATTGATAATATTTTGAATTTGAGCTGTGGTGACGGTGCGGTTCAGATCTGTCTCCCAGTTCCTCAGGCCGGGTAATTGTGGCTGTTCAGGGGGGTTAATCAGCAGGGAGTATGTTTTAGACAGAAAATAAGGTAAAGAGTCCTTGAAACTAGTCAACTGTCGGCCATAGGCTTGTGCGTGTGTAAGCAATGATGGATTTGTATGGCACTCCAGAATGGAAGTCGAAAGGCTCCCGAAGGGTGTGTTAAATCTGTAATCGAGGGCCATCTGCCTGTCACTAAAAATTTTGAGGCAAAGTCGCAGTTCGTTTGACGCAAAGTTTTGAATTCTGAGGCGTGAAGGCCAGGGGGAAATTGGGAATTTCCTAAAACTGGGAAAAGAGGGGAATCTCGGGTTGTTAGGGAGGCCCGTTGTGAGGTGTGCCAACTTATATGGAGTGTGGTTCCAATTAACTAATTAACTTTTAATATTGAGGGCAAGTTGTCATAATACCATAATGCGCTCCTTAGGAGTATGGTTGGATTAAGCTTGTTCCACCTGGGCCCAAAGTTTGTTGGCATAGTGGCGGCGCCAGTTGATTATTCTGCCTAAATGTACCGCCTGATAGTACCTACGAATATCAGGTAAAGCTAGTCCACCAAATTGTTTAGATAGTATCAACTATGTTCGGGATACATGGGGTTTCCTATGGGCCCAGATAAATTGGATGAAAAGAGTTTGAACTTGTTTAAAGAAGAAGGCAGGTATTTTAATCGGTAATGCTTGAAATAAATAGAGGAATTTTGGCAGAATACTAATTTTTAATAGGTTACTCCTGCCAAACCAAGAGTGGAGGCCAGTGTTCCAGCTCTCCAGTAGAGTCCGGGTTCTAGTTAACAAGGGTGGGAAGTTACATTCGTATGTACGGGCGATGTTGGTAGGTATATACGTGCCCAGATATTTTAACGTCGAGGTAGTCCATTTGAAGCCAAAATTTGATTGTAGCAATGGTAGAAGATGAGGGGGAATCGCCACCTCCATTGCCTCCGATTTGGAAAAGTTTTTTAGGTTGGAAAGCGTTCCATATTGGTCAAATTCTTTGAGGAGGTTTGGAAGCGAAATCTCTGGGTTCACTAAGGAGAAAAATAAATCATCAGCGTATGCCAATATCTTGTGCTGAGTGGAACCCACCTTTTAGTCCCTGGATATCTGGGTTCATACGGATCTTACATAGGAATGGTTCCAATGAGGGGGCGATAAGGGGCGCCCCTGTCTCATACCGTTGCTAATGCTTAAGGGATCCAACTGAATTCCATTCACCTTTACTTGGGCTGTGGGATTACAATCATGGGCATCCACAGAACTTTTTTCAGGGGGGGAGCATCATTTTAAGGTCACCCATGCTCTGCCCCTTTTCGACAATGCCATTATCACAGTCAGAGACTGCAGACATAGTACAGGAGAGGGTCAGAGACTGCAGACGTAGTAATGGAGATGGTGAGAGACTGCAGACATGGTACAGGAGATGGTCAGAGACTGTGGACATGGTACAGGAGACGGTCAGAGACTGTGGACATGGCACAAGAGACTGTAAGATTGCGGACATGGCACAAGAGACTGTAAGAGACTGCATAAATGTGGGGGGGTGGGGTGACAGAGAGACAGAGGGGGGTGAGAGAGAGACCCCTAGCCCTGTCTGCAGTCCCTCTAGTGCCCCTATGTCTAATGGTGTGTGTAATGCTCAGTACAGTACCCTGCATGCCAGTAGAATGTCCATGATGGCAAGCAGCTGGCAAGACCTGTTTTCATTCTGGGTGAGGACAGGAGATGCTCTGTTCCTTCTATCGGATCTATGATGTGACATGGAGCGGTCCCTGGCTGCTTGCATTTCCTGCCTGTCCTTGTTCTCTAAGCCCCCAGTTAGTCTGTCTTCTGGGCCTGGGAGCGGTGAGGAGGTTTAAGGAGTCCAAGGTTCAGGCTCTGGGAGGTGCTGGGGACGCTGTAACCGCTGCTCCTGGCATCTGCCGCTTTCCTTTCCATCTCCTGGGCTGCTCGCTCATACTTTATAGACCGGGTTATGTCATCCCGACCACCCATTGAGGCCTTCGCTGTCCCGCTCCTTGCACCAGCTGTCACCGGCCCTGCTAAACTGTGTACAGGTGCGAGCAGGGCCCACCATCGGTGCTAGGATAAGGACAAAGTGGGGAACCCCCGATATGATCCCTAATTCCGGGGGGGGGGGGGCGCTTGCCCCCCCTTGCCCCTACCTGTGGACGCCCATAATTACAATAGATCTTGGTGATCCAGTTAAGCATAGTTCCTCCTAGGCTAATGTGTCTGTGTACTGAGAACATAAAGTTCTAGTTCACCAGGTCGAATGCCTTCTCGGCATCAGTACCAAGAAAAACACACAGCGTGTGGGCGGAGACTGCTACATGGAGAAGGTTGTGTACCTTGGCCATGTTATGCCTAGCTTCTCGTGTTGGAATGAAACCCACTTGGATCTAGATGAATCAACTTTCCGAGATGTTGAGCTACTCTCGCGGCTAGGATTTTTGTGAACATTTTGAGATCGATATTCAATAGGGAGATGGGTCTGTAACTACCACAAGAGATGGGGTCTTTTCCTTCTTTATGGATCACCGAGACATGTGCCGTTAGAGTATCTCATGGGAAAGTGACTTTTGATATCATTGAAAAGTTATATGTAGGGGCCTAGAAGTGGCAAAAAGGTCTTGTAGTATTGTAAGGTATAACCATCTGGACCCAGGCTTTATAAAGTTTCATATCCCCAACTGCACATTGTAATTCTTCTAGAGATATAGGAGAGTTTAGTTCCTCTCGAGTTTTGGATGGGACAGAGGGGAGGAGAAAGGACGTTATACAGTTGCAAGAAAAAGTATGTGAACCCTTTGGAATGCTATGGATTTCTGCACAAATTGGTCATAAAATGTGATGTGATCATCTAAGTCACAACAATAGACAATCACAGTCTGCTTAAACTAATATCACACAAATAATTAAATGTTACCATGTTTTTATTGAACACACCATGTAAACATTCACAGTGCAGGTGGAAAAAGTATGTGAACCCCTAGACTAATGACATCTCCAAGAGCTAATTGGAGTGAGGTTTCAGCCAACTGGAGTCCAATCAATGAGATGAGATTGGAGGTGTTGGTTACAGCAGACACAGGAACAAGAGTCGGCATGACGCAGCTTTTACTAATGCACCCGTGTAGGGATCATGCAGGGGGAGAGCCAACGGTGATAGTCATATGCAATCAGGATGGGATAGCTCTCTGGTGGGGTATAGTAGCTCAGTTTGCAAAGAGTGGCCATAAATGTACAGCTACCTATAAAGCCCCATCACATATGCAATACACTCAGCGTCTGTCTAGTGGTGGGTAATCAAGTGTCAGGTTTAGGGGGTAGTGAAACGTTGCTTTTCAGGACTCACGTGGTTGATCCGTAGATAGAGCTTGGGTTCTTCTCCGTGATCTCTGCTGACGTGCCTGTGAAGGGTCTCGGGCCAAAGAGGGGCCCGCAGGTCGTGGGAGCAATGAGAGCCAATTCAGGATCTGTATGGGATTAGTCTCCAGGAAGGAGAACATTGCCGGTAACTCCGCCGGGGTGCGCAGGGTGAAGTACATTGTATCCTTGCGGAAGGTAACTGACAACGGGTAATCCCAGCGGTATGTGCAGCCTTGTTGTCTCGCCGCCTCCAAAAAAGGGTCGTAGCAGGGCTGGGCGCTGCAGAGTTGCCCAGGAAAGGTCTGCTAGGATTCTGATGCTGGCCCCATCTAAGTCTACATCGCCATGCTCCCAGGCCTTAGGAACAATGATCTCCTTTTGGGTGTATCGGTGTAGACGGCAGATGACATCACGCGGTCGATTTTGGACCCAGGGCCCTTTGAACCCTGTCCAGATCTATGTTTGGAGGGGCCGAATCCTAGATTCTGCGTATGATAGCCGTAACCGCCAAGTCTTCTGAGCCCATGGCCTCCGAAAGTCCCCAGAGCCGCAGGTTGTTCCGTTGATTCTGGTCCTCCAGGTCTTCCAAATGGAGCTGGAGGGCCACCACTGTGTCTATGTGGGACTCTTGGGAGTGTTCCAGGGCAGTCACCCTTTGTTCCAGAGCGGTAATAGTGGCTTCTCCTGAAGACACTGAGGTCGAGAGTGTGTGCACGTCCGCTCTAATGGTCTGGATGTCTTTGCAATGTGCCTCCTCCAGCTGAAGGATAAGGGTCTCAATGTCGTGTTTGGTTGGGAGAGCCTGTAGCATGGTACGGAGGTCCTGGTTCATTTGGCTTATTCCCATTTGTTGGAGGAGTCCGTTAGAACTGGTCAGAAGGCCCTTGGGGTCTCCATGATGTAGTCCGATGCTGTGGAGAGGATGGAGGAGCAGAGCACAAGGCCTGAATCTCTGGCGTGCCACCACGTGGAGCTTCTGTAGTTGGGCAAAGAAGCGGTGTAATTCGCCTTTAGGTGTGTTGGAATGGGTCACCCGGGTGGTAGATCTTGTCCTGTGTCTTTTAGCAGACAGCATGCTGTTGAAAGTTAGTTTTGTAAGCTGGGATGGGTAAGGGGAAGCTGGGAGATCAAAGAAGATGCGACCTCACTCATCCATGTCCAAGCCACGTCCCCCCCCCCCCCCCAGCCAATCCTCTTATCTTTTTTCAGTAGGGAAAAAAAAGACACACAGATAAACATGTGACTGATTCTTCGCTCATGTTGTGACTGACAGATCCTTATCTCATGCCTGAGCATACAGAGCTTCACACCCCCCCCCCCCCTCCTCCTTTCTTCTCCAGCTCTCCCAGGATTGGCCTGCTTCACACCTCAGCATGATTGATCATGCTGAAGTCACGTAGTGACTTTCCTGAGTTTTGAAAGGATGTTTCTCAAAACTCAGGAATAGGAAAGTAGGAGAGTATAGAGGTGGGTGGGGAGTCTTGTGACATCATGACTCCACCCACCGAGGTCCAGCAAAGAGACCTACCCACTGATTCCAGAGATTTGTGGGACTGCTACTGCTGAAGGGGGTGACATTTGCAAAGTAGGGATACATGCAGGAGGCTTGCATGTATATATACATTAATACTGTGCTATTAGTTTATACTGGGTGAGTGGTGGTGTTTACATCCACTTTAAAGCGGCTGTAAACCCCATTCATGAAATTTGACCTAAGCACATATATCTGTAGTGTTTACCTATCTCTCTCCAAAGCTATAAGTGCAGAGTCTTTCTGCTGCTACGTTCCTCTGTTATCAGCAGAGTTACTTCTGACAAGTTCTCTGACAGGAGATAACAGCAGCTGAAAATTTGTGTGGGGGAGGGTGCTTAGAGGTAGATTAGCACAGAGCTTGTCTAATCACAATACAGCTCTACATGTTTCTTCCTTCCTCTGCCTATGTGTAAGGGGGGGGGGAGGGGTTGGTGCCTTTCCTTCAATCAGCTCTCACACAGTGTAAGCCCAGACACCACACCCATCCCTCTGTGCTGCTGAAACCAGAAGAAAGATTTGTAACACAATGTGCACTTCCCAAAGAGTGTAGAAATGAAAAGACAGCAGATATGCATGTAAAACTTATGTAGGGAGATTTGTTTCTTCTCTTTGTATCATCTGAGGTTGTTCACTTCACTGGGTATAGGAGAGGGTTTACATCCACTTTGAAGCAGAACTAAACCCATTGAGTTAACATAAAACAGTTACATTCTGTGCAAGCCGTGAATGATAACAAGCCATCGAATGACCGGTGTCATAACTGATCACATGTGCAGCATCATGGCAACTGCAAATCGAACAGAGGCTAGGATGGCAAATTCCTTTACTGTAAAGGATTGGATGGTTTAGCTCAGCTTGAACCACTTCAGCTCCGGAAAAATATACCCCCTTCATGACCAGGTCATTTTTTTGCGATGCGGCACTGCACTACTTTAACTGGCAATTGCGCCATCATGCAATGCTGAACACAAATGCACTTTATATAATTTTTTCATCCAAATAGAGCTTTCTTTGGTGGTATTTGATCACCACTGGAGTTTTCATTTTTTGCGATATAAACGAAAAAAGGCGGAACTTTTTGAAAAAAAAAAAAAAAAAATAAATATATATATATATATATATATATATATATATATACACACACACATATATATATTACTTTCTACCATAAAACATATCCAATAAAAATATGTAAAAAATCTAACTTCTTCATACATTTTGGCTACATACTTTTGATTAAAAAAAATCACAATAAGTGTATATTGATTGGTTTGCGTGAAAGTTATAACAACTACAAACGATGGTATATATGCACAGATTTTTTACAGTACGAATGGTGGCAATCAGCGACTTACAATGGGACTGTGATAGTGCGGCGGTCAATCTGACACTAACTGACGCTGGGGGAAACTAACCTCCACTGACATCACCAGTGACACTAATACAGTGATAATACTATACACGGTCACTGGGTTAACATCTAGGGATGATCAAGGAGTTAAATGTGTGCCTAGTAATGTGTGTGCTGCATGCTAATGATCTCTGGGATGAGAAACTGACAGATCGTGCCCTCTGTACAGAGCCCTGTGTTGTTTACCAACACAGAGCTCTGGGTTGTGATTGCACATAACTGATCAGCAGATTCCGGCCCAGTACTTGCTAGCACGCTCCCGCTGTGTACAGTCACAGCAGGAGCACGCATGCACTAAAACCCGGGAGTAGGTAGCGACATAAGGGTACGTCGCTTTGCCTACAATCGCTGCTCGCCCGCAGTACATTGCAGGTGGGTGGTTAATTCCCAGTGAGACTAGGCAATCACACTATGATAAGCAAACGCATTGAGCAAACATTCGCCTTTGATTAATCAGACGACAGCCCACACACAGCTGCATCCTTCTTAAATCTACACCAGCTGCCAAAACCTGGGATTGAACCAGGGACCTTTAGATCTTCAGTCTAACGCTCTCCCAACTGAGCTATTTTGGCGAATTGCTGCTGCAATAGCTGTCACATCTGACTCTGATGGTTGCGGTGTCTGCTCTCCCATGCTGCCATCAGGGACGGGGGCGGTCCATACACATGCAGTAGCAGCCATCCGCCTGTGCGGGTTTTGTAGAGCCGGCTTCAAAGTGAAAGTGATGTGGTAGCTCCATAGCTGCTGACTACTTTCACACAGTTGGCCGCGCAGTGCCCTCCCCTCCCGTGGTCTGCCCTCCTCCCGTGGTTCCTGGGTTGTTCCGTGCTTACCGACGCCCAGGAACACATCTGCCGGCGGGGGGAGAGAGGCTGCAGTGAGACAGAGGCAAATCCATGCCTCCATCTCACATGCAAACAACGAAACCAGAAGTGATGTCACGTCTGGTTTCAGATACACCCTTTCCTGGCCAGTACAGCCAGGAGACACATCTAACCAAGCCGATCTGTGCTTGTGGTTGGATGGTGTGAAGGGCAGGGGAGACATTGGGGTCTATTAGACCCCTAATGTCTCCAAAAAAGTACCTGTCACATGCCCAATGGTATCACATAGGGGTTTATTAACCCCTTTTGATAGCAATCATGTAAAAAAAATTAAAGAAAAAAGTAAAAAAATAGAATAAAATATATTCAAATTTAAAATTGCCAAAATCCTGTTGCTCCGCACACCTATGCAAACGCACGCCCAGGGTGCATACGTGTATGTAAACCACGGTCACACCACACATGTGACATATTACCGCAAACGTCAGAGTGAGAACAATAATTCTAGCACGAGAGCTCCTACTTAACTCTAAATGAATGAGCTGTGACGGCTTTTAAACCGATTTTCGGACTCCATGGTTTTTTGGCGATATCGCGGGCGCACGCAATTTTAAAACATGGAATGTTAGGTATCTATTTACTCGATGCAACCTTATCTTTTATATTTTAACTAAAATTGGGTATTGTATGGCATGGTTTTGCACTAAAATTCATGTTATTATATTAATTTAATAAACAGTTGCGCAAATATCATGTGAATAAAAAAACTTGCACCTTTTTATTCTACAGGGCCTCTGCTTTCAGAAAACCAGAGTTAGACTTACCGGTAACTCTGTTTCTGGGAGCCATCCAGGACAGCACTAGAGAGATATGGCTCCACCTCCGAAGGCAGGAAACACAAAGGGTTAAGTCTTTAAAGGGGCGTCTCCCCTTCTCTTCCCCAGTCTTTAACCGAGAACTCCGGAACGATTTCTGAAAGAAACAAACACACTCGTCCACAGTTACAACAGCATATAGGGAGGGAATCCCTGCTGTCCTGGACGACTCCCAGAAACAGAGTTACCGGTAAGTCTAACTGGTTTTCTCTAGTCGTCTGTCCAGGACAGCACTAGAGAGGATCAACGAGAACTTACCAGATTAGGGGGGGGGGGGGGGCTACCGCCTGGAGGACCTTTCTCCCATACGCTTGATCTTGCGCTGAGATGAGGTCCAACCTGTAGTGCTTCATAAAGGTCGTATAACTTGACCAAGTTGCAGCACGGTAAATTTGCTCTGGCGTCGCTCCAGCTCGTTCTGCCCAGGTCGTCGATAACGCCCGGGTGGAATGGGCCAGGGGGGAAAAAGGGCACTCCTTCCTAAAAATCCTGTAAGCTTCCACAATTGCTTGTTTAATCCAGCGGGCAATCGTGCCTTTTGAAGCTTGACACCCCAACCTTTTACTAGAATGTAGTACAAAAAGAGCATTGGATTTCCGAATGTCTTTCGATGCCTCTAAATAATGCAAGACACAGGCCCTCACATCCAGATGGTGGAATTCTGCTTCCTTAGGTCCCTTTGGAGACGCGCAAAAGGAGGGCAGAACAATCTCCTGTGTCCTATTACTACTAGAAGCCACTTTTGGCAGGAAGCCTGGGTCTGTCTGAAGCACCAGTCTGTCCTCAAAAATCTGCAAGAAAGGCTCCCTAATAGAGAGAGCCTGAATCTCACTAATCCGCCTGGCCGTGGAGATTGCCACTAAGAACACTGTTTTGAGCGTGGCCCACTTCAGGGATAGGTGTCCTCCTTGAGATTGTTTAATCCAACCCTGTAACACCGTAGTTAGGTCCCATTTAGGCAAAACTTTAAATGGAGCCGGCCTTAGCCTTGCTAACCCCTTGAAGAACCTGCTGATCAGCGGGTCTAACGCCAGGGGTTGCTCCAAAAAAACGGATAGGGCTGCGATCTGTACTTTTAAAGTACTTATCGCCAGTCCCTGATCCGCGCCATCTTGTAAAAACTCCAGGATAGCTGCCACTTCTGCTGACCGCCTCCTGGTATGCAACCATGCACAAAAAGTTTTCCAAACTTTAAAATAAATAGCTTGGGTCACTTTCTTTCTACTAGAAAGAATGGTCCCGATTACACCCTTGGAAAGTCCCTTAGATTTCAGGAGGCTTTCCTCAGAAACCAGGCTGACAATTTTAGGGCCTGCATCCCTACTGGACCCTGGACCCACATCTTCCCTCTCGGGCAGAATGAGAGGGGGATTTTTCGCTAACTGGAGCAGCGTCGAAAACCACGGCCTCTTCGGCCAAAAAGGAACTACTAGTATTAGAGCGGTTTGTTCCTGCACAAACTTCCTTAGAACTAGCGGAATGAGCCTGACTGGCGGGAAGGCGTAACATAGATGAAAAGCCCACCTTTGGGCCAGAGCATCTATCCCTCTGGCCCCTCCCTCTCTTTCCAGAGAGAAATAAGTGGGTACCTTGGTGTTCGCCTTGGTGGCAAACAGGTCCACCTCTGGTAGACCCCACCGCACCGACAACAGCTGGAAATCCTCGTCGTTCAGCTCCCATTCCGACTCTCCTACCTGATGCCGACTCAAATAGTCGGCTAGGTGATTGTCTACTCCCCTCAGGTGAACTGCTGACAACGAACTTAAGTTTCTTTCTGCCCACACAAAGATAGTCTTTGCCAGTCTGATCAGAGATGGGCGCCGCGTGCCCCCGTTTGTTCACGTAGGCGACTGCCACCACATTGTCCGAAAGAATCTGAACATGCTGACCTTTCAGATTTTTGGCGAAGACCCTTAGAGCCTCCGAGATCGCCTGCAACTCTCTCCAGTTGGCTGATCTTATGGCCTGACTTTTCTCCCAGCAGCCCTGGGCTACCCTGGATTCCCAGAGCCCCCCAGCCCCAGGAACTGGCATCCAATGTGATGCGGGTAGAGACTGGGAAGGACCACTGAAGACCTCGCTTCAGGTTCACTTCGTCCCTCCACCACCACAGAGATTTCTTGGCCCTTGGGGACATGCGGAAGGACGAGTCCAGCGACCCCTGTGTTCCGTCCCAATTTTTTAGAACATTGGCCTGGAGACACCTGAAGCGGGCCCTTGCCCATGGAACAGCCGGGATGGTCGCTGCTAGTAGTCCTAGACCAGACATAGCTGTGCGAATAGCCACCGTCTGCCTTCCCTGCAAAAAAAACTGCCGTTGCTACCACCTTCCGAACCTTGTCTTCCGTAAGGAAGATCTTTTGTTCCTATGAGTTTACCAGGAACCCCAGATGCTGCAAAACTTGCGTCGGAGTAAGGTGTGATTTGTCCTGATTTATCAGCCACCCCAAACTGTTCAGGAAGTTCATGGCCACCCGTAGGTCTTTTTGCAACTGGGCTGAGGACTGGGCAAAGAATAGCAGGTCGTCCAAGTATGAAATGAGCTTGATTCCCTTCAGCCTGAGGGGGGCCAGCGCCTCTGCCAGAACTTTTGTGAAAATTCTGGGAGAGGAGGAAAGGCCGAAGGGCAGGGCCCTGAACTGTAGGTGCCGAACCTCTTTCCCCCATAAGATTGCCACCCTCAGAAATTTCTGAGAGTTCTTGTGGGTAGGGACGTGCAAATAGGCATCCCTCAAGTCGAGGGAGGCCATAAAGCAGTCCGGTGGCAGTAACGCTTTTACCGTAAATATAGTTTCCATTCAGAACCTTTTGTAAACGACCTCCTTGTTGAGAGATTTCAAGTTCAGAATTAAACAGAACTTGCCCGAGGGTTTACGAACTACAAATACATGTGAGTAGAAACCCTGGTTGATCTTTTACTGTGGTACCGGGACAAGCATTTCCTGGTCCATTAGGTTGCCGATTTGGTCCAACAGTGCTTCTGCCAAATCGGGGTCTCTGGGAGGGGAGGTTACCAAAGTCCTGACAGGAGGAATGCTCCTGAATTGTATCTGGTAACCCTCCCTGACAATCTTTAGAATGAAAGCATTCTGGGTAGCTTTTTCCCATTGTGGGAGGAACTGCCCCAACCGGCCTCCCACAGGAACCAAGTCATTGCGACTTGGTGGATTTTTTAAGAGAGGAAAACAGGATATTTTTCCGTTTCCCTTTCCCCCACTGTTTTTTGGCCGCCGCCGATTTGGATGCCTGTCCCTGAAAGCCTCCTTGTCTTTGGGGACGAAAAAAGTGCTTTCCAGCGGCCTTTTTGTTTTTTACCGGGAAAGCCTTTTTCTTATCGGCCGTCCTATCTAGAACCTTTTCTAGATCCGGCCCAAACAACAGGTCTCCCTCAAAAGGAATCCCACAAAGCCTGGTTTTTGAAGCTGGGTCACCAGCCCATGATTTCAACCACAGGGCTCTACGAGAGGAGTTAACCAAGGCTGCGGCTTTCGCCGCTAGTTTAACTGATTCAGAGGAAGCATCCGCCATGTAGTCTGCTGCCTTATGCAGCATCGGTAAGGACTCAAGATTTCTTTTCTAGAGGTCCCTCCTTCCAAATGAGCCGTAACTTGTCCAACCAAACTTCCAGGTTACGAGCTACGACCGTAGTGGCCATTGCTGGCTTTAAACTTGTCATGACTGTTTCCCATGACCGTTTTAACAGTACCTCCATTCTTTTATCCATGGGTTCCCTCAGGACTCCCATGTCTTCAAAGGCGAGGTCGGTAGATTTGGCACATTGCGAAAAGGCCGCATCTACCCTAGGAACTTTGTTCCAGACGCACTCTGCGTCTTCACTAAAAGGAAATCTTTTAAGGCTCTTGGGAAAAAATATTTTTTTTCTCTAGCTCCACCCACTCCTTTTTAATGGAGTCCGTCAGGGAGCTATGCACTGGAAAAATCCTCCCCTGATCCTCTCTCAGGGTCTGGTACATTCTATCATGCTAAGACAGAGAGGCTTGTTCCTCCTTGATCTCAAGCGTCTCGTAAATCAGCCCCAACAGCGCATCCACCTCCTCGAGCGAGAGCCTGTATCTGGGTGATTATTTCTCTTGAATCGGTGCATCCTTAGATGACACTGCCTTGCTGAGGTCATTCAGGGAATCTGATTCTTCTCCCTCTGTTTCGTTACCCTCCTCTGGGGTTGGAACAGGGGGGGTTTCTGCTGGTGGTTTTGGGGTCTCAAGTTTCGACAGCATGGCCTTAATTGCATTCATCTCTTTTTTAACTCCTGAAATCAATTCTTTACATGCTCCCGTAGACTCCTTGTATACCAGTTTGTCAATGCAAGGTCTACAAAGTGGTTTGTTCCATCCTTCTTTAAATTTAAATCCACAGGATGGACACCTCTTCTTTCCCCCTGACCTCTCTCCTTCCTTGAGCTGCCCCTGAGCAAGAAAGGGAGATAAGAAGGAGAAGGGAACAAACAAGGGCCAGCTGTTAACAACCACCATGCACATAGTGAGCCACCACTGACACCTATGTCCACCCACCACCAGCAAAGCCGGATTCACAAGGCTCTTTAGCCCGGATCCGGCTAATCCATACAGGGAAGTCAGAGAGGGGCCCCTAGCCGAATGCCTTCCAGCCCCCCTCCTTCCTCCCACAGCCCCATAGGCCCAGCCACCCTTGTGCCTCCTACCTGGGCTGCACCGGCATCACTGCCACCTTCTGCTGGATCTATCAACTCCTGCTGCATTGCGCCGTTGCACTGTAGAAGGATCCCTGAACCACAGCATTGTGAACGACTATGTTTTTAAAGAACAGGGCTGGTTCCGGCGTCCATGCTCCTCGCGGGACCCGGAACCGGAAGTGATGACCCGGAAGTCCCCGTCCTCCCCCCTGCGTTCCACAGGCCGGAACTCGTGGACCAATGCCCGCCCCCCTCACAGTCTGCCCGGGATCTCCTCCAGCACAGGAGCCAGGAGCCGCAGATATGTGCAGGGAGCGTCAGTCCCTTTGGACTTGCTTGGAGGGAGAGGCACCGGTCTCAGCTTCCTCTGTGCCTGACCGGGGGACCCACAATCCACCACCCTCAGGTAAGCAGATCCCTAGAGCTCCCACACCCGCCTCCTCCTCCGTGGAGGAAACACAAAAAACTGGGGAAGAGAAGGGGAGACGCCCCTTTAAAGACTTAACCCTTTGTGTTTCCCGCCTTCGGAGGTGGAGCCATATCTCTAGTGCTGTCCTGGACAGACGACTAGAGAAAATGTATAATGTTCTGGGAGTTTATGTAATTTTATTGCCAAAAATTAGGATTTTTACATATATTCGACAAAGAAAATAAAATACTCTGGAGCCGAACTGGTTAAAAGAGAAGTTTGGGATTTATTTTTTCAGAATCATACTTACCTAGATGGATGCAGCATCGGTCCAATGCTACATCTGTCTCAAACCCCCCCCCCCAACGGCTCTAATGGGAAGTCAGCGACTGCTGAATGCTCAGTTCTCCCCACCGCTATGAGCAGAGAGCGTTAGCTCCATTCATTGGAGCGCCAGGCTTTGCAGGGGGCAGGAGGGGCTGGCTCAGGCCCTAAGCTGCCTGCTGAGAAGCTGAGCCAGGAATCTGGGTGGATCCCGACTTTAAAGTCGGGATCTTTCCCTACCCTGGACCGACCAACTCTCTGACGTTGCTACATTTGGTACTTTTTGAGGGGGAGCACATACCTGGTTTTCGCTGTAGCGAACTGATGAAAGTTCAGCCCCCCCCTTTCCCTCGTAGTCTTCTGGGACACATCACAAGTTCCAGAAGACTACAGAACCATTAACAAAGCACAGCGAGGCTCTTGCATGTGCAGTAGAAAACTGGCTGTGAAGTCACAAGGCTTCACTGCCTGTTTCTCTTACTTGAGATGCCGGTGCCTGCACCCAAAGCCGATTGAACAATCAGCTCAGGTGAGGACATTGCTTGATCCATAGACAGGAAAGTGTGTGTTCTGAAGGACTTGGTGGGATGGGCAGTGGGCGGCCCTTGAAGAATGTTGGTGGTCGGGGGGGGGGGGGGGGG
>BLSH010440597.1:485536-502256 GCA_018402905.1 Glandirana rugosa
CTCATATGACGTAATTCTCGATATCGATGTGTAATTCCCCTGCCCCCTCCTAGCACAATACCCCCAAAACCCCCTTCCCAGCACAAATCCTCTCCCTCATCTCATGGTGTTACATTCAGATGGTGGCCTATGCTAGTGGGCACGCCCTCCCTGCTTCTAGTTCTTGCCAGTTGATGGATTGGTAAAACCGATGAGATCTTAGATGTCTGACCAGCCCTTGTCTTAGCTCTTGATGCTTACAGAGCAGCTGTAATACAGAAAGAAAGACAATTGGAACAGTGTTAGTACAACTACAATTGGTGGATGGTATATCCATCATAGGTATATATGTGTAGCTATAGCTCTTAATGCAGTATACTCACCCTCAATAAAAGGTCCTTGAGGTCAGGATCCATTTCTGGTGGAAAATGTGGATGGTCTTCCTTGATTGCCCGTTCCATAGGCTTTTGGCAAGTCAGAAATGGGTGTTTGCGCGTTGCCATTGTATACAGCGTTACCCCAAATGAGAAGTAGTCTACAGCCCAGTTGTAAGGGTGTCTGAGCAAAATCTGAAATATCCAGAAGAGAGGAAAGATTAGGAAATCAAAGAACAATAGTGAGTAGCCTTACAAACTTTACAACGAAGTCAGAAAATGAATGGAACATTTCTTACCTCTGGCGCTACAAAAGCCAGTGTTCCACAGTATTTGGTAAGCACGGATCCATAGGCATCTATAGCCGCCAGTCCAAAATCTGCGATTTTAATATGTCCGTCCTTGTCTAGGAGGATATTTGCTGGTTGTATGTCTCTATGCACGATGCCCCTGGTGTGGAGGTATTGAAGGCCGCACAGGATTTCCGCACTCATGGATCTGAAAAATAACAAATCATTCATGTATAAACCACTTCGCGCCCAAAGCAATTTTTTAATCTAAAAGATGATGGGGTTGTGTGAGGTAAATGGATGCCAAGCATGTCAAGTCTTCAAATTACGAGCACCCGATATCCATTTACTGATCTACAGAGAGATGTTCAGCTTCTGCAATGTGGCCAGATATGGTTGGAGCTTTCTAAATTCTAGCACCCATTTGAGCATCTGATGACCATGTTGTCAGATTTATGGCTCTTTAAACCATTACTGCCCTGATAGCCCCAATGATGGATCCATGAACGATACCATCTGATCATGGATGGAGTGGGCAGCAGTGCCTGTGGCCATAGGGCTCCCTAACTGGCTGATGCTGAATGGTTATTTTTGTAACCAGTCTGCTGCAACTGGTATCATCGTCCGATGTAACCAATTTAAGTGAATTTGACAATTTACTAAATATAATTTCCCTGTGCCATGTCAGAAAGGTTACACTGAATCTACAAATATCCCATGAGAAGTTCTAACACTCCAGCGCTCAATCCCTTGTACATCCGATGGTGGCTCAACCCCTGATGCTTCGTCCGATGCTGCCCTCCTCAAGACTGGGAAATTTCTAACGTCTAGTGCATTACCAGCACCAATGTTTATTAGATCCAAAAGACAAAAGCATACTCGCAAAACATGAGAAGGAACAGGGGTATCAAACAACTCCAGGCATGGGCAGTGTCACCTGACCATATATGCTGCGGTTGGAAGGCTGGCGGGATTTGGATACATGGCCCCTTCTTCAAGGCACAAAGTGTTTGCCCCCTCCTGTGTTTCTACAGTAGAAATATTCCATGTCTGGTTTTGGTATGGTCTATTTTATCACCTTTCTTACAAGTACCCAGGTGTATGAAGGTACCAGGCCTCAGATGGAAGATCCCAGCCATGCAACTGTCCCACCTCAGTGGTCAATCACCCTCTACCCCCAGAATAAACTCTGTTATCAATCTTACCTTAATGTCTCCAGTGGAAATGGTGCGTTGGCCCAAATGAGGCTTTTCAAATCCCCACCGCTCGCGTATTCCATGGCAATGTATTGATGAAACTGTAAGAGAACAGGAAAAAGTTAAAGTATACATGTGCTGTTTGTCACTTTGAAGGAGAATTTACATCCATGGGTATGACATTGGGAGGGGGTATAACCCCCAGCATTGGTGGTCAGTAGATGGCTTTAAAAATACACCCCCAGCATTAGTGATTGATTAGTGGCTGGCTGGAACAATAATCTCTCCTTCTCCAGTATTGGTGATTGTAACCAGGGCTGCAATCAGAAATCTTGGACCTCCCATGGCCTTACTGTTGGTCCCTTTTACCCCTCCCCCCCCCCCAAAAAAAAAAATTCCAAGTGGGGGGAAAGTGCCCTTTATTTTGCATCGTGGTCTAGTGGGGCGCCCTGTAAAAATCCACCAATTACCTGTCTTACAGTCTCGTGCAGCTCTCTTTACTTAGTGACCGCGCACACCAGAGCACACCATCAATATGGCAACGATGCTGGCTCTACATACAATTACAAGGAGATGATGTGCGTAATCCGGCGCTTCTATGCACAGTGGGCCTAACACAATATGGACAAGGAGTAAAAATGGCTGTCTCAGCAGCTCTGTGAGAACTCCTGGGGGAGTGGATGAGAGTACCTACGGATGCACTTAAGCGCTTGAGACAGCCATGTAATGGTGAGCTGATAATAATCTTGAAAGATAGGAACCCTCTGTCCAGTTGAACACCGGACAGAGGCTTCTTTCTGTGCAGGTGCTGGAATGTGGAGAGCAGTCCACTACCATAACCCACCAGGACCCCCTCCAAGTAGCAGTGTGGACCACCCTCCACTTAGGTACACCACTGGAAATCCATAGACATTTATTGTTCTGTGCCAAAGATGATGTCACCTTTCTACTGGTTCAGGAAAAGGAAGAGGATCTCATGATAACACACATATAATTGTCTAAACAAGTGGCCTTGTGAAACCGCTTACTTACCATTGTCTTGAAAGATCCAAATAAGTGGGTGGTATAGGGACAATGTCTAGTCATCTGTAACGCCTGGAGTTCGGCGTTGCTTCCGAAAAATGTTCTTAGCATCTTCTTCAATGCCAGCTGCTGGTGACTGGCAGAATGGCATGCCAAGTAGACCTAAAGGAAATGGAGAGTTAGAACACATGTTCATAATATTAATGCCACCCCCTACCCCCCTAAATTCTCTAGCATGTAATCTAACCTGCTGGTCAGACAGATTTGTTGCTATAAAGAACATGTTACACACAAGACCATAGGCAAAGCTTTAACACAAGGGTAAGGATCTAAAGCTGGCCATAGACCGCAGGTTGCAGGAAAGAAAATTGCTCAATTCCCCCATCAACACTGACTGTACCCTAATCCCTCCTGTGGAGCCATTGGGATTGATTTACTAAAACTGCAAAATCTGGTGCATCTCTGCATTGAAACCAACAGTGGCGGCCTGTCCATTAGGGGCCCCGCCCCCCTGATCCATGCGCCCAGCCTCTAATCTACATGCAGGGCGCCGGACGCATGGATTCCAATGGGGTTTTTTTTTTTTTTTGAAGCACAATTAGATCCAGAGAAGCCAGATGCACTGTGCCCTGAGCCCACCCAGTTGTGTGACATTAGTGAATTAATATTCACTAATGTCTTCCTGTTTCTCTTCCCAGCCAATCATGAAGCGGGTCCTGAGACCCGATTGGATGGGAGTCTGAATAACTAATTGGCCGGGAGGAAAAGCAGCGACCCCGGGAGATGGAGGGGGGAAGCCGCAGCTGGGACCTGGATGGGGCGACTGGCGAGTGAGCCGGCGATGGGGGGTGGCGGGGCTTGGGGGATGAACTTTGGTGTGTGGTGGCAGGCTGGAGTGACCGGGGGGGGGTAGAAGTCTCAGATTTGTTTGCCGCCCCCCCCCCCACCTACTGATGGAGCACCAGCTGCCACTGGAAACCAATCAGCTTCCAGGTGCGCCTGAAAACTGCCTCTAATGCAGCCCCAGTGTGAAAACCCGAGTGCTTTCACACTGGGGCGGTGCGCTTGCAGGACAGGAAAAAAAAGTCCTGCAAGTTGCATCTTTGGGGCAGTTTGGGAGCAGCGTATACCTATCTCCCAAACCGCCCCTGCCCATTGGAATGCATGCATCACGGGTGTTTTTAACTCCTCTTTTGGGGTTAAAAGCGCCCCGCTACCGTCTGAATAGCGCGCTATAACAGCGGTAAAGAGCCGCTAAAACTATTGGCGCTTTACCGCTAACACTCCGTGTGAAAGCAGCCTTAGAAGCTGATTGGCTACCATGAACAGCTGCACCACATTTTGCACTCTCCAATTTCAGTAAATCAACAGCATTGTGATTATCGTTAGCGGCTACAATAGTCGCTAGCAATAATCGCATGTGAAATCAGACAGGCTGGTTGCACCCAAGTTGATCGATCAATCAACTTGGGTACATTTTGCCTGCCCATATATGGTTCGTATCTCGGCCACTCCCTGCTGAACCATCCGGGATTCGAACCATCTATGGTTGGCTTAAGGTCTGGAAAGTAACTAACTTTTTTGGAAAACAAAGATCCTTATCCTTGTGCGTAGGCTTTGTAGAATTGAGCCCATAGGCTATAATAGAGCCCTTTGGGTAATCTGCCTGATCACTCACCTCTCCAGAAGCCCCTTCTCCCAGTTTGTCATGAAGGTTGAAGTCCTTCAAAGTCAGGTTGGCATTGTTTTGTCCTGGAAAAAAAAAAAAAATAAATTGTTATTACTACATCTACATATACCATTTCCATTTATGTTACTGTCTTTTATTTCCCTATATAATAAATGTTATCTGTAAATAGCTCTTACGCCATACAGGGACAATTATTAAAGCGGTTGCATATCAGTAAGGCCTTATTCACGCGTAGTGCTATGGGCCATACAGCATGAACTGGCATTCCTAGCTCCTCCCCGACCCCTGAATGGCTGTCAAACTAGGAAAATCAGCTTTGTCCCTATAGAGCAGTGATAGCGAAACCTTGGCACCCCAGATGTTTTGGAACTACATTTCCCATGATGCTCATGCACTCTGCAGTGTAGCTGAGCATCATGGGAATTGTAGTTCTAAAACATCTGGGGTGGCAAGGTTCGCCATCACTGCCATAGTATAACATAGGCTGCCTGTACACAGCTCCAGCCATATAGACAAACTGTACATTCACACTGTATGGGTCCCGGCACCCCGTGTGAATGAGGCCTAAATGTGCACTTTGCATGCAAAAATGTCATTAATCTTCAGGTCTGTACTGCAACCAAAGTGACATTTATTTTTGCGTAATAGTGAGGCCAAATAATGACCGTCCGCCACTTTTCTCTATTGTGCTGCAGCAGTCAGCACTTATTTAGCGACGAAATTCAAGCTCAGAATTTTAAAAATGCCAAAGAGAACTTTTTAAACACGCGCAGATATTGTTCACTTTCATTGCAGCTAATCTATTACACGAAATGCACGCAGAAAATGAATCTGCCCCTAATATGCGTTGTAAATAACACGGGTATATGTAAACAATAGGACTCATTTTCAAATCTGATTGGACTCAGCAGATAATAAAAGTAGTCATGTGACAGATATTTAAATCTTACTGGAGGCAGCTGAAAATAACTGTCACATTTTTGAGTCCTAAGGCGTTATTAACGCTGCGTTTTTGAGCTGTTTTTACAGCTTAAGAATGCTGCACCATGTTATTCAATGGCCTCACACGCACGCTGACGTTTTTGAGCTGTAGATGGCGTCAGCGTTCTGAAGCTGTAAGAAGAACCCAGGACCAGCGCGTTCTGAAGCTGCAGCGCTAGAGCGTTTTTGGCGCTGAGCCGGCAAACCGCTCAATAACGCGCATTAGCGCAGTTAACCAGCGTTTTTAGTTTTAAAATGTCCAAAAATAGCAGAGGGATGTCTTTTTAAACAAAACGTGACTTAGTGCTGACGCGCAATAAACACGCATTAATGCCAATGCAAAACGCAGATGAAATCGCGTTTTTAATGTCAATTTTTTCCTGGCGTAGGTCCTGATGTTACAGCTCATTTCTTCAAAACGCCCGTGTGTATGAGGCCTTATTCTGAATTATAAATTGTATATAATGTATATGCTGTATGTATATGGATATTCGTGATTAGAAGTTAGCTTTATCCTAACTATCCCTTTAACCCTAAATTGCTTAGAGCCCTTTTCACACTGAGGCAGTTCCCAGGCGTTTTAGCGCTAAAAATGAGCGCCTGAAAACTGCCTCCCATGCCGCCCCAGTGTGAAAGGCCCGAGTGTTCACACTGGGGCGGTGCGCTTGCAGGGCGTTAGAAAAAGTCCTGCAAGCGGCATCTTTGGGGCAGTTTGCGAGTGGTGTATACAGCGCTCGCAAACCTCCCCTGCCCATTGGAATGCATGGGCAGCGCTTCCGAAGCACCTGAAAAAGGGCATCACGGGCACTTTTAACCCCTTCTTGGGGGTTAAAAGCGCCCCGCTGCTGCCTGAAAAGCCGCTATAACAGCGGTAAGGCGGTGCTTTACTGCATATGCCCACACCGCCCCAGTGTGAAAGTGCCCTTAAAGTGCTAGTTAAGCCCGCTTTATTATTTTTCTCCTACAGGTAAACCTATAATAAGGCTTACCTGTAGCTACAATGAATATCTCCTAAATGTGCACCGTTTGGGAGATATTCATCCTGCATGCAGCCAGTGACATCATCAGCGCATGCGCAATGAAGGTCCGGCATACCTCGCTGTGTTTATGTTAAAAAAAAAAACACCCTTTACTGTAATTGCTTTAATATATATATATATATTAAAAAAATTTAGCTATATATATATATATATATATATATATATATATATACACACACATACACATATATGTGGCTGCCCCATGTAATACTACCAGGGTGGATAAAAATCAGTGTTTTTTTTTAAAAATAAATAAAAAAAATCAGATGTTTGATTTTTTTTTATCAGATTTTTACTCCAAAAGCATTTTATTAAAATAGATTTGATTAAAATAAAAATAAGATTTTTTTAAAAAATCTGATTTAAATAAAAAAAAAGTTTATTTAGTTTAATAAAATTCTTTTGGAGTAAAAAGCTATCTAAAGATAGTTTTCGATTTAAGATATATTAATAATTTAATTTATTCAGCATGAAATGGAGCTTATGTAATATGAGGCTGTATATTCTGCAATATTTACATTTTTTGGTAAACTCATTCAATACATGAGGAGCCTCTGCGGGACAGAGATGACAGTTGGTTTTTAAAAAATGATTTAAAATTAAGCCTTTTTTTTTCTAGTGATTTAAAACAAATCCACCCTGCTTACTATACATTGTAATTAATTGCCACGGTCCTTACCTGCTGGAAATTCCCCTGTCTGCGTTTTTTGAAAACAAGGGCAGCACTCTTCATATTGTAATTCCTGTTCCCCATCCCTTTGCTGGGTGGTGGAAACAGGCTGTTCATCTTGCTGGCGGTCTTCTGGTGAAGAATCCGCTGTTCTCCTTCCCTTCGTTAGCCAATAGGCGGCGATTCCAAGAACAGCAAACATGTTTGCTTCCTCTCTCTTCGGTGCACACTAACCGAATGCCATCCAGCCTCTGCTCTCTGCCCTGTACTAGGCAGTGATGATGTCATAGTGAGACCAACAGTCCAGCTGCATCCAGAGGAGAAAAAAAAAAAAAAAAGCAGTCACATGACATGACCATATATGGGCGTGGCGTCAGTTACAGTTGCTAAAAATAGAACTGCTTGTGTTAGAGCTTTGTGAATTGAGTCCTATGAACTGTAATAACAGAGGCTGGTGCAGTCCTGGATTTTCTATCACATAGAAGGAGATTACATCTAGACATGCACCGTTATAAACATATCAGCATTTTGCCATGATTTTACCACGATTTTACCGTGCTTATGGTGTTTTTCATGTGACTCAAAAACCGCATTAAAAAAACGTAACGCAGGTGCGTTATTGATGCGTTTTCAATGCATTTCAACAGGGAAGTGCGTTTTTGGTGCAGTTTAACTGACGAAAAATAAAAGGGATGCATTTTTCTTGATCAAAGATTGCACAATAAATTTATATTTATATTAATTAAATTAATTAAAATCAAATATAATTAAATTAATTAATTAAGTTGAATATAATACAACTATTTATAAAAAAAATATATTTTAAAAACTGTCATTTTCGGTACCAAGTTTCAATTCGGTGCACCTCTACTAATTAGGAAATATTTATTAAAAAAATTTTTCTTTATACAAAGATACACAAGACATCACAAACAAGGGTGAAGGTTCACTTTATAGTGACACTAAACAAATCCTTATTTTTCAAAAACAATCTATACACATCCGCTACTTAAAGTGGTAGTAAACCCTCCTATCATTTTCAGCCAATGAAACTGCCATCTTGGCCTCTGTTTAACCTCCAACTGCCATGATGCTGAATATGTGATCAGCTATGACACCAGCCATTGGATGGTTTGACAGTTTGGTTTATAGCACAACCAATGGGAGTGTTACATTTCTGGCACGTGCCGGAAATGTAACTGTTTTTTAACCACTTAAGGACCGGAAGGATTTCCAGCTTTAGGACCGGAGCCCTTTTTGTGATTCGGCACTGCGTCGCTTTAACTGAGAATTGCGCGGTCGTGCAACGTTGTACCCAAACGAAATTTGCGTCGTTTTTTTCCTACAAATAGAGCTTTCTTTTGGTGATATTTCATCACCACTGCGTCATTTCTGATCGCCGCTATAAACAAAAGAAGAGCGACAATTTTGCAAAAAAAACCCAAATTTCTTACTTTTTGCTAAAATACAAATCCAAAAAAAAAAATATAAAAAAACATTTTTTTTCATCGGTTTTGGCCAATTTATATTCTTCCTCATATTTGTGATAAAAAAAAAAAATCGCAATCTGCGTTTGATTGGTTTGCGCAAAAGTGGTCGCGTTTACGGATGATGAGAATTAAATTTCTGGGGTTTTTATTTTTTTTTTATTTTTTACTAGAAATGGCGGCGATCTGCGATTTTTAGCGGTACTGCCATATTTCAGCGGACATGTCGGAACATTTTGACACTTTTTTGGGACCATTGGCATTTGTACAGCGATCAGTGCTATAAAAATGCACTGATTACTGTGTAAATGCCATTGTCAGTGAAGGGGTTAATCTGCAGGGGGCGCTCTAAGGGTTAACTGTGTTCCCTGGGCGTGTTCTAACTGTGTGGGGGCTGCCCTGGCTGGGGAAGGGAAGTGATCACACCTTCCGTGTAGAGGAAGGCTGTGATCACAGCCCTTCCCCCCTCACAGAACGGAGGTCCGTGTTTACTTACACGTGCCTCCTTTCTTTCACTCCGGGGGGGGGGGGGGGGGCATCGCGGGTGGCGGCAGAGATCGAATCCGCCGCACCCACTCCCTGGCCCTCCCCGGACACAGTGAGCGTGCGGGCGCGCCTCCGGCGGCACGCGCGCGCTCACTGGGCTCGATCTCGCAGCCGCCGTCGTATGACGGCGATCCGCGTTATCGAGCCACACTGTCGCCGTCAATTGCCGATCAGCCGTCAGCAAGCGGTTAAACTGTTAACTGGATGGGTTTACTAATGCTTTAATAGCCCTGTAATCTACTTTTCATGAAATTGTTTCCTGCTGTGTTTTTCTGCCTCCTTGTAATGTCCTCTGTGAGCTCCTGAACTTCTCTTTTCCCCCCTCACTTGCGCCCTCTAACAGGAAGTCAGATCACAGCAACCAAAAAAAAAATTGGAATTTTTAGATTTGGAGGAGGCTGAGAGCAATAGGGACTTTAAGTTAAGAATATTCTGTATACTTGAATAGAATTTTTTTATTTTTTAAATCAGAATTTAATCACTGAAGGACCGGAAGGATTTCCCACTGTAGGACCAGAGCACTTTTTGCGATTCGGCACTGCGTCGCTTTAACTGACAATTGCGCGGTCGTGCAACGCTGTACCCAAACGAAACGGACTCCCTTTTTCCCCCACAAATAGAGCTTTCCTTTGGTGGTATTTGATCCTCTCTGCGTCATTTCTGATCACCGCTATAAACAAAAGAAGAGCGACAATTTTGAAAATAAAAAAACTTTTTTTACTTTTTGCTAAATACAAATCCAAAAAAAAATATATATATATAAAAAAAACATTTTTTTCATCAGTTTTGGCCCATTTATATTCTTCCTCATATTTGTGGTAAAAAAAAAAAAAAATCGCGATTAGCGTTTATTGATTGGTTTGTGCAAAAGTTGCCGCGTTTACGAACGATGAGAATTAATTTATGGCGGTTTTGCTATTTTTTTTTTTACTAGTAATGGTAGCGATCTGCGATTTTTATTGGGACTGCGATATTGCAGCGGACATGTCGAACATTCTTGACACTTTTTTTTTGGGACCAATGACATTTATGCAGCGATCAGAAATTTAAATATCCACGGATTACTGTATAAATGTTATTGGCAGGGAAGGGGTTAACCGGCAGGGGGCGCTCTAGGGGTTAACTGTGTTCCCTAGGCGTGTTCTAACTGTGAGGGGGCTGGGCTGCCAGGGGCATAAGAGATCTAACTGATCCCCCTCACTGAAATCAGTAGATCTCTTACATGCCACCTGACAGAGCAGGGATCCGCCGTGTTTACATAGGCGGTTCCCCGTTTTTCTTCTCTGCCAGGTAAGCAAGGTGCCGTTTATAGACGGCGATTCACAGGATCGTGCCACTCTGCAGTGGTAAATGTACGTGAGCCGGTCCGTAACCGTCTAAAGAGGAGCTCCAGCCCCCCCCCCAAAGAAAATATTAAAAGTCAGCAGCTACAAATACAGTAGCTGCTGCCTTTAAATATTGGAGGACTTTCTTTTCAACTGTTAAAAAAAAAATATATACATATATATTAGGAGACCTACCTGTCCAAGCATCCATTTAATTGGCTATTGGGTGCTGGTGCCGCCATCTTGACTAAGGGAAACCAGTAGTGAAGCCTTGTAGCCAAAATTTATTCTGCGACATGTCTTTGGGGGGGAAAAAAACCCCAAATAAGCATATATTGATTTGCATGAAAGTTATAGCATCTAGAAACTATGGGAAATACAGGACTAGGGTTCTTCAAACAGTTCCTGCAGTGAACGCTTTTTATTAAGGATATCAAAAACAAATGACATCACTTTTCAACAAAATCACCTTCCTTTGCTTTGTATCTTTCCCCAACTTTTTAATGCCATCAGCAAAACTCCTCCCGCCCTCAGTTTTCAACGAAAATATAAAAAAGTGAGGACATTTTTTTGAAGACCCCTGGTATATTGGAATTATTATTTGTTTTTATTATTTATTTATTTATTTTTATACTACTAATGGTGGTGATCAGCAACTTATAATGTGACTGCGATAGTGCGGCGGGCAATCTGACACTAACATCTCCAGTGACATTATTACAGTGATCACCCTCGCCGTTTCCAACAAAAATATAAAAACAAACATTTTTTGAAGACCCCTCGTATATTGGATTTATTTATTTTTTTATACTACTAATGGCGGTGATCAGCAACTTATAATGGGACTGCGATAGCGCGGAGGCCAATCTGACACAGACAGCTCCAGTGACACCAATACAGTGATCAGTGATAATACTATACACAGTCACTGTACTAATGACACTGTCTGGGAAGGCGTTATCAGGGACGATCAAGGGGTTAAATGTGTGCCTAAAGCCTGGTATACACTACATTTGGGTTGCACAAAAAAAAAAAAAACTGACCACTCCGGTCGGGAGCCGCTGTACCATGCAAGATTAGTCCAGTGATCTCCCCCGCTGAGCTGTTGAGTTCTGACAGCCGCCCCCAATCCCCCCCCCCCTTTCTTCACCAGAACACTCCAATCAGTACTCTGCCATAGGTAGAAAGTTGCTGATCGGGCGGAAGCGACATATACATGGGCAGAACGTTGGCCGGTATTTTTTGTACCGACAAATGTCTCCCAGCATTCTTCCCATGTGTACGGGGCTTAACTACATGTAATGTGTGTGCTGTGTGCTGCTTTTACTAATCAACGTGCCGTCTTTTTACACAAAGCTTTGCAGAGAAAATAATAAAAGAGGCACATCGCTGCTGTCCGTGGAGAGCTCTGTGTTGTTTACATACACAGGGCTCTCTTCTGTCATTTGCTCAGCCAATCGGTGGGTCCCAGTGTTCTGTCAGATTAGCGAACGCAAGTGACTTACCAAAAATACTTACTGCGCATGCTAGCAGGTTTGCTAATCTGACAGAACACCTGCAGTCAGAAGGCGGCAGCGGACATCTTGCTACACCCAGCCAAGTCTTGAATTTCAGACTCATTATAGCAATAAAGTGAGCATATTATATATGCTTATATACAATATTTTTATAACTGGTAAGAGTGTTTTGATGTTTAACCAGTTGCCGCCCGCCCGCCGTGGATTGACGGCAGCAGCATCGGTCGATATCACAAACCGCTCTCACCCGACGGCAGCTGCGAGATCACGGATCTTAAGCGCACGCCGCCGGAGGGCGCTGTGTATCGAGGGAGGGGGTAGGGCGGACTCGATGTCTGCCAGCTACCCGCGATCACTCCCCCCGCAGTGACAGAACAGGATCCGTGTAGGTAAATGCACAGATCTCCGTTCTGACAGGGGAGAGGAGAGTGATCTTCTGTTCCTTGTATATGGATATATATATTGGCAAAAACTGATGAAAAAATTTGTTAGTTTAGATCATGGTGATCATAAGTGACGCAGAGGTGATCAAATACCACCAAAAGAAAGCTCTATTTGTGGGAAAAAAAGGATGCAAATTTTGTTTGGGTACAACGTCACACGACCGCGCAATTGTCAGTTAAAGCGGCGCAGTGCCGAATCGCAAAAAGTGCTCTGGTCCTAAAGGGGGAGATCTTTCCGGGGGTGAAGTAACTTTGTAAGCCTGCAGTCAGAAAGTGGCAATGGCCATCTTGGTGCAGTGCCAAACCTACCTTCTGACTGCATTCAGTGGACATCTTGTTACACCCAGCCAAGACATGAATTTCAGACTCATAGCAATAAAGTGAGCATATATGCTTATATACAGTATTTTTAAACCGGTGAGACTGTTTTGATGTTTAACTTGGAAAGCCTGCAGTCAGAAGGTGGCGACGGCCATCTTGGTGCACCCCTCACTGCTCAGCGCCACTGCAGGCTTTCAAAATTAAACATCTAAACAGTCTCATGGGTTTCAAAATACTGTATATAAGCATCTATGCTGACCTTATTGCTATAACGAGTCTGAAATTCAAGACTTGGCTGGGTGTAACAAGATGTCTGCTGCCGCCTTCTGTTCTGTCAGATTAGAAAACCTGCTATCGGTGGAACACACGCGCAGTAAGAATTTTTGGTCAGTCAAGATGACAGAACATCACTTCCCTTTGCTGATCTGACGGGTTTGCTTATCTGACAGAACAACGGCTATAAATCATTGGCCAGGACCCGTTGATTGGCTTGTGCTGTAGCGAATGACAGCACAGCCTGGGCGGCGGGTGCACACCTACCTGTAAATGCCAAATTACGTACATGATTTTGCACAGCAGGGTCTGCCCTGCGGCAGTTTAAAAAAAGATGGTTATACAAGTCATAGCAGATACAGAATACAAAGAAACGCACACCATGTTTGTACCAAACATCCATTTATTTTCATCCAAATATAGGAGGGTGGTTCGGGGCTCCTGCTCATAATTACTTTAAAAAGATGAACGATCCACAAGAAAATAAATAGAACGGTCATAATTGGAGATGCCGGAGTGACTCCACGAGAATTAAAAATAAAAACTTCAAATCCTAAAGTCTGCCTGCTGCCCAACGGATGCCAGGGGGAAACAGCAAAGGATCATGGAAACCATAATTAGCAACGGTAGGAATTTCATCGCCTGTAAATGAATAAAAAAAAAAGTTTGGTCGTGAAATAAATAGCTCTTCCCGTTGTAGGACGCTGAACCCCAGAGGTGTTTTGGTTGGTAGTCGCAGAGATTATCTCCATTATCTAAGAACACAAACACAAGATGCCACTGCTGCTGCCGAAATGGCATCGATCCTCCTACATCGGTCTGTCATCACCGGAGTCCCAGATGAGGGAACTGACTAGCGCCAGGCATTGGGCGCTGGCAGGGAATGTCTATATTGTTTATATTACATCAGACCCCCATAGGGGGAGAAGAGATGACGAAGCTGCAGGCGGGTCAGAGACCAGCGTGCTCTTCTCTGTAGTGACCCCGTGTCCATAGACGCAGGAATGTGGTCGGAAGAATCCCTCCAGCAGGTCCAGGGAACCGGAGCCAGAGATCACTGCTGAAATAGCGCCGGCAGAGCTTCTGGGCAGCCTCCAAGAATGGAATCTTCCAAGACCGGGCGAGGTTTCTTCTGGAATAAGGAGGGAAGGTTCCGGATGTGAACTTCTTTCCGAAATTGCTCGCCAAGAGGTTTCTAGAATGAGAAGAGGAATGCTACTATTACACAATGGACAGGGGAACCGCGGGGTGGGGATATCCATTTACCAATTAGTAACACAATGGGTGGAGATATCAATTAACAGCGACAACATGCATTAACCACTTGCCTACTGGCCGCTTTTACCCCTTCCTGCCCAGGTCAATTTTTAGCTTTCAGCACTGTCACTTTGACTGACAATTGCGGGGTCATGCAACACTGCACCTAAACAAAATTGTCATTTTTCTGAGGCAGATAAAGCTGTCTTTTGGTAATATTTAATCAGCACTCGGTTTTTTATTTTTTTGCTAAAAAAATAAATAAAAAAAAAGACCAAACATTAACCAGTTGCCGCCCGCCGTGGATTGACGGTGGCAACATGGCTCTCCTGGGCAAAGCGCCATCATTTGATAGCGGCCAGCCGTAGGAGCGAATATTGTGGGCGGATCCCCGTTCTGACAGGGGAGAAGGAGCGTAAGCGTATGTTCCCAGTATATGAAAGCAGCGATCTCTCTACTCCCCCAGTCAGCCCAGCCCCCACACAGTTAGTAACACATACCAGGGAAGACAGTTAACCCTTTGATCGCCCCCTAGTGTTAATCCCTTCCCTGCCAGTAACATTTACACAGTAATCGGTGCGTTTTCATAGCACTGATCGTTGTATAAATGCCAATGGTCCCAAAAAAGTGTCAAAAGTGTCCGATATGTCCACCACAGTGTCACAGTCCCGCTAACAGTCGCAGATCGCCGCCATTACTAGTAAAAGAAAAATAAAAACTCCATAAATTAATTCTCATTGTTCGTAAATGTGGCAACTTTTGCGCAAACCAATCAACATACGCTTATTGTGATTTTTTGTACCAAAAATATAAGTATATATATCGGTCTAAACTGATGAATAAATTAGTTTATATTTTTTTTTGGATATGTATTATAGCAAAAAGAAAGAAATATTGTTTTTTTTTTTTTTCAAAATTGTGGTTCTTTGTCTATAGTGCAAAAAATAAAAAACTGCAGAGGTGATCAAATACCACCAAGAAAGCTCCATTTGTGGGAAAAAAATGGACGTCAATTTAGTTTGGTTACATCGCCGCACGACAGCGCAATTGTCAGTTAAACCGACGCAGTGCCGAATCGCAAAAAGTGCTCTGGTCAGGAAGGGGGCAAATCCTTCCGGGGCTGAAGGGGTTAAAAAAACAAGTTCTTAGTTTTGGTTATAAAAATTTGTAAATAAGTAATGTTTCTCCTTCACGGGTGTTTGCTGATGAGGCTGTACTGACAGGCTTTGATAGGCGCTGATGTGGAGGCACCAATATGCAGCATTGATGGCCACTGACTGGCATCACTGATGGGCACTGCTGAGGCTACACTAATCATCAGTGCCCTGATGATCTGTGCAGATCTCCCCTTTGAGGAAATGCCGCTGATCGGCATATAATGTCCTCCCAGAACAAGAGACACGCGGCCGCTCATCATTTGACAATACGGCGGGTGGGAGGCAGTTAACCACTTGCCAACAGACTCGCGTAGAAAGACGGCGGCAGTGTGGCTCCGCTGTGCAAATCGCTGTCTATAAACGCCGATTTGCGCAACCGCCGGTGAGCTCTCGTGCCCACTGCACCAGTTTGACTGTGGGTCGGCGGACTCCATGTCCGCCAGCGACCCGCGATCGCCTTCTACAGAGGAAGAACGGGACCATGACAGTGATCAACTGATCCCTGTCATCCGGATCAGTTAGATCTATCATGCCCCTGCCAGTCCAGCCCCCAAGCAGTTAGAACACGCCTAGGGAACACAGTTAACCCTTTGATCGCCCCCTAGTGTTAACCCCATTCCTGCCAGTGACATTTACACAGTAAATCAGTGGATATTTTAACCTCCTCGCGCCGCCGCTATAGCCGAATGACGGCTACAGCGCGGCTCTAAAATGCCGGGAGGACGTCAATAGACGTCCTCCCATTCGGCTCGTGCTGGGCGCGCTCCCGCGGGCGCGAGCGGCACGTGCACGCGCCGCACGCGCCCGCGGGAGCGTGCCCGCGGGTCAGGCGGACCCGATGTCCGCCGGAGACCCGCGATCTCCTTACAGACAGGAGGAACGGGGAACCGCCGAAGTAAACACGGCGGTTCCCCGTTCTGTGAGGGGGGCATGCAAGATCTACTGATCCCTGTCACTGGGATCAGTTAGATCTGTCATGCCCCTGTCAACCCCACCCCCCCACAGTTAGAACACACCCAGGGAACATAGTTAACCCCTTCACTGCCCCCTGCAGGTTAACCCCTTCACTGCCAATGACATTTATACAGTAATCAGTGGATATTTAAATTTCTGATCGCTGTATAAATGTCATTGGTCCCAAAAAAGTGTCA
>BLSH010440597.1:502300-512434 GCA_018402905.1 Glandirana rugosa
ATATATATATATATATATATTTTTTTTAACATAAGTAGTCAAATCCAGTTTTACATAAGAAGATGTATAAAAACTATTTATTTTAACGTTTTACGCAAATATCTTACCAATCGCGTTTTAAACAGCGTAGATTTTCGATACTATTAACTAAATACCGCGAAAATAATAAAAAAATGCTCATTATCGCTGCTAGACGCTAAAAAAAAAAAAAAAAAAAAGAAAAGAATTGGTGAAGGAATGACCCGTGAATTTGGGGGGAGGACGGGCCTGGTTAAAAGTCAAAAGTCGCGACAGCGAGAAACTTACTGTTAACGCGCCAGCACGCTGCAACATGGGTTTGTTTTAACCGCAGGAAAAAAAGGGTGTTTATCTCGAAAGAAAACCACCATAAACTAGCGGAGACGCAGTAAAGAAACGTCGCACGACCGCGCAATTGTCATTCAAAGAGCGACAGCGCTGAAAACTGAAAATTGGTCCGGGCAGGAGGGGGGTTTAAGTGCCCAGTAAGGAAGTGGTTAAGAAAAGAAAAAAAAAAAAAAAAAAAATCGCAGATCGTCGCTATTACTCGTAAAAAAATAATAAAAGCGCCATAAATCAATTATCATAGCTTTTAGATGCGACAAATTTTGCGCTAACCATTCTATAAACGCATTTTGCAATTTTATTTATCAAAAATATGTAGAAGAATACATTTTGACCTAAACTGATGAATACAATTTTTTTTATATATATATATATATATATTTTTTTTTTTTTGATATGTATTATAGCAAAAAGTAAAAAATATTGTTTTTATTTTTTCAAAATTGTCGCTCTTTTTTTGTAGATAGCGCAAAAAATAAAAACCGCAGAGATGATCAAATACCACCAAAAGAAAGCTCTATTTGTGGGGAAAAAGGACGTACATTTTGTTTCTGCAGGAGTGTGCCCACGGCTCAGGTGGACTCGATGTCCGCCGGCGAGCAGCGATTGCTTAGGACAGAAGAGAAACGGGGAACCGCCGATGTAAACACAGCCGTTCCCCGTGCTGTCAGGCAGCATCTAATATATCTACTGATTCTTGCCACTGGGATCAGTTAGATCTCTTATGCCCCTGACAGCCCAGCCCCCACACAGTTAGAACATGCCCAGGGAACACGGTTAATCCCTAGAGCGCCCCCCCATATAGCGGTGATCAGAAATGGCACAGAGGGGATCAAATACCACCAAAAAAAAGCTCTATTTGTGGGGGAAAAAAGGACGTACATTTTGTTTGGGTACAACGTTGCACGATCGTGCAATTGTCAGTTAAAGCGACGTGGTGCCGTATCGCAAAAAGTGCTCTGGTCCTAAAGGGGGAAATCCTTCTGGGGGTGAAGTAACTTTGTAAGCCTGCAGTCAGAAGGTGGCGATGGCCAGGAAGGGGGTAAACTTAAAAGTGGAACTTCACCCACAAGGGGAAGTTCTGTTTGAAGGCCTCCTCCCTCGTTTCTCTGACATTTTTTCTTGGGGGGGGGGTTTGACTGGTATCCGCTCTCCCACCTCTGCACAGATCGCCTAAGCGATCTGAGCAGTTCTACTCTCCCCGCAGTCTTCTGGGACACATCACAGGTCCCAGAAAACTGCAAGACCATTCACAATGCACAGCGAGGCTCGAGCATGAACAATGGTCACCCGGGTGTGAAGAAGAAAGCCATCACAGCCAGGTGCCCACAGTTATGATGCCAGCGTTGACAACCAAAGAAGGTCCCGGCACCCCCTTGGGTGAGCACATTGCTAGATTCTGTTCCAGGTAAAAAGTCAGCAGCTACAGTTTTTGTAGCTGCTGACTTAATTTTAAAAAAGCCGACTGGAGCTCCTCTTTAATTAGTCTTAAAAAAAAAAAAAAAAAACACCAATCCTGACTAACCTGGATAAAAAGATGTATATACTTACCCATTTTTAGCCCACTCTGGTCACATGATCCAACTCCCCTGTGGCAGCCAGTGGTGGCTGCAGGGGAGAGGAGGGGGCGCCAACAACAGCTGGACATGGGAACCTATGGGTGATTTCAGTGCTCCTGGAATTCCCAGATACTATTGGGTGCTCTCTTTCCTCTCCCCTGCAGCTTCCACAGGAATCACATGACCGGACTGAAAACATATACATTACAGCACCCTGCCTCGGATATATAAAAGAACACATGCCCAGTATCCCTTTAGACGTTTGCAACCCTGCTAGCCACTGGGTACTGCAGAATTTAGCTTTGCAATCTGCTGATCTTTCCAATAGAGTGTAACCAAATAACTGATCAGTAGATTTTGGAGCTTAAAGTCTGCAGCACTCAGTGTTAACCCCTTCCTTACCGGGCACTTAGACCCCCCTCCTGCCCAGACCAATTTTTGGCTTTCAGCGCTGTCGCATTTTGAATGACAATTGCGCGGTCGTGCGACGTTGTACCCAAATAAAATTTGCGTCCTTTTTTTCCCACAAATAGAGCTTTCTTTTGGTGGTATTTGATCCCCTCTGCGTCATTTCTGATCGCCGCTATAAACAAAAAATGAGCGACAATTTTGCAAAAAAGAACAATATTTTTTACTTTTTGCTAAAGTACAAATCCATTAAAAAAATTATTCATCAGTTTTGGCCGATATATATTCTTCTACATATTTTTGGTAAAAAAAAAAAATTGCAATCGGCGTATATTGATTGGTTTGCTCAAAAGTTATCGCGTCTACAAACTGGGAATTGATTTATGGCGTTTTTATTATTATTTTTTTTTTACTAGTAATGGCGGCGATCTGCGATTTTTATCGGGACTGCGATATTGGGGGGGACATGTCGGACATTTTTGACACATTTTTGGGACCAATGTCATTTATACAGCGATCAGAAATTTAAATGTCCACTGATTACTAGATAAATGTCATTGGCAGTGAAGGGGTTAACCTGCAGGGGCAGTGAAGGGGTTAAATATGTTCCCTGGGCGTGTTCTAACTGTGGGGGGGCGGGACTGGTCGGGCATAACAGATCTAACTGATCCCAGTGACAGGGATCAGTAGATCTGCTTGCCCCGTCACAGAACGGGGAACCGCCGTGTTTACAACGGCGGTTCCCCGTTCTGAGGCTCCTAAAAGTGATCGGCGGGTCTCGGGCGGACATCGAGTCCGCCCGACCCGCGGGCACGCTCGCCGCCGCTGCCGCCAGGGGGCGCGCTGGGGCATGCGCAGTGGAGGACGTCCATGGACGTCCTCCCGGCATTTCAGATCCGCGCTGGAGCCGTATTTTGGCAATAGCGCGGATCTGAAGTGGTTAAAGGAATGCCAGATGTGTTTTTTCACATAATGCTGAAGACCAGTACAGTGACTGAGAACAACAGTACAGTGACCGAAAAGAACAACAGTACAGTGACTGACAGCAGTCCTAAAGCTTACAGCCATGACTAAGCACAAAAATGATTGAAAGCAGAGAAAGCAAATAACTGTAAGATGCAAGAGGGGATTAAGAATTAATAAAGTTGGGCTCAAAATAGCTGCAGCAGCTTTAAAGCGGAGTTCCACCCAAAAGTGGAACTTCCGCTTTAACAGATTCCCGACCGGCTCGTGTACATTTACTGCTGCAGAGTGGCACTGTAGCGGGAATCGCCATCTTTAAACGCTTTAAGCGCTCTCGTGACCACCGCACTCTGCAGGAGTGTGCCCGCGGTTCGGGCGGACCCGATGTCCGCCGGCGAGCCGCAATTGCTTAGGACAGAAGAGAAACGGGGAACCGCCAATGTAAACACAGTGGTTCCCTGCTCTGTCAGGCAGCATCTAAGAGATCTACTAATCCCGGTCACTGGGATCAGTTAGATCTCTTTATGCCCCTGACAGCCCCGCCCCCCACAGTTAGAACACACACAGGGAACACAATTAAACTCTAGAGTGCCCCACCAGGTTAACCCCTTCACTGCCAATGACATTTACACAGTAATCAGTGGATATTTAAATTTCTGATCGCAGATCGTCGCCATTACTAGTAAAAAAAAAAAAAAAAAAATTTGTAAAAACGCCAGAAATAAATTCTCATGGCTTGTAAACGCGCCAACTTTTATGCAAACCAATCAATTTTTTTTTACCAAAAATAGGAGGAAGAATATATATTAGCCAAAACCAATGAATAAATTAGTTTTTTATATATTTTTTTGGATTTGTATTTTAACAAAAATAAAATATTGTTTTTTGCTAAATTTTCTTTCTTTTTTTGTTTATAGCGGTGATCAGAAATGACGCAGAGGGGATCAAATACTACCAAAAGAAAGCTCTATTTGTGGGGGAAAAAAAAGGATGCAAATTTTGTTTGGGTACAACGTCGCACGACCGCGCAATTGTCAGTTAAAACGATGCAGTGCGGAAGAAAACAGGGTTAGGCTAAAGCCCAGCTTTAAAGTGTTAGTTCACCTTTACAGAAAAAAAAAAGTAAACGTTAAAACACCGTACCTTCTCCAAACCCCCCCATGACCCCCAATGTACTTGCCTCCGGCACTGCTGAGCTGTCAATCGGTCCAGGAATTTGAAATCCCAGCTCTTCTATTCCTATGTATACGTTTTCTTTCTATCTTGTAGGTATAAAAAAGTCCTGCATTCCCCCTTGTGGGTTTTTAGCACCGGCTCCTCTCTCCCTACTCTGTGCAGTATTTCAAGGACAGATCAGATAAAAATACTGTGACCAATCAGAATCGATCTGATCCATGCCATAAGTGCTGCACAGAAAAGAAAGAGAAGAGATTTCAAATTGCCAGGCCACTGGACTGGCTGCGGATGCCCTGACACCTCAGCATCACGGGAGAGAAGTACAGCAGGGACAGGGGGGTGGAGAGGGTGTATCAGTTTGCCTTTACATTCTTTTCTGTAAAGGTGAACTAACCCATTAAGCCTTTATAAAAGGTATACCACATTCCCACCCCATCTCTGCTTACCCCTATACACCCAGAGATGAGCCGGCGGAAATGATCCTTCCTCTTCTTCTCTGAAGCTTTCTGTCCCGAGGACAGAAGTTTGGTGTCAAACTGCTGCAAGGAGTCCAGTTGAACCTCTGGGACTTGTTCCATCACCAGCCGCAGCTCCGAGAACCGTGGACGCTGTTAAAAAAAGAAAGTCTGCGTAAGTAATTACAGATCACATGTTAAATATATATATAGTATCTCACAAAAGTGAGTACACCCCTCACATTTTTGTAAATATTTTATTCTATCTTTTCATGTGACAACACTGAAGAAATGACACTTTGCTACAACAATGTAAAGTAGTGAGTGTACAGCTTGTATAACAGTGTAAATTTGCTGTCCCCTCAAAATAACTCAACACACAGCCATTAATGTTTAAACTGCTGGCAACAAAAGTGAGTATACCCCTAAGGGAAAATGTCCAAATTGGACCCAATTAGCCATTTTCCCTCCCCGGTGTCATGTGACCCGTTAGTGTTACAAGGTCTCAGGTGTGAATGGGGAGCAGGTGTGTTAAATTTGATGTTATCGCTCTCACTCTCTCATACTGGTCACTGGAAGTTCAACATGATACTGTATATGCAGTGGAACCTCGGATTGTGCTCAACGTGGTTTAGGAGCGTTTCACAATGAGAGATGTTTTTTTTTTTTTTTTTTTTTTATGCAAGCGCTGTCTCGCAAGACTAGCAGGATTCAAGCCTTTGTGTATATAATACCATATGTGGCCAGAGGTGTAGGGGTCGCTGATGAGGCTCGGAGATGTTCGGAAACGCTCTGAACAAAGGAAAGTGTCAGTTTCCGAGCCTCACCAGCTCCCCCGCACCTCTGGCCACATACAGTATTGCATACACCAGCACCCCCGCGCCTCTAGCTGCATACACCAGCGCCTCCGCACCTCTGGCTGCATACAGTACGGCATACCCCCGCACCTCTGACCACATACAGTACGGCATACACCAGCGTCCCCCGCACCTCTGGCCATACAGTACGGCATACACCCGCACCTCTGGCCACATACAGTACAGCATACACCAGCTCCCCCACACCTCTGGCCACATACAGTACTGCATACACCAGCACCCCTGGCCACATACAGTACTGCATGCACCAGTGCCTCCATACCTCTGGCTACATACAGTACGGCATACACCAGCGCCTCCGCACCTCTGGCTACATACAGTACGGCATACACCAGCACCCCCCGCACCTCTGACCACATACAGTATTCAAGCCTATGTGTATATAATACCGTATGTGGCCAGAGGTGTAGGGGTCGCTGGTGAGGCTCAGAGATGTTCGGAAATGCTCTGAACACCCGAAAGTGTCAGTTTCCGAGTGTCTCCAAGCCTCACCAGCTCCCCCTCACCTCTGGCCACATACAGTACTGCATACACCAGCACCCCCGCACCTCTGGCCACACACAGTACTGCATACACCAGAACCCCCGCACCTCTGGTCACATACAGTATGGCATACACCAGCAACCCCGCACCTCTGACCACATACAGTACTGTATACACCAGCACCCGCGCACCTCTGACCACATGCAGTACTGCATACACCAGCACCCGCGCACCTCTGGTCACCTACAGTACGGCATACACCAGCACCCCTGTACCTCTGGCCACATACAGTACGGCATACACCAGCACCCCCGCACCTCTGGCCACATACAGTACTGCATACACCAGCACCACCGCACCTCTGGCCACATACAGTACGGCATACACCAGCACCCCCCACCTCTGGCCACATACAGTACGGCATACACCAGCACCCCCCACCTCTGGCCACATACAATACAGCATAAACAAGCAGTGGTTGTGGACGAATCATCTGGGTTTCCATTGTTTCCTATGGGAATTATGCTCATAATCCGAGGTTCCACTGTATCTGTTTCCCAAAATAGTAGAGGGACTTCCTAGATGGTTTCTGCCAGCTGGAGGCAGAGTCACTGTGATTCTTACCAGAGCTTCATACACCTGGAACGCCAGGCTCACCAGGGAGGCATTACAGGCTTCGTGCTGACCATGTGTTTGAAGACCGTGCAAGATATTTGTAAAGAAACAAAGAGCAGCTTCTGAGGGCAGAGAACCGGAAATCACCTACAGGGGACAATGATCAACATCAGCAACACATACTGTACTATGCAGCTAAGAGGAGCAAGATAGACAGATATAGAGGAGGGGAAGAAAAGCACACAAGAGAGGAAGAAGATAAGGCTGCGAGACAGAGACAGCGATATCTTTAGAATGAGCATGATAGAAAGGAGGAACCCCGGAGTTAGACTAAGGTCCCTTTCACACTTGTGCAACTCAAAAGTCACGCAATTTTTTGCCGCGATTTTGATGCAACTTGTAGCAATGTCTGTGTAATCCTGAGGTCTATGGATTCAGGTCGCATCAAGGTTGGACTAAAGTTGTGCAGGGACTACTTTGAAGTCGCTGCAACTTCAAGTCGCACAGATATGAACGGTACTCTGAAAATCATGAGGTACGACTTGTCTTGCGACTTTGCAGTCCCAAGTCGCAGGACAAGTCGGACAAGTGTGAAAGGGGCCTAAAGAGACTGTTCACACTTGTGGCTGGGAGAGGTGCTAAGCTACATTTTCACTGCCCTCGGCCCCTCCCCCCTGCGTAAACTGAAAAAAATAAAAAAACTGTCGGGGGTGCACACATGCCATGGCAATGATGCTTTGTTTCGTAGACATGGCAGGAATTATAACCCTTGTCATATTTGGTGGGTACCACAGTCTGCTGAATACCACCCATTCATGGGAGCTGCATTGCAACTGCCCCACAACTTCGTGCAATGCACGTGGTTGTGACATGGTGGTGCAGCATTTACAGGGTTAAAAAAAGTGGCGAAGGGGTGAGGCAATCCTTGCGGAAAGTATATACGAGCCCTAAGGCCCCATTCGCACCTCAGCGTTTTGTATCCTGAAAAAGATTATATACCGTATATAAAATGTATTCTCTATGGAGTTGGTTCACGTCTCCTTTACAATTTGCCTGAAGCTCAAAAAAGTTCTGGAGCTTGAATTGGTGCGTTTTTTTAAGCATTTTTTTGTTCCAAAGAAATGCATGGAAACACTTGATTTGAACGTTTTGTCACGTGTTTTGTGAGCATTTTTATGTTCACATGCAATAATGAAGTGAAAATAAATAATAAAACAAATAAATAATACATAACATAAATATTATTATTAACCCTTAACCTAACAAAATAAATGATAAATAATAAATTATAACCCCTAACCTTTTAACCCAAAAAGAGTGTTAAAAAAATTAATTTAAATAAATAATAAAAGCAGATGAACAAGTTGAAAAAATTATTAAAAAAGCCAAAGCTCAAAAACACTTTAAAAATGCTGTACACAAACACTCATAAAACAATCATAATACAGACGCTCAAAAAAAACAAAAAAAAAAATCAAAAACGCGGCGCTCAGGATGGTTGCAGCCTTAAAGCGGTTGTCTTCCGAAGAAAAAAAAAACCTGCAAGGGAAAGGCATAATGAGCTAGTATGCACCGCATACTAGCTCATTATGAAATACCTCAGAACGAAGCTCCTGCAGGGCTGCCCGGACACCGCAGAGGGAGCTTCCATCTTCCTTGTGGGGACTCTTCCAGGTTCGCGGCTCCGGCGATGTGAGTGGCTGGAGCCGCGAGACGTCACTCCCGAACGCGGGAGCCTAGCTTTCCGGTAGACTTTCTGGCAAGGTCCCATTACTGTGCATGCGCCGTGACGTCAGCGGCTGCATGCAAGTGGAATATCTCCTAAACCGTGCAGGTTTAGGAGATATTCATTTTACCTATAGGTAAAAATGCCTTTTGGGGGTAGACAACCGCTTTAAGCCCACGTTCACATCGGGCCAATTTGGCATGCGATAAGACGTGTCAAATCGCATTCTAAATAGGTGGCTATGGCACCAAACGCCAACTTTGCGCCGCCGCACCGACTCCCAAAAGTAGTTCCTGCACTACTTTTGGCAACTTCGGGGGCGATTTGAATAGACATCTGTGCATGAACCCGTACAGATGTCTGTCAAATCGCCGCCGCACCCCCCCACCCGAAGTCGGACTGAAATGCCAATTTGAAATTGTGCGAGTTCCGCTGAACTCGCATGATTTCTAACCCGCTGTCAGTGTGAACCTGGGCTAAGAGGAAGAGAGGAGAGTGTTGGAGTCGAGTAAATAAGCTACAATTTGGGAATGAGTCTCCTGGGGGCTCTCCATACCTGTTTTAGCAGGGGCCAGCACAGCTGAGTAGCGGCTTTCTGGCAGGCGGGTGTGTCCATCCAAACAAGCGGGCTGAAGGCACTGATCAGTAAAGGGGAGGACACCTCCTGAAAAACAAATGCCAACACCATTCACAAATGACATTTTGCTCCAGTTCCTAGTTCGGTGACCCAACCTTACATTTATATATATGCACTGCTTAAAGATTCATTCATACTCTACCATAAACTTGAAAAACAACCCTCTCAATATTCACTATTACCATCACCACAACCCAAAGCAAATCTTCTATTGTGCTGCATCTCCCTCATCCAATCAGAGCATCCTCTGACACAGCCATACATCCAATCATCATCCAGTGACAGTGCACACACGTATGCTGGTTTGTTGTCACTCGTCACTTTCATACTCTCAGACTGTAACAGGAATTCAGCTCTGGGGACCCAGAAACTAAACTGCTGTCTGCCCACCTGGATCAGCACTCACCTCATTTGACATCAGAAACTTCCCAAGTTCAGTTAACTCCAGAGACCCCGGTAATGGCACTTCCAGACTCATCATCTCCTCATCTGCTAGAGAGCATATAACATAATAAAATATAATAGGATATAATAAAATATATGGACAATAAAAGAATGGCGTCTTAACACTGGGGAAAAAAAGGGATTTTATTAAAACTTACCGTAAAATCCTTTTCTCCGAGTTCACTGACAGACGCAGCTTCTTCATTAACTTCATGGGGTTTTATGTTCGTCCAACTAGGAGTTAACTAGGCAGGGAAAAGATCAGCTGGCCCCTCCCTTGGGGGCCGTCCTCTCTTCCTACATAAAATCCCCTCACAGCATAGCTCTCCAGTTCGTACACAAGCCGTACCAAAACAGAGCTCAGAGGGGTGGGTGCTGCGTCTGTCAGTGAACTCGGAGAAAAGGATTTTACGGTAAGTTTTAATAA
>BLSH010440597.1:522856-544719 GCA_018402905.1 Glandirana rugosa
CTACCTCTCCTGACCTACCTTCTCCCTCCTCCATCCAGTCCTCTCCATCTCCCTCCTCCATCCAGTCCTCTCCATCTCCCTCCTCCATCCAGTCCTCTCCATCTCCCTCCTCCATCCAGTCCTCTCCATCTCCCTCCTCCATCCAGTCCTCTCCATCTATCTCCTCCTCCATTTTTCTAGTCCATACTTTCTTCCAATCCTCACCTCAGTCCGCCTGTCCATCTTTCTCCTCCTCCCATCCTTTCATCTTTTCTTTCCATCCATCCTTCCATCATATTTCATAACATGCCCTTTTCCTCCTATCCATCTTTTTCCATCGCCAGTCCTTCTCCATCTCCAATCTACCTCCTCCACACTCCATCTGTTCTCTCTTTCCATCCACCTTGCTCCACGCATCCTTTCATCCCTCCCACTGATACATTCATCTCTTATCATCCCATCTTCAGCTCCCTCCATCATCCATCCTCCTCCTACATTGTTCCATTAATCCAACTCCCCTGATCCATCCTACTCCCCCCCCCCCCGACCCATTCCCCTCTACATGTACTTGCCTCGTCAACCATTTTTGTGACAATCTCTGGAAGAGACAAAAAGGAGAATATCATTAAAACCTAGGACAATTTTTTTGGTCAATTATTTACATTTTTTTCAAGTTTACAGGTTCATAAACCGATACTTTATATGAACTACATGTAGAAAAACATTTTCTGAAAATATTTATTGCAGGAAGAATCTAAATCACTGTTTGCAAAGCATGGTGGACTTTCCTAACTTCCCAATGAGGACACAGCATCAGTGCCATGCTGTCTGCCAGTGTGTTCATTCAATACTTAACATTGCCTCCCCTCTACTATGAGGGGAAGATGCCTGTGTAAGCTGCAGTATTCATGACTACTACAGTCTCGCCAGCAGTCATCTGGGTCCTGTGCTGAGCGGCTGCCCTTCTACATATTAACCACAGTGGGTCACTCTTTTGGCATCGCTTCTCCCTGTCCAATCAGAGAATGCCTTGCATTCATTGAAAATAAACCAAGGTTCTCTCTAAATGGTGGCAGTGCTGAGTGACTGGCCCCACTCCCGTAGTCACTATGTAGGAGGATGGACGCTTGTGACACAGGACCCGGAAAAGAGATCCTATTACTGTAGTAGCCGTGACTACTTCAACGCTTTGCAGCTTACCCAGGCATCTGTTCAGCAATTCTTCCGTGGTGTTGACATGCTGATGAGGTCACACCGATAGGACAGAAACCAAGGGAGTTTTCTTACCTGGTGCAGAAAAGTCAGCAGGGGACCCATGATGGGACATAGAAGGCTCTCGTACCTTTCTGGAGGACAGGACAGGATAAACGGCTTCACAAACAGACGTGCAGATAAGACGTTAAGGAAAGACAGGTGACCATATCTTAGCAAAGAGCACGCCCCGATACCAATGCTTCTACATCATTCCAAGCTCTTCTCTTAATGCTGGCATTTTTTGCTGTTCCATCTATATCACCCCCCTACAGACCGCCTCTCCCCTCTGTGCCACCTATATTCATCCCTCTATAAACCTCCTCGCCCCTCTGTCTTCTACATCACCCCTCTTTATTTATATCACCCCTCTAAAAACCTCTTCACCCCTCTTGTACCATCTACATTACCCCTCTATAATCTTGAATCCCCTGGTGCTGCTGACATCACAAGCGTACAGCGGAAGTTCAGGGCTTTTGGATGCCTACGCAGGGGAGGCTATTACAGGTAAACAACATGCATACAATATGGTAAAATACACATATAATCTTGTTGAAATGAATGGTCTGGTGACAGTCTTTTACACTTGACCTCCAGGCCTTTTTCTGACACTTTTGTTTTGTTTTTGTTTAAAGCAGAGGCCCTAGAGACTAGAATGGTGGGTTTTGCAATTTTTTTATGTCATGGTATTTGCACAGCGGTTTTTCAAATGCCATTTTTTGAGAAAAAAAACACACTTTTTTGAATAGTAGTTAATACATAACCCAATTTTTTGTAACTGTACAAAGTAAATAGATACCAAACATGTCAGGTCATGCCGTAAATTTTACTATCCATAGGTGACACTTTAAAAGCCTTTACAGGTTACCACTTTAGATTTACACAGGAGGTCTGGTGCTAGAATTACTGCCCAAGATCTGACGTTTGTGGCGATATCTCACATGCGTGCGTGCAGGACCGACATGCGCTTTCACCTTTGCACATGAGCACGGGGGCCTGAGGCACTTTATTTTTTTAAATTATTAATTCTTTTTTTTTTTTTTTTTTTTTATAGTTTTACATTGTTGCTGTAAAAAAAAAAAAATTCTGATCACCTCATGATTCTCATTTGCTCTGACATGCACTGTGAGCTGTAAGGTCTTATATAGACAGGTGTGTGGCTTTCCTAATCAAGTCCAATCACTATAATCAAACACAGCAGGACTCAAATGAAAGTGTAGAACCATCTCAAGGATGATCAGAAGAAATGGACAGCACCTGTGTTAAATATGAGTGTCACAGCAAAGGGTCTGAATACTTAGGACCATGTGATATTTCAGTTTTTATTTTTTAATAAATCTGCAAAAATGTCAACAATTCTGTGTTTTTCTGTCAATATGGGGTGCTGTGTGTACATTAACGAGGGAAAAAAAATGAACTTAAATGATTTTAGCAACTGGCTGCAATATAACAAAAAATTTTAAGGGGGTCTGAATACTTTCCATACCCACTGTATATATAATCTCTATCTTATCCCTTGCTCACATTGAAAAAAAAAAAACAAAAAAAAAAAAAAACTCAGGTGACTTAAAATACAAGTGCTAATGCCCACATCCCTCCTTCCACCCTCTCCTCCATGCGTCAGGGCCAAATTCCATCCCCATTCTCCCCAGTACTGAAGGATATGCAGCATGGCTCGCAGGCGGAAGTCCGGTACATTGATGAGATTGCAGAAGGCCGAATTAACCAGGCGAGTGGCCAGGTCCGGAATAGAATAAAAGTCCTGTGCCATGGATGGTCCAAAGTTTCCAATAACCTGGTAACTAGAATTAGGAGAGATTAAAGTGATTGTAAAGGCTCGATTTTTTTTTTTAAATAACAAACAAAACATGTTATACTTACCTCCTCTGTGCAGTGGTTTTGCACAGAGTGGCCCCTATCCTCCTCTTCTGGGGTCCCTCAGCAGCGCGCCTCCTGTTCTCCGACTGTCCCCTCATAAAAGCGCTTTCCCTGGGGACACTCCCGAGTCCTGTTGCTGCATCCATTGACACAGACAGCAGGACTCTGCCCTGCCCCCGCGTCACTGGACTTGATTGACAGCAGCGGGAGCCAATGCTCCCACTGCTATCAATCTAGCCAATAAACACGAGTCAGCGGCTGAAGTTGCTAGGGTCGTCCCCGGCGCAGGAACGATCGGGGTCAGGTAAGTAAAACGGGGGGGGGGGGGTCTGGGGGGCTGCTGCAGTAGAAAAGGTTTTTCACCTTAATGCAGCGAGGGTTTACAACTCCTTTAATGAGAACTCCGACATCAGGAACAGAACATGTAGCTGGACTCACCAGCTGTCATACATGGAGCAGAAGAAGCCTTGCATCCTCTCCTCGGCGCTCCGATACACGGGGACGTCATACGTATCCATGACGGGCTGGGTCAACCCTATAGGTGGAATACAACATCAAAGAGTGGAAAGACACAAATAAATCTCTGCACACAACTATCATAGGCCCGGAAACTTACCCAAGATGCACTTCTTCTCCATCTCACTCATGTCCAAACACTTGGCATAGAAATCACCCATCTTCTGGACAACCTCTGGCAGGTACAGATTGTTGAATGTCCTGAGAAGAAAGACGTTGTATGGGGTCAATAAATAAGGCTGGACGGAGATTCGGGGCAAGTTGGGAAGGAAATTATATAGATGAGGGAGGCATATGTATTTGGGGTCAACTGATTATCGGGGTGGCCGATTATTGGGGGGCCGATATTGACATTTTTTTCAAATACTCGGTATCGGTCAGAAACTTACCGATATTACCAATCTTTGTCAGCGGTGCGACGGGCAGCAGAGAGATTACATCATCTCTCACTGCCAACCTCGCATCACCGCTGTTCCACCCTTACAGCAGGGCCACGAAGGCTGCTCTTGACTGAGCCGCAGGCAAGCAGAGAGTTACATCATCTCTCACCACCCGCCCACATGTGGAAGTTTACCCGCTCGGAGGCCGCTGGGGAGAGGCTGCAAGAAGTAGTGTAAGTAGTGACAAGCTGCACCTGGGTGACAGGTGATGGTGATGTACAGAATATAGGCAACTGATATCGGCTATCGGCCTGAAATGCGGGCAAAAAATTTGCCCTGAAAAAAAAAAAATCAGTGAACCCCTAAGGCCTCCTTGCACATGAACGTATTTCAGCTGCTGTTTTTAGCTTCAGACATTTTTTCTCTACAGTCAAACTCCCCATCATGTTATCCTATGGGTCCATGCACGCATAGGCTGTTAGCAACTGTTTTTAGATGGGGTGTTTTTGAGCTGTAAAAAAATACCAGAGGGTTCGGAGAAGAGTTTTTCAGCTGTAAAAACACTCAAAAACGCAACACACCAGCATTTTTGGACGTTTTAGCTCCAGTGAAAAATTAAAAACGCTAAAAAAAAAGCTAGTGCAATAACGCTGAAAAAAGCTGGAAAACTCACTACACTACTTGCATTTTTAGAACATTTTTTTTTTTTTTAACGTCCAGTGTGCATGAGGCCTAATAAGTATGAGGAATGATCAGTAAAAGAGGACTGGTCAACCGGATTAAAGCTCCTCTCATGCCTCTGTGAGCACACAAGCTCACTCTGTAAGTAAACCTCAATTTGTCCTTCAAGTCAGAACTCCCATCCATTTCTATAGCACTTGGCCAGACAGTTTTGGCTATAGTTTGTCTTTAACCACCTCCCAGCCAATGTACATAAACGGCCGGATGGGCCCCTCACCATTCTGAGTGGATGTTCAGAAACTTCCCTCACAAGTGCTCACAACGCAGCTACGAGGCCGCTGCAGCTCGATCCTGTGATCATTATGATTACAAGATCCGACCGAGCAGAGATCGGGATATGGGCGCTCTGATTGACCCTCCCGATCACAGGACGGCTGTGTCCAATCACAGCAGTCACAATGTAAACAGATACGCGTGTCTCTGTGACAGCTCTCCCCCCCACCAAGCTCAGTGAGAGAGGGGGAATCTGCAGCTCTGTGACAGCTCTCTGTGTGAGGATGATTTTATACAGAGAGCTGTCACAGATTCCCCCACAAATAGTACACCAGGCACCACTGTCACTCCTGTCCCCATACACAGGTCAGTGTCCCATATAACATCTGTACCAGTGCACAAGACGTCTGGCTGTCCCCATCACATCTGTGTCAGTGCACAAATCATCTGTCTGTCACAGTGCACAAAACATCTGTCTGCCCCCATCACATCTGTACCAGTGCACAAAACATCTGTCTGCCCCCATCACATCTGTACCAGTGCACAAAACATCTGTACCAGTGCACAAAATATGTCTGTCCCCCCATCACATCTGTACCAGTGCACAAAACATCTGTCTGCCCCCATCACATCTGTACCAGTGCACAAAAAAAAAATCTGTCCCCAACACATCGGTCTTGTACCCCATCACCGCCAACAAATAAATCCTAATTTGGGTTATTTTTACCAAAGAAATTTAGCAGTATCATTTTTGGTCGAAATTTATGAAGACAATTTACTAAAAATTTTATAACAAACTAAGAAAAATGCAATTTTTTAAAAAAAAATTTGGGACTTTTTTAACCACTTCCACACCGCGCAGTATATTTACTGCGGCAGTGTGGACGTGTACCGCGAATAGCCGTAAATAAACATCGATTTGCGGAGTGGCAGCTAGGGGGCGAGCAGGCCCGCCGCACTCCGGAGTGTGCCCGCGGCTCGGGCGGACACGTTGTCCGCCGGCGAGCCGCGATGAGCTGCCAGAGCAAAAGAAAGGGGCACCGCCGATGTAAACACGGCGGTTCCCCGCTCTGTCAGTGGGGACATAAGAGATCTACTGATTGCTGTCACTGGGATCAGTTAGATCTCTTATGCCCATAACTGCCCAGCCCCCTCACAATTAGAACACGCCTAGGGAACACAGTTAACCCCTAGATCACCCCCTGCAGGTTAACCCCTTCACTGCCAATGACATTTATACAGTAAACAGTGGACATTTAAATTTCTGATCGCTGTATAAATGTCAAAGTGTCAAAATGGCCCGACATATCCGCTGCAATATCGCAGTCCCAATAAAAATCGCAGATCGCTGCCATTACGAGTAAAAAATAAAATAAAACCCCAGAAATTAATTCTCATCATTCGCAAATGCGGCAACTTTTGCGCAAACCAATCAATAAACGCTGAGTGCGATTTTTGGGGAAGAATATAAATCGGCCAAAACCGATGAAAAAAAAATTTTTTTATATATTTTTTTTTTTGGATTTGTATTTTAGCAAAAAGAAAAATAGTTTTGTTTTTTTTGCAAAATTGTTGCTCTTTTTGTTTATAGCGGCGATCAGAAATGACGCAGAGGGGATCAAATACCACCAAAAGAAAGCTCTATTTGTGGGAAAAAAAGGACGCAAATTTAGTTTGTGTACAACGCCGCATGACAGCGCAATTGTCAGTTAAAGCGACGCAGTGCCGAATCACAAAAAGTGCTCTGGTCCTAACGTGGGAAATCCTTCCGGGGGTGAAGTGGTTAATTTGTAGCATAAAAAATAAAAAGCACAGTGGTGATTAAATACCACCAAAAGGAAGCCATTTGTGGGGGGAAAAAATGGTAAAAATTTCATTTGGGTGCCGTGTTGCATGACCGCGCAATTCTCATTCAAAGTGCGACAGTGCTGAAAGCTGAAAATTGGTCTGGGAAGGAAGGGAGTGAAAGTGCCCCGTATTGAAGTGGTTAAATGTTCCAACTCCAGGTTGCTGTTCTCATCCTGACTTCACTACCATAGAACAAGCATGCAAGGACGTCATCCCTGGCTGTATATCCACTTCAGCCCCGGAAGAATTTCCCACTTTAGGACCAGAGCACTTTTTGCGATTAGGCGCTGCGTCGCTTTAACTGACAATTGCGCGGTCGTGCGACGTTGTACCCAAACTAAATTTGCGTCCTTTTTTCCCCACAAACAGAGCTTTCTTTTGGTGGTATTTGATCACCGCTGTGTCATTTCTGATCGCCGCTATAAACAAAAGAAGAGCAAACATTTTGCAAAAAAACCCAAATTTCTTACTTTTTGCTAAAGTTCATATCCAAAAAAAAAATATAAAAAAACATTTTTTTTTTCACCGTTTTTGGACGATTTATATAATTCCTCATATTTGCGATAAAAAAAATTGCAATCGGCCTTTATTGATTGGTTTGCGCAAAAGTGGCCGCGTTTACGGATGGTGAGAATTCATTTCTGGGGTTTTTATTTTTTTTTATTTTTTACTAGTAATGGAGGCGATCTGCGATTTTTATTGGGACTGCGATATTGGGGCAGACATGTCGGAACATTTTTGACACTTTTTTGGGACCAATGACATTTATTCAGCGATCAGAAATTTAAATGTCCACTGATTACTGTATAAATGTCATTGGCAGTGAAGGGGTTAACCTGCAGGGGGAGAGCTAGGGGTTAATCGTGTTCCCTGGGTGTGTTCTTACTGTGGGGGGGTTGGGCTAACATGGGCATGAGAGATCTAACTGATCCCAGTGACAGGGATCAGTAGATCTCTCATGCCCCACTGACAGGGCGGGGAACCGCCGTGTTTACATCGGCGGTTCCCCGTTCTTTCTCTGTAGCCGCTCATCGCGGCTCGCCGGCGGACATCGGGTCCGCCCGAGCCGCGGGCACACTCCCCAGGAGTGCGCGCCCCCTGGTGGCCAAATGTAGATCACCGCTTATTTACGGCGATTCGCGCAGGGCTCCCCGACTGCCGCCGTGAAAAGACGGCGCGCGGTGGGGAACCTGATATACAGCATGGAAGAACGGGAGCAGAAACTTACCGCACCAAGGAGAAGATGCTGTCCAGAAGTTTGAGCGTCTGCTCGCTGCAGGGGTTGCGGTAAATGGGGTGTCCATCCGGAGTGTAACTAGCAACAAATCCGCCAGCTTTTGCTGCCTCTAGGTCACTGGGCCATCGGGCTCTTCGCAGCACCCCTTCCACCGCATACAGGCACAAACTGAGCTGTCAACACAAAATACGCAGACAGACGTGAGATTACCACGGACGGACAATATACTGCAAAGGAAAAGCTGATTTTTATACTTATATGCAATTTAAAAGCAGTTATTAGTTTGGGGTGCTTTTTGTGGACAAGATAATACTGAGTGCTAAGGTGGGCACCCATACAGGATCCAGTGGCGAAGCAAAAATTACAGACTGCTTTCTCCACAGATTGAGATCCAGGTTTGGCTCCAAAGGGTACACCATTACGGATGCATTGCTCCTATTTTTACAGTAGAAAGCAATGAAGAGTTGATAGAAGTAGTAATAAAATAAGCTGGTTAAAGCGGAGTTCCACCCTATTAAGTGTCCGGTTATTAAAAGTCAGCAGCTACACTTTTGTAGCTGCTGGTTTTAATATTCGGACACTTACCTGTCCCAGGCTCCAGCAATGCGGCCCCCCGCAGAGTCGCTCTTCTCACCCTCCTCCGTATGGCGCCAGCATCACAAGTGTGGGTGCACGCCTTTGGCTTCAAAGACGGGCGCGCACTGCACATGCACGAGTTGCGCTGCAAATGGTCGGCGCATCTTCAAGGACCTGTCACGTGTCCCAGAAGATCGCTGAGAGGGGGGAGACGCCAGGAGAGAAAGTGGGACACCCCCCCCCAAATAAATTGCGGCATCTCAGGGGGTCACCTTTCTTTAAAGTGGAAATTCCACTTTTGGGTGGAACTCCGCTTTAAAGTAATTCGAAAGGTTGTATTTTTTTTTTTTTTAACAACATCTTAAAAACTTACCTGCTCCATGTAATGGTTTTGCACAGAGCAGCCTTGATCCTCTTCTTTTTGGGTCCCCCACGAGCGGTCCTGGCTCCTCTCCCTTGCTGAGTGCCCACAATAGCAAGCCTCCTGCTATGGGGGCACTTGAGCAGGCTGACTCCCGAGCCACGCTCCTGTGAATGGACATTTTCCCGCTGCTGTGTGAGCCAATGAGGAGAGACCCAGGAGAGCCACTGCTCTCACGCACATTGCTGGATCAAGATGGGGCTTAGGTAAGCATAAGGATGGGATGAGGTGGGGGGGGGGGGATGCACACAGGTGTTTTTTTTTTACCTTAATGCTTTAAAGCGGAGTTCCACCCAAAAGTGACACAGTTGGCATGTCATTTTTTTGGGCAGGGGGGACCGGGGACCCTGCTTTCACGGGGAACCGGAGATCCTGTTTTCACCCCCCCACTCCCACTCGGCGATCTTCTGAAACACGTCACAGGTCCCAGAAGATACGCCGGCCATTCACTAGGTGCAGAATAACACCCCTACGGATATGTTGGCACGTGAGCCCCATGCCCCAGATGATGCCCAATAGGGCGAAACACGTCAGTTGAGGCTTGGGTGCCGATCACAGTATTCTTTATGTTAATCTATTTTCGTTTTTAACCTCTTGTATGCCTGCTTTTTATAGATTATATTGTGTACACCTATATCAATAAATGGTGTTTCCCTTTTCTGACTTACACTATGTGGAGTTTTTCCTCATTCTTTCACCATATGTGACCCATTGACGTTACGAATACTGTTGACTTTTTTCCTTTTCTCCCGGCTGTGGGCTGAGAAAAATAGCCCTATCGATTGGAGAAGATTATGGATAGCTTATCCAGTCTTCCTCCCTCCTCCCATTGTGGGCTGAATGGAATAACTGCCTATATTGGAAGTGAGTTCATCTATACAGCGGAGATCCTTTGGGTTTATCCCATACAAGTTTGATTGATTCACAGGCCGTACGGTCCTGTGAATCCAACTTTTCTGGTAAGAAGAAATCCATTTCTCTTCTGTCGATGGTGGCATTGGTGATTTGTGGAAATAGGAATTACTATACCCCACTAAGGAACAACTGGGTCATAATCCTCCTTCACCATCTTGGGACTTCTTATTAGAGACTTATATTTAAGCACATTTTCTTCATATTATTTTTTTACTATTTTTGATTATTCATACTTTTTCACTTATTGTTTTTTTCCCATGCCATTTCACTTTATTTGTGTTTTTGAATTTAAGTACCTACGGCACATCTGTAGGGGTGTTATTTTGGGTTATCAAGTGTTTTCACGTACTTTATTTTTCATCATAATTAATGATTGTTTAGCGCAGCACTTTTATTCTATATCTTGGTTACTGTTGGTCAGGTGGTGTGCTTGCAGCTTTTTCCTTTTGCGCAATTTTTTGCTTGCTTACATTCACAAGGCGCAGCACGACTCACGCATGCACAGTGCGCGCCCAGCTTTGAAGCCAAAGCCAGGTGCCCACACTTGTGATGCTGGCGCCACCGAGGGGAGGGGGAGAAGAGCGAGTCCTCGGGCGACCGCATCGCTGGAGCCTGGGACAGGTGAGTCTTCGAATGTTAAAAGTCAGCAGCACACTTTTTGTAGCTGCTGACTGAACTGGTCGGAACTCCGCTTTAAAGGTAAAAAAAAAAACCTTCTGCTTAGCAAAATCTGAGGACTCATGGAGTGGGGTGGGGTGGGGCTGTAGGAGTGTTACTGGTAAAGCTTTTTGCCAATGCAACATTTTTTTTTTTTTTGCTTTCTGCAATTTATACTTCTATGCAATTCAAACCAGCTATAGGTTTGAGGTGCATTTTGTGGACAAAAAAGTGATCCATTTTAAAACCGGCCTATAAGTTTCCCCCATGACGATCATACAAAGTGTAAATGGACAGTGAAAGCGGTAGTAAACGGGCAGCAGAAAAAATAATAAATTTGGTCCCCCTACCGATTTATCCCATAATACGCTAGTATGCAGTGCATACTAGCACATTATGACATACTTACCTGCACACGAACCCTCCAGTGAAGCAGGCACTGGCCGTGGTATGGCACTCTGCATTCAATGGCATACTATGTGCCCTGAATGCAAGGCATCATTGTGAATGCACGGCTGATGTCATCAGCTATTGCCCATGTGAATAGCTCCTAAACGATGTACGTTTAGGAGATATTCATTGTACCTACAGGTAAGCCTGATTGAAAGCTTATTAGGTACAAGTTTCTTATAGGTACAAGTTCCAAAAGAAAGTTTACTACCGGGATCATAGACAGTGGGCGCTAGCATGACAGAAGGTCATAACGGACACTAGCCTGGCAGCAGATCAGAGGACAGAGGGTATCAACCTGGCAGCATGTCATAATGCACAGTGGGCATTAACCTGGCAGCAGATCATAGTGGGCATCAACTTGGCAGCAGGTCATAGTGGACAGTGGGCATCAACTTGGCAGCAAGTCATAATGCACAGTGGGCATTAACCTGGCAGCAGATCATAGTGGGCATCAACTTGGCAGCAGGTCATAGTGGACAGTGGGCATCAACTTGTGAAGTGAAGATTAACCCGACAGTGGGTCATAGTTGTCAGTGGGCATCAACCTGGAAGCATGTCATAATGCACAGTGGGCATTAACCTGGCAGCAGATCATAGTGGGCATCAACTTGGCAGCAGGTCATAGTGGACAGTGGGCATCAAGTTGGCAGCAAGTCATAGTGGACAGTGGGCATCAACCTGGCAACATGTCAGTGGAAATTAACCTGATCGTGGGTCATAGTTGTCAGTGGGCATCAACCTGGAAGCATGTCACAATGGACAGTGGGCATTAATCAGGTAGCAGGTCATAGTGGACAGTGGGCATCAACTTGGTAGCAGGTCATAGTGCACAGTGGGAATCAACCTGGCAACATGTCAGTGGAAATTAAGCGGACAGTGGGTATCAACCCAGGAGCATGTGACAATGGACAGTGGGCATTAACCTGGCAGCAGGTCATAGTGGACAGTGGGCATCAACATGGCAGCAGACAATAGTGGACAATGGGCATCAACCTGGCAGCATGTCAGTGGAAATTAACCTGATAGTGGGTCATAGTGGTCAGTGGGCATCAAGTCACAATGAACAGTGGGCATTAACCTGGCAGTGGGTCATAGACACTCACCTGAGAGCGGTTGGCCTGGCAAGGACTCTCCTCTTCCTCCAGTCCTTTAAGGATTTCAGCTCCCACGTAAGAAATTAATTCATCTGGGGAGGAGATGGCTCTGTAGGGACAGAATTTTAGATCATCAGAACCTTTCACCATACATATTATAAAGAACATTGCATTTGTACACAGAATCCTCTCACCTCTGTGTTTCCTGGGATGACCAGAGAGAGGTGGCTGGACTCAGTAGCTGTGCCAGGAAGTCTCGCTGTTTCTCGTAGTTGTTGAAGTGATTGCTGATCATCACCTGGGCCTCCAGCATGGAATATTTCTCCATCTGAGTGAGATGCTCATCCATAAATAGGAGCATGGCGTGTGAGCTCAGGAGGTTGAAGTGAGGCTGAAGGATGAGGATATGGGAAGTTAGCCGAAAACATTGTGAGCCCATGGCGTGCCACACCAGAAATGGGCCACTAGGGGCTCCATCATATGATAAACAAGGATACATGCCCATGCCAATCTCTCCCCACACCCAGGCCACATAACCATAGACTTAACAGAGCTAGGCTGCTAAATGGATTCTCGTCATGTGCCAATACAGGTACATGGCTTACAAAGCAGCGCCAACCATCCTCACACACAGTCCACATAAACCACACCAACTTACCAGAACCAGTTCCGGGGTGTCGCGGCAAATCTTGATAATGGAAGCGCAGGCGTGGCGGCGGACGCCCTTTACAGATCGGGTCCGAGGGCCCTAGGGGACAAGACCGGTTAAATGGACTACATGGGAACATTACAGAGACAAGAGTACTTCAATTCAGATTGGGATTGCCTCTTATAATCAAACATTTGATATTTTCTATATTGCCCTCTTGTAGCCCTAAAGAAAAGGAGGCCCTGAAGCCCCCGAAATGTTTCTGTTAAACAGGACTTAAAGTGGTAGTAAACCTCAGACATGAAATATGAACAAAGCATATCCTTCTATAACCATTGGTTCCCGCTGCTGTCAATCACAGACAGTGAGCCAATGAGAAAAGAGCAGGGGCGGAGCCGGCTGTGTGTCTGAATGGACACGCAGAGCAGTGGGGCTCAGGAGCCAGCCTGCTTGGGTGCCCCCACAGCAAACGGTTTGCAAGCGGGAAACCCGAGAGGAGGAGGATCGGCAGCTCTGTGCAAAACCATTACACAGAGCAGATAAGTATAACGTTTTTTAGTTGTGAAAAAAAAAACGTCACCATTCTTTGCGATACGGCACTGTGTCGCTTTAACTGACAATTGTGCAGTGGTGCGACGTTGTACACAAATAAAATTGATGTCCTTTTTTTCCCACAAATAGAGCTTTCTTTTGGTGGTATTTGATCATCCCTGCAGTTTTTATTTTTTGCGCTATAAACAAAAAAAGAGCTATAATGCATATCCAAAAAAAAAAAAAAGATATTATATATATATATATACACACATACACACACACATACATCTATACCCGCATTTTTTCATTCGTTTTGGCCAATATGTATTCTACATGTTTTTGGTTAAAAAAAAAAACGCAATAGGCGCATATTGATTGGTGTGCGCAAATGGTATACTATGGGATAGATTTCGAGACTATTTTGGGTTTTTTTTTATTGTTTTTATTGGTAATGGCGGCGATCTATGATTTTTAGCAGGACTGCAACATTGCAGCGGACAAATCTGACCCCAAATGACACTTTTTGGGGACCAGTGACATTATTACATTGATCAGTGTTATAAAAATGCAGTGATCAATGTATAAACGACACTGGCAGCGAAGGGGTTAAACACTAGGGGGAGATCAAGGTGTTAACTGTGTTCCCTAGGTGTGTTCTAACTGTAGGGCGGCGGGGGGGGGGGGGGGGGGGCCAGGGACATGACAGATCTCACTGTTCCCGATCACTGGGAACAGAAGATCTCTGACAAGTCCCGTCGGAACAGGGATCCGCCTTGTGTACCTAGGCACATCCCCGTTCTGCCTCTGTACACCGCCATGGAGTCCGCCAGACCTGCGGGCGCACTCCCACGGCACGCAGCGGCCTATTATAAGCACTTAAAGGAGCCAACGTAAAATGACGGCAATTCACGCAGCTGTGCCAACCTGCCGCAGTAAAACTGTGGCAGCTGTTCGGGAACTAGTTAACTTAAAATTCCTCGTACTTATTAGGGATTGACAGATTTTTTTTCAGGGCAGGTAAATTTTTTTGGCCACATTTCAGGCCAATAGCCGATATCAGGTGCCTAAATTCTGTACATAACCATCACCTGCCACCCAGGTGCAGCGTGTCACTACTTACACTACTTCTGGCAGCCTCTCCCCAGCGGCGTTCAAGCAGGTAAACTTTCACATGCAGGCGGTGAGAGAGGATGTTAGACCCCAAATGACACTTTTTGGGGATCAGTGACATTATTACATTAATCAGTGCTATAAAAATGCAGTGATCAATGTATAAATGACAATGGCAGGGAAGGGGTTAAACACTAGGTGGTGATAAAGGGGGTTAACTGTGTTCCCTGGGTGTGTTCTAACTGTGTGTGTGGGGGGGGGGGGGGGCTTACTAGGACGCGACAAAGATCGCTGTTCCCGATCACTGGGAACAGAGGATCTCAGTCATGTCATCTGGCAGAACAGGGATCCGCCTTGTTTACCAAGGCAGATCCCCATTCTGCCTCTGTACCCGGCAAACACGGGTCGCCGATAGACAGAGTCAGCTGGACCCGTGGACGAGCTCCAGCAGTGCGCGTGCCCGCTGGACCACATGCATGACAGGTACGGCGGTTCGCGCTATCCGACCACCTTGCCGCAGTATATCTGCATGAGCTGGTCGGCAAGTGGTTAAGGGGGGTGAATCCTTCCAGGGCTGAAGTGGTTAAGAGAGTTCAGGAGCAGCAGTATTTTTATAGCAATTATTATTAATACTAATAGTATCTGGCAACGCAGACAGGATCCTAATATTTCTAGTGACATTTTAACCGCTTCAGCCCCAGCGCCGTAAATAGGCGGGGGCTGGTTTTAAGCGGCTGTACCGAGAGCGGACGGTCGGCTATCCAGGGGTAACGACCGATCCGGCTCAGGAGCCGCTCGGTCGTTATCTCAGGGGGCGGGAGGGGACATCCCCCCCTTCCGCCACCTTTCGCCTCTCTTCTCCGGCCTCCCGTCCCACCAGGAGACTGGAGTGACGATCCGGCGCCTCCGCCGGCTGGAATGACATCTGATAGAACAGACACCAACAGGTCATGTTTTCAGGATTTCCCTCAGATGAAACAGCTGTGGTAATTACTAAGGCAGTGAAACTGATCAAATCACCTGTGCAAACTCATGGAAATCCTGAAAACATGACCTGTTGGTGTGCCTTGAGGACTGGAGTTGAAAAACACTGCGATAGAAGTCGTAATCGGCTCCAATCAGGTCTCCTTTGGCAAATTCCAGAAGCGACGTCACGTCATCACTTCGGGTTTACTAGGCGCCTAACGGCGCCAATTTTTAAAAAATGACAGTATTTAGAATCGCCGTTTTTGGCGATCTGAATACTGTGAAGTGCAAAGGAGGGATGGGAGGGTCTTTCAGACCCCCCAGCCTTGCAAAAAGTGTACCTGTCACCATATATTACTATCACAAGGGATGTTTACATTCCTTGTGATAGCAATAAAAGTGATGAGATTTTTTTTTTTTTAAAGGAACAGTGTTAAAAATAAAAAAATAAATAAAATTAAAAAAAAAATTTAAAGCGCCACCATCCCCGCGACCTCACGCAGGAAAGAAAACGCATACGTAAGTCGCGCCCACATATGAAAACGGTGTTCAAACCACACGTGAGGTATCGCCGCAATCGCCAGAGTGTGAGCGGTAATTCTAGCAAAAGACCTCCTCTGCACCTCTAACCGATAACATTTTTTAAAGCGTCGCCGGACTTGTCGCCATTCCGCAAGTGCGCAAAATTTTCATGTATGGTATCTATTTACTAGGCGTAATATCCTCTTTCACAATATCCCAAAAAATTGGGCTAACTTTACTGTCGTCTTATTTTTTAACTCAAAAAAGTAAAATTTTTCCCAAAAAAAAATTGCACTTGAAAGACCGCTGCGCAAATACCGTGTGACAAAAGGTATTGCAACGATCGCAATTTTATTCTCTAGGGTGTTTGAAAAAAATATATATACATATAATGTTTGGAGGTTCTAAGTCATTTTCTAGCAAAAAAAAAAGTTTTTAGCTAGTAACCAACAAACGTAAAAAAGGGGCCCGGTTGGTAAGTGGTTAATAAGGGGTCCACTGTAATCCAACCCATAAAAAAAAAAAAGACCTGTTCATCTCTATCTGCAGATTGTATAGAACATCAGAGCTCAATATAATCAGAATTTTAAATGATCATTACCTTATTATTCAGCTCAAAGGTGACGGCAGAGAAAAGCTGTGAACATGAGAAAAGACGGGGTTAATCACAAGACTTTTTAAAAAGAAATCCTTCCATTGAAGATGAAGTTTAATCTGCTTATATGTGTGTGTATTATGAATACAGAGGATGCGGGTGAATGATATTACTTTGTAGCACAGAAGCAAAGTGCCATATAAACTTCCAGCTAGTCTGACTCTAGAGAGCGCCACCTTCTGCCTGCACATGGGAAATATGAAATGCACACATTTTAAAAGAAACCTGACATAAGAAAAACAGATTGATGCAATCTCCTTGTGAAAATGCAATTTGCCTGGCCTGGCGGTCATACTGATACAACAGCTTCAATCACTTGAGTCTGAAAAAGGAATACAGATAAGGATTTTCGACTTTATCCCAGCTTTTATTTGCTGCACTCTGGTTCCAGGACTATGAAGCCAGGCAAACATCATTTTCAGAGGGAAGGCAGCATGGTGAAAAATTAGCCAGGGCCTTAGGCAGAGATGAATCATGGCTCAGAATAGGTGGAGAGAGTCATGCGACAAGAATACACTCACCTTGGTCAGAACGCTAGGCATGAAACCGTTCATATAGCGCACAAAGGGGAAGAGTGCAGAGAGGTTGGTGAGGAGGCAGGACAGGATCAGGGGGTCCTTGGTCTGATAGCTGAGCACAGCTTGGAGAAGCTCCACACCCTGAGTGACAGGCAGATCCTGGGAGAAAAGATGGAACAGAGGATAGAAAACCAACAGAAAGTCAGAGCGTTAGCTTTATTGCTACCTACCTCCCCAGCCTGAGCGTCAGACTCCTTGGTGCGCCCAATCCTAAGGGTCAGACTCCTTGGTGCACCCAATCCTAAGGGTCAGACTCCTTGGTGCACCCAATCCTAAGGGTCAGACTCCTTGGTGCACCCAATCCTAAGGGTCAGACTCCCTGGTGCACCCAATCCTAAGGGTCAGACTCCCTGGTGCACCCAATCCTAAGGGTCAGACTCCCTGGTGCACCCAATCCTAAGGGTCAGATTCCCTGTTGCACACAATCCTAAGGGTCAGATTCACTGGTGCACCCAATCCTAAGGGTCAGATTCCCTGGTGCACCCAATCCTAAGGGTCAGATTCCCTGGTGCACCCAATTCTAAGAGTCAGAATCCCTGGTGCACCCAGTTCTGAGGGTCAGAATCCCTGGTGCACCCAGTCCTAAGGGTCAGAATCCCTGGTGCACCCAATCCTAAGGGTCAGAATCCCTGGTGCACCCAATCCTAAGGGTCAGAATCCCTTGTGCACCCAATCCTAAGGGTCAGAATCATTGGTGCATCCAATCCTAAGGGTCAAAATCCCTTGTGCACCCAATCCTGAGGGTCAGATTCCCTGGTGCACCCAAGCCTGAGGGCTAGAATCCCTGTGCACCCAAGCCTGAGGGCCAGAATCCCCGTGCACCCAAGGCTGAGGGCCAGAATCCCCGGACACCCAGGCCTGAGGGCCAGAATCCCCGGACACCCAGGCCTGAGGGCCAGAATCCCTGTGCACTCAAGCCTGAGGGCCAGAATCCCTGTGCACCCAAGCCTGAGGGCCAGAATCCCTGTGCACCCAAGCCTGAGGGCCAGAATCCCTGTGCACCCAGCTGCACAACCTATAACACCATAAGCCCATCCATATCTGTAGACAGTTCATATTGGATCAGAAGATTTGAACACGGACAACCTTCTGTAAATCAACTGCATTCGAGATAGGCACCACATGACTGTTTCTGCGCATAAAATATTAATCATCATAGTATTATTGCCAGGACAAAATATACTACTGTGATTATAAAAATGTCACTCAGGTTGGCATTGCAATGCCCCATTGGACACTACGCTGCTGCCCACATATCAAGGAATGCGATCTTTGACATGTAACCACAGGTCACAGGGACAAGCATACCCAGCATTCCCCTGGATAGCTTAAACACTACTCTATCTGAACACTATGCAATAGAGGTTCCCCACATGCCTCAGATTAAGGACTGGGTCACAAAGTTATGCCTACAAATGGAGAACCTGATGGCCGGTCTGCCTGCCTTTAGGACACCCAAGACCTATAAAATGCATTATGCAGTCCATGGGCTCTCTTTATGAAACAAAAAAAAACATAAAATAAATAAGTCCCCTGGGAAATGGAGGAGGAGAACTTTTGAGGCGCTTTGGATACTGTAAAAATGAATACTAGTGGTGCACCGAAATTAAAATTCTGGAACGAAATTGAATATTCAGGATGCACGTTGCTGAAAACTGAAACCAAAATGGACCGTTTTTAAAAATATATATTATATATATATTTATATAGGATTGTATTAGATTCAACTTTTTGTTTTTGAATCGCTTTTGCATTAAAAAAAGCGCAAGAAAGGCTCAATAAAAATGCATCCCTTTAAATTCTCTTTATGTCTTCACATTGGCCTGTTGCAGTGTTAAAAATCCTGCTTGCTGCATTTTTGGTCAGTTACAAAAACACACCTCCCCATTGACATGCATTAACCCCTTCAATACCGGGCACTTTCCCCCCTTCCTGCCCAGACCAATTTTTCAGCTTTCAGCGCTGTTGCATTTTGAATGACAATTGCGCGGTCATGCAACACTGTACCCAAACAAAATTAGTATCATTTTTTCCCACAAGTAGAGCTTTCATTTGGTGGTATTTGATCACCACTGGGATTTTTTTTTTTCACTACAAATAAAAAAAGACCAGAAATGTTGAAAAAAAAAAAAAGTTTTTCTTTCCGTTACAAAACTTTGAAAATGAGTAAGTTTTCTCCTTCACTAATGGGCACTGATGATGAAGCACTTATATGCAGCACTGATGGGCACTGATAGGTGGCACTGATAGGCAGCACTGATCAGGAGTCATCCCTGATAATCAATCAGCTGCCGAACGGCTCCTCTCTACTCGCGCCTGGCAGTGCGAGTGGAGGAAAAGCCGATAAACGGCTCTTCCTATTTACACTGTGATCAGCTGTGATTGGACACAGCTGATCACGTGGTAAAGAGCCTCCCTCAGAGGCTCTTTACCAAGATCAGAGACGCAGTGTGTCAGACTGACACACGACACCACCGATCGCTGCGCTGCACGCCCCCACGGGTGCGTGCTGGCTTGTTATCCTGCTCTACACCATATGACGCCCAGTCAGGATAACTGAACCACTTCCCGGCCATCATTCTGTTATAGGCCGGAGGGGAAGTGGTTAAAAGCGCAGCATAAAAAATGCATCCGTCTTGGTTTTTGAGTCACATGACCTTGGAAAAAATGCACCTTAAACGTGGTAAAATTGAAGCAAAATCGCACACGTTTTCGGTACCTTTTTTTCTATCAGCAAACAGCAATCACCCTATTTTCAGCTGATAATTTTGGCAGCCGATAGATCGGTTCAACCCTAATTAATACACACATCAACGCAAAGCTCTGCAAACAACAATAGCTGCTACAGCACACGAGAGGCTTTTTGGAGCACCTCTCTCTCTGGAAGGAGAGACTCAGAAGTTGACTACTGGGCATTAGTGTCTCCAGAACCTTGCGTTGAAGTTGAAAGCTGGACATGCATGCAAACAGCTGTAACAAACATTTTGTTATCATGCTGGCATGACAGTTTCGGAGAAAGTCTGTATGGAGCCAGAAGGGTCACATAGTGACAGGACTGAAATTTGTGCATAGGTCTGGAATGATTCCAGCTTGCGGCTGGTACTCGCTGCAACACCCACTACTGTGGAGCCCATTTCCAGGAATGTGTGTGATGGGAATATTGACAATACAATTGAATCCGACACTCCCAGAAGTGTCAGATTCCGACTAACTTCACTGCACTCCTCAAGAAGAAAATTACAAAAGCAATGGGTGAACTAGTATGAATTATTTTTACAATGTTTGGTAAAAAGATTCGAAGTTACACCCCTAACCTAAGCCCAAATAGCTAAAAAAACAGTTAACACCCTTAGCAGAAATATGTGACACATTCCATGAACTGTAAGCCACTTATAAGAACCCAACAGTAATCTCACCTCTTTCCGGACCACTCGTACACACTGGTTGATGACACACTCGCAGAAAAAAGTCATGGCTTCCCACTGAATGTATGAGGGTGACAAGAGGGTGCACAGTCCTTCTCCAGCCTTGGCTGCAATACAAAACACAGATGTCACCATCCACAGGCGGTGAGATGTAAGGGGTCACAGTACACATTGGATCCACACATGGCTCACATAGACTGACCAGCAACAAAGCACACCACACTTCCATTGTTCACTACTTACAGCTATTAGGTCCCGGGTCCAATGGAGCGGAGAGCAGGAACAGAAGCCATTCGGCAGCCATGTGAAAGCTGGCATGAGGATTCAAACGACACGCCTGTCTCATCACATCCCCCAGCATTGCTTTGAAATCTGAGTCACAAAACAGGGAAAACTACAGCTAAATCCAACATGGGGACACAAAACTTTATAAACTATGGAAATCCTTCCTCCAAACAACATCCCACTACCCCCAACCCTTTCACTGACCAGCCATTATTCCCCCCCTACTGACTGGAGCAGAAAGGACAATCCACTCCCCACCCTTCCTCTACAGGGCAGAATGGATACCCACAATTCTGCCCTCCACTGACCACAGGAATAAGGGGGCATCCTGGTATCTCCCTCTACTAACTGAGGCAGAAAGAACACCCACTACCCCACTGTCCAGAGGACAAACGAAACTCCACTATTCCCACTCCACCCACTATCTCTCTCCTAATGATGGGGGAAGGCCATCTCCCCTCTATAAACTTGAAGCAGCATTATACCCTCTATTGACTGGAGCAGAAAACACCCCAACCTCTATTAACCAGAGCAGAAAGTACAACCCCCCCCCCCCCCCAACCCACCTTTACTGACGGAAGTAGAAAAGACATTCCACTAACCCACCTTTACTGATGGGAGCAGAAAGGACCCCCCCACTAACCCACCTTTACTGACGGGAGCAGAAAGGACCCCCCCACTAACCCACCTTTACTGACGGGAGCAGAAAGGACACCCCCACTAACCAGCCTTTACTGACGAGAGCAGAAAGGACACCTCACTAACCCACATTTACTGACGGGAGCAGTAAGGACATTCCAGTAACCCACCTTTACTGACAGGAGCAGAAAGGACACCCCCGCTAACCAACCTTTACTGACAGGAGCAGAAAGGACACCCCCGCTAACCAACCTTTACTGGTGGGAGCAGAAAGGACACCCCCACTAACCAACCTTTACTGATGGGAGCAGAAAGGACAACCCTTCTAACCCAAATACAGA
>BLSH010440605.1:3468-14136 GCA_018402905.1 Glandirana rugosa
CCTTGGAGAGGGATGAGGTGATACTCTACTAAAATCTTGCTATTAGACAGGGAGTGTCGTGGCTGTCCTTTTAGAGGGATGAGGTGATACTCTACTAAAATCTTGCTAATATATCTAAAATCATCTCATAGTGGAGTAGGGAGAGGTTCCTGTCGGTGCTGTGAGGGACAGATTATCGTTCTAAAATCATCTCATAGTGGAGTAGGGAGAGGTTCTTGTCGGTACTGTGAGGGATAGATTATCGTTCTAAAATCATCTCATACTGCAGTAGGGAAAGGTACCTGCCGGTGCTGTGAGGGACAGATTATCGCTCTAAAATCATCTCATAGAGGAGTAGGGAGAGATTCTTGTCAGTGCTGTGAGGGACAGAATATCGTGCTAAAATCATCTCATACTGGTGTAGGGAGAGGTTCCTGTCGGTGCTGTGAGGGACATATTATCGTTCTAAAATCATCTCATAGTGGAATAGGGTGAGGTTCCTGTCGGTGCTGTGAGGGACAGATTATCGTTCTAAAATCATTGCATAGTGGAGTAGGGAGATGTTCCTGTCGGTTCTGTGAGGGACAGATTATCATTCTAAAATCATCTCATAGTGGAGTAGGGAGAAGTCCCTGTCGTTGCTTTGAGGGACATATTATACTTCTAAAATCATCTCATACTTGAGTAGGGAGAGGTTCCTGTCGGTGCTGTGAGGGACATATTATCGCTCTAAAATCATCTCATAGTGGAGTAGGGAGAGGTACCTGTCGGTGCTGTGAGAGACACATTTCCGTTCTAAAATCATCTCATAGTGGAGTAGGGAGAGGTCCCTGTCGTTGCTTTGAGGGACATATTATACTTCTAAAATCATCTCATACTTGTGTAGGGAGAGGTTCCTCTCGGTGCTGTGAGGGACATATTATCGCTCTAAAATCATCTCATAGTGGAGTAGGGAGAGGTACCTGTCGGTGCTGTGAGTTACAAATTTCCGTTCTAAAATCATCTCATAGTGGAATAGGGAGAGGTTCCTGTCAGTGCTGTGAGGGACAGATTATCGTTCTAAAATCATTTCATACTGCAGTAGGGAGAGTTTCCTGTTGGTGCTATGAGGGACAGATTATCATTCTAAAATCATCTCTTGGTGGAATAGGGACAGGTTCCTGTTAGTGCTGTGAGGGACAGATTATTGTTCTAAAATCTTCTCATAGTGGAATAGGGAGAGGTTCCTGTCGGTGCTGTGAGGGACAGATTATCGTTCTACAATCATCTCATAGCGGAGTAGGGAGAGGTTCCTGTCGGTGCAGTGAGGGACAGATTATCGTTCTAAAATCATCTCATAGTGGAGTAGGGAGAGGGTCCTGCCGGTTCGGTGAGGGACAGATTATCCTTCTAAAATCATCTCATAGTGGAGTAGGGAGAGGTTCCTGTCGGTGCTGTGAGGGACATATTATCGTTCTAAAATCATCTTATACTGGAGTAGTGAGAGGTCCCTGTCGTTGCTTTGAGGGACATATTATCGTTCTAAAATCATTTAATAGTGGAGTAGGGAGAGGTTCCTGTCGGTGCTGTGAGGGACAGATTATCGTACTAAAAGCATCTCATAGTGGAATAGGGAGAGGTTCCTGTCAGTACTGTGAGGGACAGATTATTATTCTAAAATCTCCTCATAGTGGAGTAGGGAGAGGTTCCTGTCGGTGCTGTGAGGGAAATATTATCATTCTAAAATCATTTCATAGTGGAATAGGGAGAAGTTCCTGTTGGTGCTTTGAGGGACAGATTATCGTTCTAAAATCATCTCATTCTGGAGTAGGGAGAGGTTCTTGTCGGTACCGCGAGGGACAGATTATCGTTCTAAAATCATCTCATACTGCAGTAGGGAAAGGTACCTGTCGCTGCTGTGAGGGACAGATTATCGTTCGAAAATCATCTCATAGAGGAGTAGGGAGACGTTCCTGTCAGTGCTGTGAGGCACATATTATTGTTCTAAAATCATCTCATAGTGGAGTAGGGAGAGGTTCCTGTCGGTGCTGTGAGGGACATATTATCGTTCTAAAATCATCTCAAAGCAGAATAGGGAGAGGTTCCTTTCAGTGCTTTGAGGGACAGATTATCGTTCTAAAATCATCTCATAGTGGAGTAGGGAGAGGTTCCTGTCGGTGCTGTGAGGGACAGATTATCGTTCTAAAATGATCTCATAGTGGAATAGGGAGAGGTTCCTGTCGGTGCTGTGTGGGACAGATTATCTGTTCTAAAAAAAATGGCTTGCCCATCTAGGAAACTGGGCCCTAGATTCATAGGACCATTCCCAGTCAAGAGGAGAATCAATGAGGTCTCCTATGAGCTTGTTTTACCGGACAATCTTAGGATTCATCCGGTCTTTCATGTCTCACTATTGAAGCCAGCGGTTCCGCACTCCTTCCCAAACCGCAAAACATGTCCACCCGAGCCTGTGATTGTCAATGGTGACGAAGAGTTTGAAGTGGAAGCTGTACTGGATTGTAGGAGAAGAAGAGGGCAGATGCAATATCTGATTAAGTGGTGGGGCTACGGACCTGAGGAAAATTCCTGGGAGCCTGAACAAAATGTGCATGCCACGGACCTTGTCAATGCTTTCCTCCGCAGTCAACCGGAGGCTGCCCCTTGGGGGGGCAATGTTAGAAAAAGATTGTGCTGAGGACGTGTTTGCATTTTATTGTTGTTTCTTCTAGCCCCCGAAGGAGGCGGTCTGGGCAGCTCTATTTAAACACCGTGCTTCCTGTAGGCAAGTGCTGTCTGATCTACAGCATGTGCCCTGTTTTCCTGAGCGTTCTGCTACCCGTTATCTGATTCCTGTGACCCGGCCTGCCTGACTTTGCCTTAACTCTGCCTGTACCGACCCCTGGCTTGCCTACGACCATCCGATTGCCTGATCCTTCTGTACCTCTGCTGCCTGCCCGTTGCCAACCCTGCTCGTCCCTTACTCCGCTACTGTGCCTGCAACCATCCGGTCCCACCAAGTATCCTGCTCTAAACATCAGCACCCTTCCAGCACATCTCCTGTCCGCTGCTGATGGATACTCCTGGACTTCTACAGGCACTCTTACCCCACCGTGCTCCTGTGGCCGCTGTTCCCAACTCCAGCGGTCCCACGAACCGGAGTCGTAGGAGAGGCCACCCCTGACCGTCAGGCTCACTACCAGGTACTTAACATTATCGTTCTAAAATCATCTCATAGTGGAGAAGGGAGAGGTTCCTGTCGGTGCTGTGAGGGACATATTATTGTTCTAAAATCATCTCATAGTGGAGTAGGGAGAGGTTCCTGTCGGTACTGTGAGGGACAGATTATTGTTCTAAAATAATCTCATACTGCAGTAGGGAAAGGTTCCTGTCGCTGCCATGAGGGACAGATTATCGTACTAAAATAATCTCATAGAGGAGTAGGGAGAGGTTCCTGTCAGTGCTATGAGGCACAGATTATCGTTCTAAAATCATCTCATAGTGGAATAGGGAGAGGTTCTTGTCGGTGCTGTGAGGGGCAGATTATCGTTCTAAAATCATATCATACTGGAGTAGGGAGAGGTTCTTGTCGGTACTGTGAGGGACAAGTTAACGTTCTAAAATCATGTCATTCTGCAGTAGGGAAAGGTTCCTGTCGCTGCTGTGAGGGACAGATTATTGTTCTAAAATCATCTCATAGAGGAGTAGGGAGAGGTTCCTGTCAGTGCTTTGAGGCACAGGTTATCGTTCTAAAATCATCTTATAGTGGAATAGGGAGAGGTTCCTGTCGGTGCTGTGAGGGACAGATTATCGTTCTAAAATGACCTCATAGTGGAATAGGGAGAGGTTCCTGTCAGTGCTTTGAGGGACAGATTATCGTTCTAAAATCATCTCATAGTGGAGTAGGGAGAGGTTCCTGTCGGTGCTGTGAGGGACAGATTATCGTTCTAAAATCATCTCATAGTGGAATAGGGAGAGGTTCTTGTCGGTGCTGTGAGGGGCAGATTATCGTTCTAAAATCATCTCATACTGGAGTAGGGAGAGGTTCTTGTCGGTACTGTGAGGGACAAGTTAACGTTCTAAAATCATGTCATTCTGCAGTAGGGAAAGGTTCCTGTCGCTGCTGTGAGGGACAGATTATTGTTCTAAAATCATCTCATAGAGGAGTAGGGAGAGGTTCCTGTCAGTGCTTTGAGGCACAGGTTATCGTTCTAAAATCATCTTATAGTGGAATAGGGAGAGGTTCCTGTCGGTGCTGTGAGGGACAGATTATCGTTCTAAAATGACCTCATAGTGGAATAGGGAGAGGTTCCTGTCAGTGCTGTGAGGGATATATTATCGTTCTAAAATCATCTCATAGTGGAATAGGGAGAGGTTCCTGTCAGTGCTGTGAGGGACAGATTATCGTTCTAAAATCATCTCATAGTGGAGCAGGGAGAAGTTCCTGTCGGTGCTGTGAGGGACAGATTATCGTTCTAAAATCATCTCATACTGGAGTAGGGAGAGGTTCTTGTCAGTACTGTGAGGGACAGATTATTGTTCTAAAATCATCTCATACTGCAGTAGGGAAAGGTTCCTGTCGCTACTATGAGGGACAGATTATCATACTAAAATCATCTCATAGAGGAGTAGGGAGCGGTTCCTGTCATTGCTGTGAGGCACAGATTATCGTTCTAAAATCATCTCATAGTGGAATAGGGAGAGGTTCCTGTCGGTGCTGTAAGGGACAGATTATCGTTCTAAAATCATCTCTTGGTGGAGTAGGGAGAGGTTCCTGTCGGTGCTGTGAGGGACAGATTATCATTCTAAAATCATCTCATAGTGGAGAAGGGAGAGGTTCCTGTTGGTGCTGTGAGGAACATATTATCGTTCTAAAATCATCTCATAATAGAGTAGGGAGATGTTCCTGTCGGTGCTGTGAGGGAGAGATTATCATTCTAAAATCATCTCATTGTGGAATAGGGAGAGGTTTCTGTCGGTGCTGTGTGGGACAGATTATCGTTCTAAAATCATCTCATACTGCAGTAGGGACTGGTTGCTGTCTGTGCTGTGAGGGACAGATTATCATTCTAAAATCATCTCATAGTGGAGTAGGGAGAGGTTCCTGCTGCTGATGTGAGTGGTGCATTTCTTGCACAAAAATAAAAAGTGCGTCTACGTTGCTGTTTTAAAAAAAATAATAATAATTTATTAATCTTTTTTAGCATTAATAGTGCTACAGGGGGCGTGGCTTGACGGGATCCGTGAGAGGACCTGCGAGTGGAGAGCTCCGGTCCCATCCACCACAATCCGGCCGAATCCAGGCTCCAGAGATAGTAGTGAGAGGAGCCCACTGCTAGCCTTAGGATAATCTCCTCCATGCCGCTGGCCAGACCGAAATTGAGCGGCGGAACGGGCCGCCCGAACGGCGACACTAGGCCACACGGCTGACTGGGCCCTTTCCTGGCCACTAAACAAGCCATCCATACCATCGCCAGGCCATCCAGCAAGCCTGTCAACAAGGCAAGGTCCTAGGGAGCTCTGATTGCAGTTTACAGCATCCGGCTGTGAATCCCGGAGCGGCGGCCACAAATTTAGCCCATGGCTTTATTTGCGGCCTAACGCAGCCGCCATCTTGCTACACTCAACCCGCTCTTCTGCAGCCTGATCTTGCCTGGAGACCCAGATTTAAGCCCTACAAGGACACTGGCCTGCACCTCAACCCCCTCTGCAGTGGCCTATACAGCAAAACAGTGAGTACCCCTAACTGTGACCCCTAAGGCTCACTTCACGGCGGCCATATTGATACACCTAAGCTACTTCAGAGTGATGGCCCCTTAGCTCTGTAGTCCCACGTGTGCATGGACTGCTATCTGCCTAAAAGGGGATTCAAAACCTATCTACCACATACAGAATATGGGCAAAGACAAGGACAAGCAACCCCGATCCCGTTTGTGCTCTCCCAGGTGCCCGACGGGACAGCTGAGTCAAACTATCCCAGAACTCTTCCGCACCATGCCAAGACAGACCGAGGCCTCATCGCAGGCCCCCACCTGCGAATCGCACGCTGCTAACCAGAACACTTCAAACACCCAACGCTCTCAGATGGAGATGCAGGGTGACCACCCGCTCTGCCTTAGCGACTTGAGGGCAGTGGCAACAGACATTAAAAGTGCCCTGACAGCTGCAATTGCTGACCTGCGTCATGACATACAGGGGATCGGCGCAAGAACAGACCCATTCAACCTTGCTCAGAGACCTCCACAGACATCTAGAGGATCTGGACAACAGGGGTCGCCGTCACAACTTGCGGGTGAGGGGCATCCCGGAAGCAATCAAACCTAACCAGATTGCACGTGCAACCATTGCAATCTTCAACGATGTCCTAGGTAGACCACCTGAAGCCCCCATAGAGTATGAGCGTCTTCATAGAGCTCTCAGACCTAGGGGGGAGACACTGACCCCCCCAGAGATGTCATATGCTGTCTGGTGAACTTTAAATTGAAAGACGACATCCTGAGAGGAGCCAGGGATAGACGAGAGATTCTCTTCCGTGGTACAGAAATTAAAATTTCCCAAGATCTTTCCCCAACAACGCACCAGAACAGAAGAACCCTTCGCCCCCTGCTCGACGTGCTCCGCACCAAAGGGATACAGTACCGATGGAAGTTCCCCTTCTGCCTAACGGCATCTTCTCAGGGCCGTACAGCCAATCTGCGGGTGCACGAGGAGCTGAGAACCTTCTGTGAGACCCTGAATATACATGTGGTGAGCGTCCCAGACTGGTATGGTGACCAACATAGGCCTTCCCTAAACCGAGCAACTTCCATGGAGAGATGATTTTCACATCCTCAGACAACGGTCAACCTCCCCAAGGCCTCAGCGTCTACCTCACAACCACGGTGGCCCCTCCAGTCCAACAGCCTCGCCATTCCACAGAAAGCAGAGGCAAGAGGGCCCTGCATAAACTCTTTGCACACTTGTGGTAACCAGGAAACCCTTGAGGCGTCCACTGCCCCTTCCAATCTACCTTCCCCTCTGATATGTGACCTTATATTGCATTCCCCCATATCACCCCCTGCCCCTAGGCGTACTCCAATACTGGACTAACCTTCAGCCCCCCTGCCCTCCCCCCTGACGCGGTTCCTCAAGAGATGGGATTACCTCCCAGGTGTCGTACCGCCTGGAGGACAAACTTGGAACTATACGCTCCCACACCTGAACACAAAATATCAGACAAGGGCTGATAACTCCCCTCCCCGCCCCAACCTCAGGAAGCGAGCAATGAAGAGACACGGGGATTGCCTCCCTACCCCTTTAACATTGATTTCTACTTCCCTATCCTCCCCTTATTTCTTGAACTTTAAGGTGTAACTTATGGAGAGCGACCAGTAGTGGAACAACCTTTACCCCCTCCTATCTGAAGACTTGTAAGCGTCTACCCCATACCGAAACTAACCCGCCCGGACTAACTATGGCCCGGACATACTCTCCCCCGAGATTATCAGATGAGCTGACTCAACAAGTCGATGAGCGAATCTGGAATATAGATAGAAGGCATATGTGTGTTTCTTAGCATGTGTATTGGTGGTTGTATATATGCATATGTACATATAGATGTCTACACTATTATAGAATTTCTGCTACCTCACCCTCTCTGTATGAGCTATAGGTATACTATTTAGGAATCCCGCCTTAGGGAGTAAAGCGATCAGAATCCGTCATAGAGCTGAAGCCTTAAAGTAAGTAGACGCAGCCACCCGACCCGTTAGTTAACTCTGAAAAGCCGAAACATTGTCAGCCACCACATAGGAGGCAAGAGTAAAGACCGATCCTGCTCTCACCTAACGTGCAGGCACTAGCGTACCTTAGCCTTACTACCCCCTTACACCTCCCAAGAGCTTCCACCAGAAGCTAAGTTAAAAAAAAAAGGGGGGGGTAGACATAAAGAAGATAGGACAGGACTAGAGGAAAGGATACAATATAATATGAGGATCGGCGTCGGGTGTAGGGGACAGGGGAGGGAGTACCCGTGGGGGTGGGAATAGAACAGAAATCAGGTATAATAAGCTTGACACATCCTCATAAAGACTTTAAGCCAGACCGAGTCAGAAGAAAACAGTCCCCCATGATCGGAAGACACACTCTATCTCATACCGAAGTGGCGCTCCCTAAATATGAGAATCATTCTTGGACCCTCCTTTAGAAAGACACAAATCTGCAGACACACACAACGTACTGGAGCTTGAACAGATAGACTTACTCCTAGTTCCCTTAAGAGAATATGACATCCCTCCACCGACAGGTTTAGTGGGTGGTGGAGAGTTTGAGTTTTACTACCCCCTAACTAATCGCTCCTGAGAGAGCCACACCTCTAAATTCCAAGTAGGGACTTGGGGGTATTTCCGTTAGGTCCGTTATCTGAAAGTTTAATGTTCAGGTTTCAAGCTAGTTGCTTAGTAGACTCTATCTGAATCATTGGCGATTTTCATGCAGTGTTATGGTTACTCGCTGTGGCGTATCACCCTACCTTTCTACTTTTATATTTTCATGTATACGCTTACTTGTGTTTCTAGGTGAAATCATTACTAGACCCTTTAGACGTCCGACTTGTCAAATGGTCGCGACCACCTGCAGCTCACACCGGCTGTGAACGTCTAGCAATTAGTACACCAGGAAGGTAAGACGACACAAGCCCCTTTCACCCCCCCTTACTCCCACAACTTCTCGACACTTACTTTGCCCGCTTTCAAGCAACTACCCAAACATAATATACTGTTTCCCATGCACACGTGGATACCCCACCGTAGGAACTCCCGGACCCAAAGCCCTCGCCCCACAAGAGGGAGATTAATACCTCCCTCACCTATACCCAGAACTTGGACATCACGCCAGGGTAGGGAAGCAGGTTCTCCCCTACCACTGGTGATTTTCATACCCTCTTCTCTCACAACCCCACCCCTACCAGTTCCCCCTTCCTACCCCGCCACTAGTCTCACGTCCCAAGCCTTTCCTGCGCACCTCTCCCCTCCCCATCCCTCTGATCTTTCCCGATCTCTGCGACAGCCTAGTTATATACCAGACACACCGAAGGTAAAGAGCTTTGTAATAAATTAACTCCTTTGCACAGGCAGTTGGACCAAAATACACCCTCATACACAATGACCCAACCGTCCAACTTTGACACCAATGAAAATACTAAGCTTAAAATAGTATCCCTCAACGTAAATATCCCAGAAAAACGTAGCCAAGTGCTCTCGTTAATGCATAAACTCAAAGCAGACATTGTGTTCCTTCAGTAAACGCACTTTAGATCGACCTCTATACCCAGGCTAAACTCCAGACGTTTCTCCACGTTTTACCATGCCCCAATGACCTAGCCAAAACCAAGGGGGTTACCATCCTTATAGCAAGTCACCTCCACTGGCAACTCATGGACTCGGTGGAGGACAAGGAAGGCAGATATCCGTTCCTGAAAGGTATAATTCGGGGGTAGGCCGGTGACTTTAGCTAATGTCTACAGTCCCAATACAGCTTATGTCACCTTCTTCAGAATGATCACTGAACTGCTTACAGGCTTCCAATCTGGCTTAACTATTCTAGGTGGGGATTTCAACCTCGCCCTAAATCCTCTTATAGATACCTGGAACGGTACCTCGGCTCTGCCCTACCGGGCGCTACGGCAGATTAAAACCCAACTCCAACTCCTCGGTTTACATGATAAATGGAGAATGCAACACCCTGGCGAGAAGGACTTTACCTTCTTTTCTGCCCCACACAATAAGTACAGCAGAATAGATTACTTATTTGTAACTCAAAACGACCTAACGTACCTTTTGAACACCTCCATTGAAACTATGGTGCTTTCTGACCACCATCCAATAACGATGACCCTAACTTTCCCTGAAAGGATCCCCCTAACTAAGATTTGGCGTCAAGACTCCTCCCTCCTGACATCAGAACATGACATGAAAGGGATTGAACAAGAGCTGAGAGATTTCTTCCTACTTAATGACACGCCTGAGGTGAATCCACTTACTCAGTGGGAGGCACACAAATGTGTCATTAGGGGTAAATGTATAGCCCTTAAAACAGCCCTTAAAAAAGCCCGACAAGCGATGATTAACAATCTCTCGAATAAGATCAGAGTCCTAGAGCGCATGCACAAACAATCTCAGGCCCACAACACCTATCTGGAGCTAATCCAAACCAGACAACTCCTACTAGAGGAACTTAATCTGAGAACCTGCCGCAAACTCACTCTTGCCCAGAAACTCTATTATGAGCAAGGGAACAAGAGCGGAAGACTCTTAGCTAAAGCCCTCCATGCCCGAAAGGCCGATTCCCACGTGTATCTATTAAAGGATACACAAGGTCGCTCCATATCTACAAATGAGGAGATAGCAGGCCTGTTCGAACACTTTTACAAGGGACTGTACAACCTCCCCTCTCCACGAGCGGTCACTGGGGCAAACCAAACGCGCGCAAACTTAATCCAAGACTTCCTCCAAATCTATGGCCCGAAACCTATTCCTGTTCCAGACAGGGAACAGTTTGATAAGCCCATCTCAGCTGAAGAATTCAAAGTGGCAGTGAAACAACTTAAAACTGGGAAAAGTCCGGGCCCGGACGGTTTCACGGCAGCCTACTTCAAAACATTTGCCGATATACTCACGTCCCCATTCCTAAAAGCATTCAATACCCTACACCCTCAAGCACCCCAGCAACACAGAT
>BLSH010440605.1:72252-86031 GCA_018402905.1 Glandirana rugosa
TTTATCTTATTCCTTTTATCTTTAACAAAAAATTTTCTTAATTTAATCCGATATACCCATTTCTGTAACCACATTCACATTTCACAATTTAGTAAGGATCAATATTCATTATCTGGTATGGATTATCCTCACCTGTATTTCTCTGTTTCTGCTTATGGACGTTATTGTCTTAGTGGTTTTAAATGATAAGTTTTAAACGATAATTTGTATTATAATTTATTTTTCTCCATATAATTTTTTATCTTCATTTTGTAATGTTTTGCATTGTATTATGTACAGCCTGTAGATATCCCGGGGGCCTGCGTTCCAAACATCCACCACTAGAGGGCTGAGGGTGTTGGTGACGGCTATTCGGCATATCTTACTATTGAACGTGTTAGGTTGTTCCATTCGACTCTGGTATGATTGATAGGTGGGGCCTTGGGCATATAAGCGCTGCTGTGGCCAGGTCATGTGTCCGTGAAGACGCCCAATCACGTGGCGAAAGGCGTTGACATCACATCCGGTCGCCACAGCCGTTATCATTCTACTTCCGGTTCGGGTGGTTAGAGACAGTGGAACGCACGCCGCCGTGGATTGAATACTACAGGCTTTTTATTTCTACGATCCTGTAAGTAGCTTTTCACTTGCGCAATAAAGCAAATTTTTGACGTTCTAAAAAAAAAAAAAAAAAGTCTGTGAAGACGCCCAATCACGTGGCGAAACGCGTTGACATCACATCCGGTCGCCGCAGCCGTTATCATTCTACTTGAAGAGTCTGACCTACAACTACCATCCAGCATTCGGGTACCTGCTGCCTCTCCTCACTGACACAAGCTCTTTTGACCACTGACTGAAAAGCAGATGGTCAATAGTTTCTGGTGAGTGGGGACACAGAGGGGGTTAGGCACAGACTGCATGTCACACTTGGATTAACCCTTTCAGCACTTTAAGGAGCACCTCGTTTGCACTTTGTCACTTTGAAAAATTTGCTGGTCATGCACTTGTAGCAGCACCTATCAAGCACTTGGACACTCTTTAAGCACTTTATACAGTGTTATTGTTTTTGTGCAATTGCATAGCACATTCATTTATGTATATTTGCTGTTCATCATGAGTTAATCACAATAAGGACTTATTGGCTATGCACTTGTAGTAGCACCTTTTAAGCACTTGGACACTTTACAAGTGCTTTGGTTTAATTATTGTTTTTGTGGAATTAATTTGTTGTACTGAGCACATCCACATATTGATTTTTTGCAGTTTTTATGAGATATATGGATTTATTTTTAAGATATTGTATGGATTTATATTAAGTTTATAGCACCAGCACCTTATTTCACACATGATTTGATACATATGGTTTATTTTTGGTTACTGGTGTTCAGAGGCGCTGCCCACCCCTTTAACAATATTTAAACAGACGTGTATCTGAAGGCAGCAGCCCCAAGTGTGTGTTAGTGTGTTCTTATGGGCGCATACATGCACATGTATGTTCACTAGTATTTAATTTTAATTCCGATAGGGGAGGCGCTGTTTGTGTTAGTAATCCCATTTCTTAATATTGTCCGCCATATTATAACTTCCTGCCCTCCCAGCTTGGCCACTTCCCATTACCCTGATAGCGCCTTATCATTCCATTAGACTTATAATAGGTCATTTTTTGAATGAGTGCGTCTGGGTTTATGTGTGTTGAGATGTATGAGCAGCTGCTACTTCCCTCCCTGTCTGAGACAACGTTGTCTTTTTTAATTTAACTATCTGAGGTCTAGTCTTTCCTTGATCCCTGATACCTTTTGATTGCTTTTCACCAATTTTTGTACTTTAATAAAATTATATATTTTTTCATATTTCGCTCCTTTGCTGTTTGTGCTCCATTGGCCCCTTTTTCCGATTAGTGGGGGTTCTTTCCCCTAAATCGGGTTTTTCTTACATTTGATTGTTTTGGCCTCCGGTCTGCACTGGAATGATTTTTCAGCCAGTAATTCAGCAAATTTGGTCTAATTTATATATGGGAGTAATATCACTACATTAAGCAGTAGCTCCTTTGTAGTAGATCCGGATTGGGTACTTTTTCTTAATTTTGATTGGGTCCTGTAGTACTTGTAGGTGGTCAGAGTTTTGGTTGGTTTTGGCTACCGTAAAGTCCAATTTCTGTTCGAAGCTGTTGAAATCTGCTTTTATATCCCCTGTGATTTTCGCAGCCATGTTCGTTAGTCCCCTTTCTAGGAGATTAGAGAATTTGATGAACAATTCCGCCGTGTTGAGAGCGGGGTCTTGAACTGATGGGCTAGGAGAGTTCATCTCTAGCTGACGTGAGAGTGGACGTGCTGCTGGGGTAAAGGGAGATTCATCCATTGTGCGTCGGAGAAGTGATTCAGTAGAGGCAGGGGAGATGAATTGAGGCTGTTGGACTTGCAAGTTGGGCCCCGGTGTAAGGGTAAGGGTAGCCGGGGAAATGATAGGCCTTTGTTCCAAGGGAGGTTCTTGGGATGGTGAGGATGAGAGGGTCCCAGGTGAAGCCATCTCTGGTATGGCAGTGGAGTCAGGATCTGTGGCCGGGTATAGCAGTGTTCTTCAGGCCATTGTTCCCTGCATGCGATGATCTTTACGGGTGTCTAAACAGGGGTAGACTGAGCTGACATCCTGCTGTTTAAAGTATGTGAAAAAGCTCTGAGGAGGTTTGATACCTTCCGTTTTTTAGGGTTCCTTCTTGTCTAGAATGAAATGCACTCAAAGGGTGTAGAGCCCTATAATGAGTGTGCTGGTTAGGGGCTTAATCCCAGGGGCCTTTATGGGGGAGCTCACCTCTCTGGAGACTTTTCTGGGTGGAGGATGGGTGAACAGATAATTTGCTGAGCCTATTAGGCCTTATCGGCGGCCATCTTGGTCCACCCAACTCTATTGAGATCACCCTTAGAAATTGCGGGTCCCCCTGGGAAAAGCCCTCCTCTGCCTTATAGGCTCTGTAGAGTGCGATCGGGGCTGAATAAGGGGGCCCAGGGGCTTGATCCGGCGATGTGGGTGCTGTGCTCCGTGCTAGGCCGCGGCCATGTTGGTACACCCTGGGTGGAGGGGAACGAAGTACCTCGGTCTATGGTGAAGTCCTCTGGGACTTTCTTGCGGCTGCTGAGTGTTCCCTCTGCTTGGGGGGTAGTCCTCTTTCGTGTCGGGTCCCTCCTGGTGGTGCTGGAGGGGTGAGGCGATGCCTGTAGCCGGGGTAAGTGCGGAGCTCTGGGATCAACTGTCCATGTCGGAGCTCCCGCGCATGCGCACCATCTATAAACATTTTTGAAAGACTTTAAAGGTTACCACTTTAGATCTGCAGAGGAGGTCTACTGCTAGAATTACTGCTCATGATCTGACGTTTGTGGTGATACCTCACATGCATGGTGAAATTGCTGTTTACGTAGGGCACAAGACTGACGCTTGCTTTCATCTTTGCACGCGTGCACAGGGGGACAGGGGTGCATTTTTTTTTTTAATTCTTCATTTTGCTTTTTATTTTATTTTTACACTGTCCCTTTCATCTTTTTTTTTTTAATCATTTTTATTTTTATCACAGGGATTTTAAATATCCCCTATGATAAAAATAGGTATTGTCGCATTTTTTTTTTTTAAATGTGGGGTCTACTAGTCTCTAGATCTTTCCCCAGCCTTTAAAGCATCTGACCACACCAATATTGGTGTGATAAGATGCTTTCCCAATTTCCCAATGGTGCTGTTTATATCCGGCGAAACCGAAGTCATGAAATGCTCGTAGCCTCCGGTTTCTTAGGCCATAGAGATGATTGGAGCCATTCTAGTCTTCGATCAGCTCTATGGTCAGCTGGCGAAACCACCGGCTGCATTCTCGCATTCCCCAGTGGGACAGGAGAGCCTGAGAAGACCAGCAACATACTAGTATGTCGCTGGTCTTTGTTGGGCATATATTGTAATGTTCTTTTTTTTCATGCAGCCTGTGGGTTTAATGAAAAAAAAGAATCCTTGGGTATGTTCGGGTATATATTTTTAAAAAGGGGCTATGCCCACCATTAGAAGTAGGTGGATGAAAGGAGGTTTTCTAATGGTGGGCATAGCCCTTTTTAATAATATATACCCGTACATAGGGGCAATCCGCCCAATTTCCACCCCTGCCCCTATGCTCCAGTATATATGTTTTTTTTTAACTGTGGCAGTGAAATCACCTCCAACAGCCCTGGAGTCGCTGCTTTATGAATGGTGGGAGCAAACGCTTTTGCTGTCACCATTAACAAATCAGTGCTGCAGCTGAATGGCATACCCGAAAAGGAATAAATAATTAATAAAACACAGTAACATAAAAAAATTACATACCTGCTAAGAAGAAAAAACACATTAACAATAAAACATAACAGGTAAGCAGCAACATAAAACAAATGACATACCTGCAAAGAAAACATGATAAAAACAGTAACAAAACATTACAGGTATGCATAAAATATATTACCAATAGAGAGAGAACAATAGAGAGAGATTCGAGAGAGAAAAAAAGAAACGTACTGTTTTTGGCTTTTTTATTTTTTCTATTTTTTTTTTAACATTTATTTATTTTTTTGTTGTTTTAAAATGTTTTTATTTTTTTTGTTTTGTTTTTGGTAGGCCTTTCTTTTTGTAACTAAATTAACTGGTTCCAGGTTTGGGTCTCCCAAAATGCTCTGGCATCTTTGGAGACCATATGTAAGTATCCCTATCACTGTGTCTGCTGTACCCTATGCTAATAATCCACTAATGTATGGAAGCATTCAAAACATTCTTCGATGCAGAGACCAGGCTGGTCAGGACAGGTGGGACAATAAGTGCGGGTGTCACGCCTCTATCCGCATTGTCTGCAGACATGACATCTCTTTTGGGGTGTTCTTTGGCCTGGGGTACCACGGAGGACATGTGGAAAGTACCTCCCATGCAGCTGGCTAACTGCATTCAAATTGTGAAGTGGGGGTGCAGCACCATCTGGAAACAGAAGGGCTGTGACGATCTCTTCCTGGAATTTGAGGAAGGATCCCGTCCGTCCTGACGCTCTGTATAAGACATGAGCATTCAGCAAAGCCAATTGAAAAAGGCAAGTTCCAAATGGAGATTAGCGGTGATGAATTGACCAGCATATAAGTTGCTTTGGTCCACTATAGATCTATACAGATCTTCCGTGAAATGCAGCAAATAAAAATCGATGGCCGTAAAATTAACTGTATTCACCGTGATTCCGGGTTGGCCAGTGAATGTGGGAAGAACGGGCGCTGAATCGGTGGTGGGTTGCCAATCAGGGTTAGCGAATTCAGAAGGGCACTATGGGTTCTGCGGGCCTGTGTTTGTCTTCTTCTTTGTGGCTACGGGACATTATTTCTGCTAGCCACCCCAGCGAGTACTGCACTTATGGGACTCACCACATTACCACGTGCAGTGCTGATTTGTCCATGACCAGGATGTACTAGGCCGCCAGTGCTTGCCAGTTCACCAGGAGTAGCGGCGCTAGTTTCTACTTCATACGAGAGCCCTGCGGTTCATGCACCTCAGCGACAGCAGAACGGGATCTGGTACGCCTGACTTAGGCAGGGACCACTCCGTCCTCAGAGCCATCTGACAGGGTGCTGCTGCTGTCTACTGGTTCATATGCTGAGCCTGAATCTGACAGCGGAGCTTCCCCATCACTCTCGTCTGTCATACTCAGCAATGCGTAAGCTTCTTCACTAGTCTACGTGCGACTGGACATTTTGGACTTTCTAAATTTGATACATACACTAGCGTGACTCACGGGCAGAAATAAGCACACCTGGTTGTCAGAGCCTGTTTCAAACGCTACCAAAATCACTGTGTTTGGTAAGTGTCAGCGATCTATTGATCCTGCACTTGGGTGAGCTGGGCTGGGCGGAGGGGCTAAACGCAGGTGCTAGCAGGTAGCTGGGCTGATCCCGCTAACGCTGCATTTTTTAGAACACTAATGTACTGGGGTCGCTAATATACAGATCACAGATATTGATCTGATCAGATACTTCAATAGTATCTAACACCTATCTAATGTGTGTGTATGCTTGTCAGAGTACCTAACTAACTGGCCCTGCCTGGTGTTTACGCTGACCCTAGCACACGCTAAAACCTACCTGGTGTCACCGCCGGGCAATCAGGGGTTAAAACCTTTAATAGGTATATATATACAGCTGGTGCCCTGATGGGGAAAAAATATCTAACAAGCGTCTCCTGTGACACTTATACAGTCATCACAGGTGACAGGGGTCAATCAAGGGGTTAAAAACTTTAAGGGGGACAAGGGGGTTATTTATACCTACCTGGGCATACTACTAACCTACCCTAATGCTGATTAGTGTCACAAGAGTCAAAAGTACAGCGATCAGTAAAAATCAGACCACTGCACTATATTACACAGTGACAGTGGATGACAGCAATGAAGTGGTTAACTGGGGGCGATCAGGGGGCGATCAAAGGGTTAAACGTGTGCCTAACGTGTACTTGTGTCAGTGTAGTGTTGTGCAACTCATTATTAGAAGCTCTCTCTTCTTTGCTGGAACCAAAAAGGGCTTCAGGGAGGAAGATGAGCTCATTTCCTCTGCCTCTGTTTACATTACAGAGGCAGAGGTGCATTACCATTGGCCAGGACCGATTGGAAGTATCGCAATTGGTGCACGATCGCGGCCACTGTCACCTGATGGTGTTTCGCTATAACGAACTAAGTTGCCGCCATCAAGCCACGGTGGGTGTTCGGCAACTGGTTAAAGGGGCCATATTACCAGAGGAGTCTTGTCAAAGTCCCCCCCCATGACTTGTTCTTCATTATATAGTCCTTACCAATGTATTTATTATCCCAACAGTTTCTGGTTGACAAGTAGTGCCCAATATTTTTCAAGAAATTCTTCTTTAAAGTGGTTGTTAACCCACCTGTGCCTATACCTGCCTTACTGAGCGCTGATCAGCACTGATTGATCCGTCGCTTGTCTCCTCTCTCTGCCCGACAGATGCAGTGGGTAGGGCCGAGGATTCCCCTCTGATGTCAGTCAGGAGGGGAGGAGAGAGGAGGAGAGAGGTGGCCCCGCCCGCTGCATCTGTCGGGCAGAGGGAGGAGACAAGCGACGGATCAATCAGCACAGATCAGCGCTCAGTAAAGCAGGTATATACAGCGTTATTTTCCTAAAGCACTGTCATAGGGGGATATTACAGTAATAAACACAGTGATTTGTAATAAATAAACACAAATTTAGCCACTTGCCGACCGCCGGACGTCTATAGATGTCCTTGTCTTCAAGTGGTGATATCTGAATGATGCTGGCACCTACAGGCATCATTCAGATATCATTTTTATCCGCCGGCGATTCTCTGCACCGTAAGAATGATCATAGCGACAGTTCACCCGCTTGATCGTTCTTATCGGCAGCGGGAGGGGACATTCTCCCCCCTGCCGCCCTCCGGTGCTTCTCCCGGGCCACCCGTGTCATCAGCGGCCTGGAGAACAGATCCGTCGCCGGCGGAAGCTGAGCATAGAGATGACTGATGAACAGATGGTCACCAGTCATCTCTATGTGCCTCGGAGGCCCGGGCGTGACGTATGACGTCACGTCCGGGTCACGTGACGTAAACAATGCCCGGGGACTCGGCTGAAAAGACCGAGATCGCTGTTTTTTTTTTTTGATCTCGGTCTTTCCAGCCTAGAGGAGAGATGTGGGGTCTTACTGACCCCATATCTCCCCATAAAGAGGACCTGTCACGCAATATTCCTATTACAGGGGAATATATATTACAGGGGCATAGAGATGACTGATGAACAGATGGTCACCAGTCATCTCTATGTGCCTCGGAGGCCCGGGCGTGACGTATGACGTCACGTCCGGGTCACGTGACATAAACAATGTCCGGGGACTCGGCTGAAAAGACCGAGATCGCTGGTTTTTTTTGATCTCGGTCTTTCCAGCGTAGAGGAGAGATGTGGGGTCTTACTGACCCCATATCTCCCCATAAAGAGGACCTGTCACGCAATATTCCTATTACAGGGGATGTTTACGTTCCTTGTAATAGGAATAAAAGTGATCCAAAAAAAAAAAATTTAAAGAGAAAGTGTAAAAATAACAAAAACAAAGGTAAAATAAATAATAATAAAAAAAAATTAAAGCGCCCCGTCCCCGTGAGCTCGCGCACACGTAAGTCGCGCCGCATATGTAAACTTTGTTCAAATCACACATGTGAGGTATCGCCGCATGCATTAGAGCGAGAGCAATAATTCTAGCCCAAGACCTCCTCTGTAACCAGTAAAAATTTTTAAAGCATCGCCTATGGAGATTTTTAAGTACCAAAGTTTGGCGCCATTTCCTGAGTGAGCGCCATTTTAAAGCGTGACATGTTGGGTATCTATTTACTCTGCGTAACATCATCTTTCACAATATACAAAAAAATTGGGCAAACTTTACTGTTCTGGTTTTTTTTTTAAATTCATGAAACTTTTTTTTTCTTTTAAAAAAAAGCGTTTAAAAAATTGCTGCGCAAATACCGCATGACATAAAAGGTTGCAATGACCGCCATTTTATTCCCTAAGATCTCTGATAAAATATATATAATGTTTGTGGGTTCTGAGTAATTTTCTAGCAAAAAAAAAAAATAATGATTATTACATGTAGGAGAGACATGTCAGAATTGGCCTGGTGGGAAAGTGGTTAAGTAGCAGGACAGGAGGGGGGCGGTGCGGACACTGAGCTCTTATGCAGAGAGGGGAGGGGGAGAGAGCACACAAGTCACACAGCGCAGACTGCGGATGATGGAGACATGCACTGACTCCAATATCACATCTTGGCAGCCATGATATTTTGGAGTCAGCATACAGGTGGGGGGTAGAAACTGGCAGGATCAGCCAGGTATTACAGGTGATACAGTGGGCCAAATAACACAGCACAAGCACTGTGTGGTATAACATGCTTTAAAGGAGCAGGATCTTTATTTTTTTTGGGTTAACAAATGCTTTAAGGTAGAATTAGGCAAGGGGGGTTATTTAGGCTTCACTTGCTCAGGCACATCTATCTGTAAACCTCTGTGAAGGGCTGAAGGTGTTCCGTGCATCTGTGTGCAGGTAGTCTTATTCATGTCCATATATATACCACACAGCATAAATTCAATAGTACATATCGTGGCAAGGCAGCGCTATCCAAAATAAATAAGCATATTGCATAAATGACAATATACAAAGTCCATGATAGGAAAGTCCAAAGATGAAAGTGACAGAATACACAGTCCACTAAAGGGTGTTGCAGCAGTAATTGAATTCCAGTGATAACCGCTCCCTATGGGGTTTAAACTCGCCACACACTCTGGCCTTGTGTTTGGCTAATAAAGCATAGATCTTTCAGCTGATTGCTCCAAAGTCAATCCGTCAGACGGTGTCGCATATAAAGGGGAGAAAACAAAAGCCTGCATTAGTGCAACATTGTCATGATCAAGGTGCATTTACACTCACAAGGTTAAAATCTTAAAAGTGCATGTAAACTGTTCCTGTTGCAACAGGAACGGCTGTGTCAGCAGGGATACTTCACTCCACGCCGCCTGCAGTACAAGCATGTCCTCCTCACAGCAGTAACTTTAGATGCCCCAGGTGTGGCTATATGGCAATCATCTGAAGTTACTGCTGTGAGGCGGATACGTTCATACTGCAGGCAGCGTAGAGTGAGGTATCAGGGCTGACGTAGCCGTTCCTGTCTCAACAGCAACTGTTTACATGCACTTTTAAGATTTTAACCTTGTGAGTGTGACAGTTTCTGGAAAGATTTTTTTTCAATAAATTCACCTTCATCCTGACAATGTTGCACTAGTGGAGGCTTTTGTTTTCTCCCCTTTATATGTAACACCGTCTGATGGATTGGCTCTGGAGCAATCAGCTGAAAGATCTATGCTTTATTAGCCAAACATGAGAGTGTGAGGCCATAATGTTGTGTAGAGAAATAAAGAATAGTGTAACCGCGCTAGGCAGAAAAATATGAAAAGCAATATGGAAGGTAAGCAGCCATATAACGACCAAACAAATCGTAAAGAATATTAAAAATAGTATAGATGGCGCTAAACACAATATTATTTGGAGATAGGAATCAACCTATAGTGAATAGTCAAACATTATGAATAATAAACTAAGAGATGATCTAATAATTAAGTAAATAGTCCACGCAAAATGACAAGTAAGTGTTAAAAAAGTAGATAAAACAGCATAAAATGTTAGTCCAGTGCAAAAACAATGGTGAAGGTGCTAAATCTGTGATTCAAAAAAATGTGAATAAATGTAAAGTTCTCCAGAGGTGTGCAACTGTATATAGTTCCAGACTGCAAAGTTCCGCAGGTTGAGCTGGTAAATATTAACATGTGCAGAAATATCAAGAGTTCCAAGTGACATCAATAGTACAGCCTAGTGCAAAAAATGTGTAGCAACGATAGTGGTAAATTAATGTTTGTCTGGACGATCCAACGCCTTACAGACTCAAGGCTTACCAGATGGTAGATATATTCACGCCTGACGTGACGATTTCCCATCGCTGAGGTCCCCTGATTGGTCGAGGACAGTGTGACGCGACCCTTTCATGCTGAGAGGATCTGGTCCACTATATATTCAGGCGTGAATATATCTACCATCTGGTAAGCCTTGAGTCTGTAAGGCGTTGGATCGTCAAGACAAACATTAATTTACCACTATCGTTGCCACACATATTTCTGCACATGTTAATATTTACCAGCTCAACCTGAGGAACTTTGCAGTCTGGAACTATATACAGTTGCACACCTCTGGAGAACTTTACATTTATTCACATTTTTTTGAATCACAGATTTAGCACCTTCACCATTGTTTTTGCACTGGACTAACATTTTATGCTGTTTTATCTACTTTTTTTAACACTTACTTGTCATTTTGCATGGACTATTTACTTAATTATTAGATCATCTCTTAGTTTATTATTCATAATGTTTGACTATTCACTATAGGTTGATTCCTATCTCCATATAATAATGTGTTTTGATCGCCATCTATACTATTTTTAATATTCTTTATGATTTGTGTAGAGAAATGCTGGACAGCCGCACTCCGTAAAACACTCTTTATTGGAATATGCATTAAAATCCAAAAATAGTCAGCATACATAAAAGAACACAGAAAGTCCATACAGCAAGGTTTACGCGTTTCACACCATAATGTAGGGGTGCTTAATTATAGCCTGGTTCTATTGGTTGATCGTCCTGTATATATGTGAATATGGAACGCCCTAGATACCAATCACAGGCAATCCACAGGCAATCAACCACATGCAGATCCGCTGTGTAACTACTTCAACGAACGTTCTGCAGAGTATGCATCAAGCAAAAATCAGCTGCAATGCCCCGAAGAGCGATATGTTGGTATAGAAAAACAATTTCAATCCAAAATACAATGATCATATGGAAAGGAAATCAGATATTTGAATAGCGCCATATAAACAAACATGATTCTAGACAAACTGGGTATGAGCATTGAAAGCAACCTAATACCTATTATACAATATGTCTAACTTTGACAATGGAACCTATCTGAATGGTCCCGTAGTCACACCACTTATGAAACAGCTGACACATCTAATCGTTCCGAAGAAAAGTCAAACAAATATCAACAAACATTTGTGCCCGTTCAAAATCTTAATAGAAACACCAAATCTAAAAAAAAGTAAATATGTGTTGGTGTAGCTAAATGGGCTAGTATTTGTATAATGTAGAGGGTCAAGGATGGAAATATATAGAAACATGGGAGTTAAAAGATTAAAAAGATCTAACAGGACTCTAACCAAATAGTGCCAAGTGACCCCAATCAAAATCAACATTTTTATATGTATGAAATAGGGGAAGATTCCTCGGCATGAAAAGTATAATATATGGGTGTGTATAAACAGTATATGAAAGTAAACTAATTTTTACTTACACACCAACACAAAGTATCACTGGTGAAACGATATTGTTAAATGCCCATACAAGAACCAACACATAGGTGACAATGTGAATCAAGTCTCATGGCAGAGCATCGTGCCCTATCTATGTGGTGGCAATCCTGAGGTAGAATAGCTGAAATCCGGATATCAGGGGGAAATTCTACACAGTTCATTGTGTGGTGTGCGATCCCTCAAAGAATCCCTAAGCGATCTGATTCTATTGAATACATGTGGATCCAAACAGGGGAAGAAGAAGAGAATGTAATGGACGAATACACATCTTATAATGTCCAAGGGAATTGTAGCCTGAAAGAGAAGAGAACAGAAGTAGAGACAAGAATAATGGTCCTAATATGTGTCAACATATACAGGGACTTGAAGGACAACTCACATATTCTAATGTATGCGAACAAAGGCTATAAACATTTTATGAGAAACTGAGTTGTCTATTTTCAGAAACAAGATTCAAGTCCTATATGGCAAGGTGTGTGAAAGGTGTGTGACATGGTTTTCTAGCCAAGGTGGTAAATTGTGCAAGAGGGAATGTAAATGCATAGGAGAAAGTCACTAACTGATGAACAAAAAGGAAAAATATATAATAAATTCAGACAAAAATGAGTCCTAAAAATGGGAAACATCCCACTCAAAATTAAGTCCTGCAGGAATTCTCGTGTTTAAAGAGAATATCCAAAATACTTCCCTCTTGCACAAGACTCTGAACTTCTCCCCACCCCTGATACTCATTTTTATCTTTTCAATGTCTTGTATGGCCAAAGAAGGCACATCTTTATGGTGAATAGGGATGGGGCTTGTGTTCGGATCAAACATATGCTCGATCCGGACATCCCCTGTTCGCTACTTTGGGTTTCCCTGAACATTATGGGGCGTTTGCGGCAACTTTGCGCGCCCCATAATGTTTTAAAATGGCGGCGGAATGGCGCCCGCTGATTGGTCAAAGCATGCACATGACCTGCATGCTTTGGCCAATCAGCGAGCGGCCTGCTGTGAGAGCTTTGATTGGCTAAAGGCAGAATGCCTTTAGCCAACCACTGCACAGCAGTCTCAATCCATGCCCCACACTATATAAAGCCGTTTGTACAACGGCTCTATAATAGTGTGTTGGCGCTGCTTGTAGAGTGAGAGCGTAGGTTCCTGTATCAGGCAGTTTAGATAGCTAACTAGATAGATAGTTAGATATCTAAAATATATTTGTCAGTTAGTGCAGACAGGTTAGTGTAGGAAAAAAAAAATATATATATATATATATATATCCACTTCCCGATCGCCGTGTGCAAAATGACGGCCAGGAAGTGGCTTAGTTATCCTGACTGGACGTCATATGATGTCCTCAGGATAACAAGCCACCGCGCGCCCGGGGGGGCGCGCATCGCGGCGATCGGTGGTGTAGGAGGTTCGACCGAAGCACTTTACCATGTGACCAGCCGTGACCAATCACGGCTGGTCACAGTATAACACAGGAAAGCCGTTTATTGGCTTTCCTGTACTCAGGTCTGCAGACCTGAGGAGTGGAGAGCCGATCGGCTGCATCCCTGACAGGGAGGGTTTGTGCTGATGATTTATCAGCACAGCCCTCCCTCGGATCGCCACCCTAGACCACCAGGGAGAATGCCCAGGGACCACCAGGGATGTGCCCACCCAGGACCACAAGGGAGCCAACCAGGGACCACCAGGGAGCCGATCTGGACCACCAGGGAGACCCCCCTAGACCACCAGGTAAGTGACATAGTGCCCAGTGTGGGTGGCACTCAGTGCCACCTTCAGATGCCACCCTAGACCACCAGGGAATGAGCCCCTATCAGTGTATATGCCCACCAGTGCCCCTATCAGTGCCCAC
>BLSH010440605.1:171223-188885 GCA_018402905.1 Glandirana rugosa
GGGGTTTTTCTTTTTTTTTTCTTTACCCCCCATTTCCATCCCCTCCCTCTTCGTAGTCAACCGGATCCTGGCACGTACCGGGCACCTCATCCGTCTAAGATCGAGGACGCTCCAGTTATTGTTCCCCATATCAATACGAGTTCTTCAAACAAATAACAGTTTTGAGTCAGGTCCTCCATATTGAGAGGAGTCGAGGAATAACCACATCTGGTACCCATTTCATCTTCTAATTTCATTGACCCCTATCCCCTCATGTTTTTCAGTTTAACATTGGTTGTTGACCCCTACACTGACTCCATGGACTGAGGTACTCTGTTGACACAATCTGTTTTGACACCCTCCACTAGGAGCACTCTGGCCTACCCCAGTTGTTGGTTACAATTTGACTTTTTGTACTCCCCTATCCCCAGTTACTTTAATCTTCTACTTTACCCATGGTCTACACCAATAAGGAGCTGAGGAGAGTTATACCTCCTGGACTGAGTTTTGACAATAAACAAACTTCTTGAGCATAACTATACCCCTTGTTATTGACCTCGCAGGAGCTAGAATCTGCCTACTCCACGGGCCATGCACGGTCCTAGGCCAACTGATGCTTCTCCCTCCCCTACCTTTACCCCCCATTTCTTTTTTTTTTCTTTTTGGGGTCACATTTGAGGTCACCCTATGCAAAGATCCCGCACCATCTGGTTATCCCACCAGACCCTGGTCTGAAGCACCGTTGACTGTATTGGAGGACTAGTGCTGAATTGCACATTGGATATCTTACCTCACGACAGCAGTATACAGCATTCCGTAATGTTTTAGTTATTACATTGTTGATTGCTTTAACAATTTCTCATGTTAAGTTAATTGTTCAATGCCACTTATGTTTTAAGATTGGTATAAGCATAAGTAGCTAATCCTCCTTTTAATTCAGGGAAATTCTCCTCCTAGAGAAATCCGGTTATCTACACCTAGGATTCATCCCTCCTGATAATCACTAAATTAGCCCTACAGGAGTACTCCAGAAGCCTGTCTCTCCCCTTCAGCTGCAGACAACCTTTTCTAGTACATTAGGACTGTCCATACACATCAAACACTTGTTCTAACCAAATCATCTACCCCTTCCTTGACAAATCCCCGATCGCACCAGACTCAAGCCCCAAAATATTGAACTTTGGACACCTGTTGTCATTCCATTCTCTTATTGACACATGGAGAGAATCTAACCCAACGCTTAGGCAATATACACACTACTCTCACCCCCACAAAGTTCTCTCCCGTATAGATCACATCCTGATTGATACGTGCACTACACCCTCCCTTCTTGCATCCATTATTGCACCATGCTCGTGGTCAGACCACGACGCGGTCATCACATCATTGGCCTCTTTAATACCTAAACAGATAGACAGAACATGGTGCCTCAATGACTCAATCCTTACTAATCCTTCCCACAGAATGGATATTTCACTAGCTCTTAAAGAATACATCTCCAATAACACTTCCGCGGATATCACCCCCTTGACCCTCTGGGAGGCACACAAACCCGTCCTTAGAGGCACGCTTATAAGTAAGGCATCCTACCTTAAAAAAGATAGGCGGGCGAAACGCAAATTACTTGATGACCGGTTTCTTAAGGCCCACACCAACTTTCAGAACGACCCTACACCCTCTCATAGGCAAACTTTGGACCAGGCGAAACTGGATCTAGACCTCTTCTCATCCGAGTCAGCTAATCAGACCCTGAGACGCTCGAGGCATAAACTGTACGTGAAAAGCAATAAGCCAGACACCTTTTTAGCCCTCTCTCTACGAAAACTGGATTAACTCTATAAGCCTATCAGACTTAAGGTGTCCCACAATACTTATACCAGTAATCCTGTGAAGGTAGTAGCCCACTTTCATAGACACCTCGCAAACCTCTACTCTTCCCAAACAACCTTCGACGAGGCTCAGGCGACGTCTCTTTTTTCCAACATTTCCCTGCTTTTTTTAGCCATCACTCAATGAACCACCCTTGAGCAACCAGTCATTGAGACTGAGGTAGCGTCAGCCATCAAAACTCTGCGCTCCAAAAAAAGACCAGGCCCTGACGGCTTCACAGCCACATACTACAAGCATTTCTCTGATTTGCTTTCCCCTATGCTGACCTCGGCCTTCAATAGTATACTGAAGGGAAACAATTTCAGACCAGAGTCCCTTTCTGTCATTGTCTCCATGTTACCGAAACCCCAATCAGATGGTTCCTCTTGGACTAATTTTCGTCCAATCTCACTGTTAAACCTAGACATTAAACTTCTAGCCAAAATTTTAGCCACTCGCCTGAACCTAATCATTGGATCTTTGGTGCATAGAGATCAAGTGGGGTTCATCCCCTCCAGGCAAGCTGGAGACAATATCAGAAGGGCAGTCATCCTGGCACATGTCGCTAAGAAGCGAAAGATAGCTACTTGCTTCCTTTCGTTAGACATAAGGAAGGTAGTCGATACATTGTCGTGGTCATACCTAACGTTTGCCCTCAGGACTTGGGGCTTTGGTCCTCATTTCCTCTCCTGAGTCACCTCTCTTTATCACTCTCCCTCAGCTTACATGAAATATGCAGGCTTTAAATCCGACCCCTTCCCGGTGCGTCGAGGTACACGTCAGGGATGCCCTCTTTCTCCACTCCTCTTTGCCCTTGCAATCGAACCGCTGGCCCAAATGATACGGTCTAATCCAAATATAAAAGGCATCGAAATGGGTGGCCACCACCACAAGTTGTGTCTATTTGCGGACGATATACTGCTATTTCTGACAGCTCCCATAATTTCATCCCCGAATCTCCTCAAAACTTTGGAAGAGTTCGGTAAGATCTCGGGTTTGGTCGTAAATCCTCACAAGTTCAAAGCCTTAAACGTCTCCATTGACCCTTCACTTCTAGCTCAACTACAGCAAATACTTCCCTTTACTTGGTCCACGGGCAGCATCCCATACCTGGGTATCCATCTCACGGCAGGCATTGTTGACTTATACTCGGCTAACTATCCCCCAATCTTGAAACATCTAACCAGCCTTATGGAGTCCTGGTCTAAACTTCCCCTCGCCTGGATGGGCAGAATAGTCACGGTCAAGATGACTACCCTGCCTAAGATTTTATATCTCTTCAGGGTGCTACCAATTAAGGTTCCCTCTCATTTTTTACGCATTTTGCAAAGACGCGCATTCCAGCATATTTGGGGGAAGATCAGACCTAGATTACAAAGACATATCCTCTTCTCCCCTAAACTAAAGGGGGATCTGGTAGTCCCCAATTTCATTAAATATTTCCAAGCAGCACAGTTATCTCAGATCCCCAAATACCACGCCACAAATGAGAACCCACTATGGGTCTCCCTGGAATCAGTAGATTGCGATCCACTCTCTGTAGCAAACCTGCTCTGGTTGAGGCCAAAAGACCGCAGACAAATAGACAACCCCGTCACTGCGCATAGTCTGTGCCTTTGGGACAGCCTGAAGTCAAAACATGGCTTACAATCACCACACAACCCACTGCTCTCGTTTTTTAAAAAAACCCAGCCTTCTATCCGGCAAGGGCTTCTCCAAATTCATTTAACAACTGGACCAGATCCAACCTTTTCCAAGCTTTTTTATTTACAACCCCGGACTCATTTAAACCTTTCCCGGCCCTCTGCGAATCACATGACCTACCTAGGGTGGTAACGTCGTGGTTATGAACAGCACCGACTACGTCGATATGTGCATGTCCATACTAAACAATCCCGATTGTTACCGCCCTATCCCCTCTACCTTAATTGATCGATACTCTAAGGAGTTTTACATTTTCATTGACAAAGCTTATTATCACAATATAATATCTAAACATGCATGGGAGTACATACGTACTAGTTACCCACACACAGCAACCTTTTATGTGTTGCCCAAACTCCACAAAAACTCTAAAAAGCCCCCTGGGCATCCTATTGTCTCAGGGTGCGGCAAGCTCACCAAGAATTTGAGTCACCTTGTTGAAAACCATCTACAACTCTTAGTGGTTAAACTTCCCTCATATGTACGTGATACCATTCATTTTTTGCAAATTCTCGAAGGCCTCCGCGTCGATGGCGATACGACTTTAGTCGCCATCGATGTCGAGGCCCTTTATAGCACCATTGCCCATACAATGGGTCTGGCAGCTATTAGACATGCATTGACTTTATCCAACCCCCTGGATCCCCAATATGATGAGTTTGTGGTCCATGCTCTCCAGTTCATACTGGAACATAAAGTTTTTTCTTTCAATGGCACCCACTACCTCCAGGTGCAGGGGGTTGCAATGGGGACGCGGTGCGCCCCATCGTATCCCAACCTGTACCTGGGGGAGTGGGAACGCCAACTTTGGCATGATCCTGGTATCTCTGCCTATGCCGAGTATATATTGGCATGGCATCGTTACATTGATGATGTATTCTTGTTATGGAAAGGCCCTGTCTCCCTCCTAAACCAATTTCTAGCCTTCCTCAATCTAAATGAGCTTAATTTACACTTTACAATGTCTTATAACTCTCATGAGTTGCCCTTTTTGGATGTCATGGTACGGAAGGGCCGAAATGGGCAACTACTCAGCCAATTATTCCGCAAACCCACTGCTGGAAATTCTTTACTTCATGCCAGTAGTTTTCACCCCAAGCCACTCCTGGCTTCTATCCCCTATAGTCAGTACCTTTGGGTGCGTCGCAATTGCTCTGATGAATCTTCTTTTTTACAAGAGGCTAAGAAATTACAAGTACGACTCTTGGAACGAGGCTACTCTGGAGCTTCCTTGAAGCATGCCTTCAGGAGGGTCCGAAGTATTCCCCGTGCTGACCTTCTCAACAAGAAAAAAATACCCTCTTCGGATCCAACTACACGAATAGTTACTACCTACTCTACTTAGCACAAACAAATTAAACGTATCCTGGGCAAGTACTGGCATCTCCTCACTATGGACTCTCAATTATCTTCATTTGTCCCTGTTGCACCAGCCGTAGCCTATCGTAGGGCTCCCTCGGTCGGTGACAGACTGGTCTCTAGTGAATTTAGTACCCACAGGAGAGACCCATGCATACGTCATGGTACTTTCTCCAGTGGGGGGTGCCACTATTGCCAATATATGGATAGGCGTAATAAAATCATACTGCCCAATCGACAAGTCTTTCATCCTAAACACTTTGTGAATTGTAAAACTCCCGGCATTGTTTACCTCCTTTCTTGTGAATGTGGAGGTTACTATGTCGGTAAAACCAAAAATGAATTTTGGAAAAGGATATACCAACATAACTTATCCATAACCAAACGTGACCCTGACACTCCTTTAGGTCGACATACTGCTTCAGTTCATCCCACCCTTCTTCCCAAAGTTTATTTTCTAGCTTTGGATCGGATCCACTACGGTTCACGTGGAGGCAATTTCAACAAGCGGCTCCTGTGAACTGTGGTGGATCCACACCCTCCAGGCTACATCTCCCCCTGGACTCAACGAGATCTGCAGTTTCAAACCCTTCCTCCCGGGCTTCACATCGGGGGGTATGAACTCAATTTATGAACGTATACACATTTCCACCATTTCCCTTTCTGGTTTTCTTTTTCACGTATTCGGCCCATTTCTTCCTTTTCTTTTTTCTTTCTTTCTTTCTTCTTTCTTTATTCTTTTCTTTTTTCTCCTCTCCTATTCTTCTATTTGTTCATTTATTATTAATTTGCTGATTTGCACCCACACTTCCAGCATTACCAACCTAGATGCGCAATTCCATCATTCACCACCGGGAGTTGCATGTGTTCCCGGTTCTGGGGGCTTTTGTGCGCCACCCGGCGAGTAGGCTCCACTGGAGCTTGCCGCTTTGGCCTGTTGGCCGCTTTGGTTTGCTCCTTGTTGGAGCGAGCTTTTTGTCCGAGCGGCTTTCTGTCCGCTCGGACACACCCGCCGGCAGAGGTCCGATGCGTGACGTCATCCCGCCCTTACGGCGGGGGCCACGCTGCCCGCCGTTCACTCCGGAGGGATCCAAGGCGTTAGTTCGTGCGGACTTAATTGCCCGCATTCTGCGAACGGCCAGCACCTGTTTAGTGTCTTCCCGGATTGGCTGCCGCAGACACCTACACCTATTTATAGTCAGGTCAGTACTTAGCCGCTCTTATGCAGCCCGTACTCACACCGACCGTACGGACCAGGTATTGTAACAACATGACCAGTATACCTCTTTCCTTGATCCATGCCTTAGTGCCGTTAACCTTTTTTTAATATATATGTGGATGGTGTGTTTTTCACACTGACCACCGATATAGTCAAGTTTTGTTCAATATACCAACTCACCTCCCTTGGGCGATACTTAACTTTCAGTGTCTCTATACTATTTTGATTGGGAATTTTTTTTTATTACTGCCTTCAATTATAACTTTTACATCACTACCTTCAATTGTGACTTTTTCAAGTGGGCACTATTTGGCGTGGATCCAGGGCGTCCTGCCTGTACTTATCTTTTAATTCCGGTATTTATTCTATACTTTACATAAATATCTTTACATTTTTCTTCAGTATAACCCACACGTTCTGTGTGGGTGGGCCGGCACAGGCACTTTGGGCCCCTCGTGGCTGCACAAAATTCTGTGTCCCCCCCCATCCGGCGTGCCAGCACCCCCTGCGCTTTGTCTGGATTCCTCTTGTTCAGATTTTCACGGGCTGACATCTGCTTGGTTGTTGGGTGCCACCAGCATATATGTAAGTGCGTCATGTGTTCCCATAATGAACGCTTATTTACCCAATTTATTTAATTTCATTAAATTGTCTCTGCAATACGTTTATACCATACATTGTCTTATTTATGACTTGATCTTTCACAGATAGTTTACTCATGTTGCTCTTGATGTCTTTATATCCCCTGAAGAAGGATTAACCAAAACATGTTGGGACGTTTGTGATATTGCCCTTGGACCCTGCTATCTACAGTGGTCATCCCAGTGTGCATATCCCAAATGCATCAAGTCCAACTGTCTTTATGCTGACTAATTTGTGGTACTCTGTATCTTACATTTTACATTTTGTATTTTGTTTATTCAAATTACATTGCATTTTTTTCTTATTGATGAAACATGCATTGCCTTGTTTGCCTGTTTCATTTTTTATCTATCAATATTTTTGTATGAATAAAATTATTATTCTTTACTATACTTATTTTTCCTTTCCTTTTTGAAATACCTTGATTACCTGATCCACCTCAAAAGTCCCGGGGGAATAATTATATATTTGGGATTTTCCCATTTATCAGTTTGCTGACCTACCTAGTTCGGAAATATTTAGATACCGGCAACTCAAGCATTTCTTCTCCCCTTGTATACGTAGGGATCCCTCTCTACCAGTCCTGTCCCCCTTTGAAGATACGTGTCACAAAGACCCACACGTGAAAGGCTTAATCTCCTCTCTTTATAATCAACTTTTAGACCCCCTTCTTCCATGATGTATGCCACCAACTGGGAAAAAGACTTAGGGACACATTTAGAACCCAAAGACTGGGCCGACATTTGGGAGGCCACCAAATCATCATCGCAATCGGTAGTGGCAGTCAAAACTAATTACAAGGTGCTCATAAGGTGGTACCTTGTCCCTGCCCGTATTACAAAATATATTCCTGCCTATTCCCCTCTCTGCTTCCAAGGCTGCTTTGAAAGAGGCACACACCTCCATATTTGGTGGACGTGTCCATTGGTAGAAGCCTTTTGGGGGGCAAATATTTCAGGTAATATCGACCATATTCAAAAAACCCCTCCCTCCCCCCGAACCAACGGTTGCCCTCCTAAACAAAAAGCCGGACGGCATCTCTGAGACCCAATTCAAACTTCTCTTGCAGGTTACGACGGCTCAAAACAAATGATAGCGAAGGCGTGGAAAACACCCCTTCTCAATATTACTGAAGCCAAGAACAGGGTCACAAGGGCTATGATCCATGTTAGAATAGAAGCCATCATCGTGGACAAAACTGTAGCTCAGGAAAGGATATGGAAGCCATGAATGGAGCACTTTGTGCCCTCCAACTTTGACCATAGTCTCCTCACCCCTTGAGCACACCCGCTGTCATCTGCAAGTTAGCCTTAAAACCTAGTCACACTGCCTCCTGCAATTTACTTTGCATGAGGTGCAGAGTCACCCCGGGATTTCTTCTTTCCCCCTCTCTGTTCCTTTCTTTCCTCTTCCTTTCTCTCTGTATTTTCTCTATCTTTAGTCTCCTGCCGTTTGGATGCAGAAAGTTATAGGTCAGTAGTTTATCCCTAGAGGTCCACCTATTTTTTTTCAAGAGGTCAATCTTACATTGATTTTTATGTATTTTATTAGAATACAACCCCAGCCGGGGCCCATAGCCTGGGATCATATCCGAGATCGCCTCCTGGTCCAGGCGCAGTTTGCTCTCATTGGGGCACCGGGTCAGGCGGACGATCCCCCGCCTTCTTGCCCAGACTGGCCCAAGCAATGGGTATATCTCTAGGAGTCATACATTTCTCTGATTCCATCTGTATTATTTACTAAAGTAAACAGAGTTATGATACCTGTAATAGGGTTCGCTTAGATCACAGACCTGTTCTTCCAGAAAACCTTTATTATTTGTGTGACACTTTGTATCTATGTATTTTTAAACTAATCAATAAAACTTTTTGAAAACAAAAAAACATTTTTTCCTTCGGTTTTGGCCGATTTATATTCTTCCTCATATTTTTGGTAAAAAAAATCGCAATGGGCATTCATTGATTGGTTTGCGCAAAAGTTGCCGTGTTTATGGATGTTGAGAATTAATTTCTGGGTTTTTTTTTACTAGTAATGGCGGCGATCTGCGATTTTTAGCGGTACTGCGACATGTCGGACCATTTTTTTGGGACCATTGGCATTTATACAGCGTTCAGTGCTATAAAAATGCACTGATTACTGTGTAAATGCCATTGGCAGTGAAGGGGTTAACCTGCAGGGGGCGCTTTAAGGGTTAACTGTGTTCCCTGGGAGCGTTCTAACTGTGTGTGGGCTGCCCTGGCTGGGGGAATGAGGTGATCACGGCTTCCATATACAGGAAGCCTGTGATCACCACCCTTCCCCCTCTAACAGAACCGAGATCCGTGTTTACTTACACGGACCTCCGTTCTTTTACTGTGGGAGGGCATCGCGGGTTGCCGGCGGCGATCGAGTCTACCCTACCCACTCCCTGGCACCCCCCCTGAACACAGTGAGCGTGCGGGCGCGCCTCCAGCGGTGCGCGCGCAATCACAGTGAGAGATATCGCAGCCACCGTCATATGACGGCGGTTTGCGATATCGAGCCACTTTGCCACCGTCAGACGCCGGTCGGCGGTCGACAAGTGGTTAAGGAAAGAATCCAGGCCTCTTTTAAAGCAATCTACTGAGCTGGCCAGAACCACCTCTTGAGGGAGTCTATTCCACATTAAAGATGGGCCTTACACCCCCCTGTTCAGTTCGCAGTAGAACTCCCAAACAGGGAACCCCATTGAAGTCAATGGGAGCCGAACAGGAAAAATCAAAAGTGCACATTTTGAAAGCTTATATGAAAGTAATTGGCAATAAAAGCGGTATGAAGGTCTTGATGTAGCAATACTTTTTTTTGTTTTTAAACAATCGTTTTTTCAGTAGCAAGGATTTTAATGATACTCAAAGTGCAACAATAAAAATGAAAAATTCCTTTAAATATAGTGCCTGGAGGGTCCCCTTGATGTGCATGTAAAGTGGCATATCTGTAGCATGCATAAAACATGTTGCCGCAAAAATGACTAGGACTGGTACATGCTGGGCATGTAACATTGCCTATATAAGAAATGTCAAAAACGCAGAGCAGGCATTCGGCAGGAGGTCTCCCAGGAGTCAGGAGCATTTTTATTTTTTTATTTTTCAGGTGGGTGGGCGGTGTGATTGATGATGGATTTACATAGGAGGGGTACTTTTTTATTTTTCAATAAAGAATTGTCAAATCTTGTCTCTTGTGCTTATTACTTTTTGACACTTTTTTGGTGAATGGGTACCTGATACTCATTCACATGGGGGGGGGGGATGTGGGGGCCCCTTTCTTAGAGGGGCTTCCAGATTTGATAAGCCCCACACCCTCAGACCCCCACAACCACTGGTCACCCCAAAGCACCCACCCCCATGTTGAGGGCACGTGGCCTGGTATGGTTCAGGAGGGGGGCTCACCCCCCCTTGCCTGACCTGCCAGGCTGCATGCCTGGATACCGATCTGGTACGGATTTTGGAGGAGGAACCACACACTTTTTTTCAATTTTGGCATGGGGTTCCCCTCTAAATCAATATCAGACCCTAGGGGTCTGGTATGGACTGGACGCATGGATTCTTATGGCGGGGGTGGGAGGGGGCATGTGTTTTTGAAGCCCCCGGATTAGAGCCTGAGGCTCTAACAGGATTTTAAAAAGGGTGGGCTCGGGATGCAGAGAGTGCGCCCCGATCCCACCTAATTGTGTGACGATAGCAAGTGAATTTTTGCTATTTTCACACTACAATGCCTCCCCACCAATCAGGAGGCAGGTCAGTTAGACCTGTTTCCCAATTGGCCAAAGTGCCAGGAGATCCTATTGGATTCCTAGCATCACTTTGGCGAGAGGGAGGAAGCATGAGGAGCAGGGACACCATCTGGCCACTGACGCTGCTGCCCGCACTGTGGAGGAGAGTGGAGGATCCTTTTTCTCCACAGCCCCGTAAGTCCCAGACCTGAGGGGGCTGCCAGAGCCGCGACTCCCGGCAGGGGGGTTGTCAGAGGGGTTGTCAGAGCCACTAATCCTGCGGCAGGGTGGAAATGTGCGCTCTACTGTGTGCTGGCTGACGGCTGTATACATCATCTGTGTACTGGCTGCATACTGTGGTCAGTACTGTACTGTGTACTGGCTCAGTCTGGCTGCATACTGTGTACTGGCTGGGCTGCATACTGTGTACTGGCTCAGTCTGGCTGCATACTGTGTATTGGCTCAGTCTGGCTGCATACTGTGTACTGGCTGGGCTGCATACTGTGTACTGGCTCAGTCTGGCTGCATACTGTGTACTGGCTGGGCTGCATACTGTGTATTGGCTGCATACAGTGATACTGGCTGCATAATGTGTACTTGCTGCATACTGTGATACTGGCTGCATAGTGTGTACTGGCTGCATACTGAGATACTGGCTGCATACTCTGTACTGGCTGCATAGCTGCATCCTGTGACACTGGCTGCATACTGTGTACTGGATGCATAATGTGTACTGGCTCTGTCTGGCTAAATACTGTGTACTGGCTGAGTCTGGCTGCATACTGTGTACTGGCTGGGCTGAATACTGTGTACTGTGCACTGGCTGGGCTGCATACTGTGTACTGGCTGGGCTGAATACTGTGTACTGTGCACTGGCTGGGCTGCATACTGTGTACTGGCTGGGCTGCATACTGTGTACTGGCTCAGTCTGGCTGCATACTGAGTACTGGCTCAGTCTGGCTGCATACTGTGCACTTGCTGGGCTGCATACTGTGCACTGGCTGGGCTGAATACTGTGTACTGGCTGGGCTGCATACTGTGTACTGGCTCAGTGTGGCTGCATACTGTGTATTTGGCTCAGTCTGGATGCATACTGTGTATTGGCTCAGTCTGGCTGCATACTGTGTATTGGCTCAGTCTGGCTGCATACTGTGTACTTGCTCAGTCTGGCTGCATACTGTGTACTGGCTGGGCTGCATACTGTGTACTGGCTCAGTTTGGCTGCATACTGTGTATTTGGCTCAGTCTGGATGCATACTGTGTATTGGCTCAGTCTGGCTGCATACTCTGTATTGGCTCAGTCTGGCTGCATACTGTGTACTTGCTCAGTCTGGCTGCATACTGTGTACTGGTGGGGCTGCATAGTGTGTACTGGCTGCATAGTGTGTACTGGCTGCATACTGTGATACTGACTGCATTCTGTGTACTGGCTTTATACTGTGATACTGGTTGCATACTGTGATACTGTCTGCATATTTTGTACTGTCTGCATACTGTGATACTGGCTGCATACTGGGATATTGGCTGCATACTGTGTTAATGGCTGCATTCTGTGATACTGTCTGCATACTGTGTACTGCTTGCATACTGTGATACTGGCTGCAATAAATTGCACCTGTGATGCTGAGCTGTGTACTCCTGACTAGAGTTGAGTGGACTTTACCGGACTTTAGGGTGTTCGTATACCGAACCCGAACCCAGACATTTGAGAAAAAGTCAGGGTTCGGGTATTTTTTCGCACATTTTGAATAGCTGCAGGGCAGCCAATCAACAAGCGTTTCACTCGTTTGCCCTTAGAAGCCATCACAGCCATGCCTACTAATGGTGAGGGACAGATTGCCGTTATAAAATAATCTCATACTGGTATAGGGAGAGGTTCCTGCCGCTGCTGTGAGGGACAGATTAGTGTTATAAATTCATCTCATACTGTTATAGGGAGAGGTTCCTGCCGCCAGAGTGAGGGATAGATTAGCGTTATAAAATCATCTCATACTAGTATAGGGAGAGGTTCCTGCCGCTGGTGTGAGGGATAGATTAGCATTATAAAATAATTTCATACTGGTATAGGGAGAGGTTCCTGCCACTGGTGTGAGGGACAGATTAGCGTTATGAAATCATCTCATACTGGTGTAGGGAGAGGTTCCTGCTGCTGGTGTGAGGGACAGATTAGCGTTATAAAATCATCTCATACCGGTACAGGGAGAGGTTCCTGCCGCTGGTGTGAGGGATAGATTATCGTTATAAAATCATCTCATACCGGTACAGGGAGAGGTTCCTGCCGCTGGTGTGAGGGATAGATTATCGTTATAAAATCATCTCATACCGGTACAGGGAGAGGTTCCTGCCGCTGGTGTGAGGGATAGATTATCGTTATAAAATCATCTCATACTAGTACAGGGAGAGGTTCCTGCTGCTGGTGTGAGTGACAGATTATCGTTATAAAATCATCTCATACTGGTATAGGGAGAGGTTCCTTTGGCTTGTGTGAGGGACAGATTAGCGTTATACAATTATCTCATACTGTTATAGGGAGAGGTTCCTGCTGCTGGTGTGAGGGACAGATTAGCGTTATAAAATCATCTCATACTGGTGTAGGGAGAGGTTCCTGCTGCTGGTGTGAGGGACAGTTTAGCATTATAAAATCATCTTATACTGGTATAGGGAGAGGTTCCTGCTGCTGGTGTGAGGGACAGATTACCATTATAAAATCATCTCATACTGGTATAAGGAGAGGTTCCTGCTGCTGGTGTGAGGGACAGATAACCGTTATAAAATCATCTCATACTAGTATATGGAGAGGTTCCTGCTGCTGGTGCGAGGGACAGATTAGCGTTATAAAATCATCTCATACTGGTATAGAGAGAGTGTCCTGCTGCTGGTGTGAGGGACAGATTAGCATTATAAAATCATCTCATACTGGTATAGGGAGAGGTTCCTGCCACTGGTGTGAGGGACAGATTAGCGTTATAAAATCATCTCATACTGGTATAGAAAGAGGTTCCCGTTGCTGGTGTGAGGGACTGATTACTGTTATAAAATCATCTCATACTGGTATAGGGAGAGGTTCATGCTGCTGGTGTGAGGGACAGATTACCGTTATAAAATCATCTCATACTGGTATAGGGAGAGGTTCCTGCTGCTGGTGTGAGGGACAGATTACAGTTATAAAATCATCTCATACAGGTGTAGGGAGAGGTTCCTGCTGCTAGTGTGAGTGACAGATTAGCGTTATGAAATCATCTCATACTGGTGTAGGGAGAGGTTCCTGCTGCTGGTGTGAGGGACAGATTAGCATTATAAAATCATCTCATACTGGTACAGGGAGAGGTTCCTGCCGCTGGTGTGAGGGATAGATTAGCATTATAAAATCATCTCATACTAGTATAGGGAGAGGTTATAAAATCATCTCATACTGGTATAGGGAGAGGTTCATGCTGCTGGTGTAAGGGACAGATTACCATTATAAAATCGTCTCATACTAGTATAGGGAGAGGTTCCTGCTACTGGTGTGAGTGGCAAATTACCGTTATAAAATCATCTCATACTAGTATAGGGAGAAGTTCCCGTTGCTGGTGTGAGGGACTGATTACTGTTATAAAATCATCTCATACTGGTATAGGGAGAGGTTAATGCTGCTGGTGTGAGGGACAGATTACCGTTATAAAATCATCTCATACTGGTATAGGGAGAGGTTCCTGCTGCTGGTGTGAGGGACAGATTACCATTATAAAATCATCTCATACTGGTGTAGGGAGAGGTTCCTGCTGCTAGTGTGAGTGACAGATTAGTGTTATAAAATCATCTCATACTGGTGTAGGGAGAGGTTCCTGCTGCTGGTGTGAGGGACAGATTAGCATTATAAAATCATCTCATACTGGTACAGGGAGAGGTTCCTGCCGCTGGTGTGAGGGATAGATTAGCGTTATAAAATCATCTCATACTAGTATAGGGAGAGGTTATAAAATCATCTCATACTGGTATAGGGAGAGGTTCATGCTGCTGGTGTGAGGGACAGATTGCCATTATAAAATCATCTCATACTAGTATAGGGAGAGGTTATAAAATCATCTCATACTGGTATAGGGAGAGGTTTCTGCTGCTGGTGTGAGGGACAGATTACCGTTATAAAATCATCTCATACTGGTATAGGGAGAGGTTCCTGCTGCTGGTGTGAGGGACAGATTAGCATTATAAAATCATCTCATACTGGTAAAAGGATAGGTTCCTGCTGCTGGTGTGAGGGACATTTACCGTTATAAAATCATCTCATACTGGTATAGGGAGAGGTTCCTGCTGCTGGTGTGAGGGACAGATTACCATTATAAAATCATCTCATACTAGTATAGGGAGAGGTTCCTGCTGCTGGTGTGAGCGACAGATTAGCGTTATAAAATCATCTCATACTGGTGTAGGGTGAGGTTACTGCTGCTGGTGTAAAGGACAGATTAGCGTTATAAAAAAATAATATAAATTTGTGCTAAATAGTACATTTGCGTCCAGAATGAGGAGAGCATCAAATAAGGGACATGGGCGTGGTGCTGCTGGTGTTGGTGGTGTTGGAGAAGCTCCTGTTGCCAAGAGAGGACGTGGTCGATCTGTACCAGCTACACGCACAAGTGAAACACCTTTCTCAGGTGCGAGTAGCCGACAGAACCTTCAACATTATATGGTAGGCCCGAATGCCGCTCAATGAATGGTGAGGCCAGAACAAGTACAGGGGCTAGTAGATGGAGCTAGCCTCCAGTTCCTTCACATTGTCTACCACACGGTCCCTTGCTGAAAGCTCAGAGTTGGCACCTGAACCCCATGGCCATCTGTCTTTCACCTCAGCCCCTTGTAAATCAGCCAAGCAGTCTGAGCCCTAAGTCATGCAGCAGTCTCTTATGCTTTTTGATGACTCTGCTGGTGTGCTTTCTGTGGGCCATGCACATAGCCCTGCCCCAGAAGTGGAAGACATTGACTGCACCGATGCCCAACCACTTCTGTTTCAGGATGAGGACATGGAAACACCATCAGATGATGGTCATCTGATGATGACAAAACTGCTGCGGCTTTCTACAGTGTGCAGACTGACAAGGAGGGCAGTGGTGAAGAGTGGGTGGAAGATGATGTGGAGGATGATGAGGTCCTAGACCCCACATGGAGCTTATGTAATCCACTAATATCCTTAAGCGCAGTAGACATTATATAAAAACATGCGAGTGAAATGTGCAGTTTGGAGGAAGAGGTGGTGGTCGCACAGAGGCACCAGCACAGAAAAAGAGGAAGCAGGTTGCAAAAGTGGAGCGACTGTCCCCTAGACAGTACGCCTGCTACTACCCACTGCACCCAGGGACCTAGCACACGAAAGGCAGCTCAAAGGAGTTCCCTGGCAAGGCAGTTCTTCAGACAATGTGCTGATGACAAGACACAAGTGGTTTGCACGCTGTGCAATCAGAGCCTGAAGCGAGGCATAAATGTTCTAAACCTGAGCATAACCTGCATGACCAGGCATCTACATGCAAAGCACGAGCTGCAGTGGAATAAGCACCTCAAAATCCAAGAAAGGCCTCGGCCTCCTCCTGCTTCCTCTTCTGCTGCTGCCTCGGCCTCTTCCTCCACCTCTACAGTGCCAGTGTCACCTGCCACCCAGCAAATTGACGATGTGACAGCAACGCCACCATGTCCGCTACCATCCCCAAGCATTTCCACACCATGGTCCCATGGAAGCTTACAGCTGTCCATCTCCCAAACACTGGAGAGAAAGAGGAAGTACCCCCTACCCACTCGTGATCCCTGGCCCTGAATGCCAGCATTTCCAAATTCCTGGCCTTTGAAATGCTGTCATTCCATCTGGTGGACCCAGACAGTTTTAAAAACCTGATAGCGCTGGCTGTCCCACAGTACATGGTTCCCAGCCGCCACTACTTTTCCAGGCGAGCCATCCCATCCCTGCACAAACAAGTTGGGGACAAGATCAAGTGTGCACTGCGCAACGCCATCTGTGGCAAAGTCCACATAACCACTGATACGTGGACCAGTAAGCACGGGCAGGGACGCTATATCTCGCTAACTGCACACTGGGCAAATGTAGTGGCAGGTGGGCCTGAGGCAGATAGCAGTTTGGCGCATGTCCTTCCGCCACAGAGGGCATTTCTCTTTGCCTCCTGTTGTCTCCTCCTCCTACAATGCGCAGGAGCTGTGGATGGGCATTGAACAACAGACCGATGAGTGGCTGTTGCCACTGAGCCTCAAGCCCGGCCTGGCGAAATCTCATAGCATGTCTGGGCCTAGCCGGTTCGACGCACATCCCTTGCCTGGCGCATGTGCTGAATTTGGTGGCGCAGAAATTTCTAAAAACCTACCCGGATATGTCAGAGCTGCTGCAGAAAGTGTGGGCCATCTGTGTGCTCTTTCAGCATTCTCACCCTGCTGCCGCTCGCCTGTCTGTGCTGCAGCGGAACTTCTGCCTTCCTGCTTACCGCCTCCTATGTGGGCATCACTGGAGCATGGCTGGGGGGATACGGAGGACACAGATGATATACCTCCCACAGAGGACAACTTGTCTTTGCCTCTGAGCAGCCTGGCACACATGAGCGACTACATGCTGCAGTGCCTGCGCAACGACAGCCGAGTTGCCCACATTTTAACTTGTGCTGATTATTGGGATTATTAATATGTCTCAATATTTTTTAAGGGCTACTCCAATTAGAAAAAAAAAACAAACAAACAAAAAACAGTATTGGTGTCACGTACCTGACGGTGGAGTCTGTCTTGTGCAGGGAACAACCGCTCTTGCGCACCCGATTCAAGGACCCCTGGTAGTGGGGACAGAGGCCCAAGAGTGCGGGATGCCACGAGGGCTGGAGGATCACCGATGATGTAGCGAAGCTCCAGGAGGCGTGCAGGTAGACGGATGGTCGTTCAGGCAGGGTCGGCGACGGGCAGGCAAGAAGGTACAAAGGATCAGGCAAAAGAGTAGTCAGAGTCCAAGCAAGGTTCGATACACGGGCGGGCAGCAAAGGTACACAGGAGCAGACAATCGGATGGTCAAGGGTAGCCGGGGTCGGAGCAGAAGGCAGACAACAGGTCGGGACAAGCCGGGTCAAACAGGAGGCAGAACAACGCAGGAACAGGTATCAGAGGCTGGGGCTCACAGGTCGGGAACGCTGTAGAACGAGCAG
>BLSH010440616.1:32919-52555 GCA_018402905.1 Glandirana rugosa
CGGGGTACGGGTTGATACACGGGGCACAGGGCGACACACGGGACACAGGGCGACACACGGGACACAGGGCGACACACGGGACACATGGCTACACACGGGACACAGGGCGACCCATAGCAGAACACCCAGCAGGACACGGGGCACCCAGCGGGACACAGGGCACACATCGGTACACAGGGCACACAGCGGGACACAGGGCACACAGCGGGACACAGGGCACACAGCGGGACACGGGGCACATAGTTGGGCATGGGGCACACAGTGGGATATGGAGCAGACAACGGGTCACACACAGGCACACCTTGGGGCACAGGGGTCACATTGGGGCACACTGCACAGCTATGCATGGGGGACACAGCAGGGCATGGATGGCACATTGGGGCATGGGGGACACACAGTGGTATATAAACAGAGCTACACTTTACTTTACATGCAGAGTAGCGTGGGAACCGGTGTTGTAACACCAGGAAGTGGCTGTCATTAGACCGCTCCTGGCACGCTCCTCCCCGCTGGCCCCTTCTCTCTTCTCTTCCGATCCGTGATCCATCCCAGGTGATGTCAAATGCAAGCACCTGGGGTGGACGGGAGGGAAGGAGGGGCCGGCGGGGAGGAGCGTGCCAGGAGCAGTCTAATGACAGCCGCTAAGGAGGAAACAGGGACCCGATCACCGCGACACCGCCAGTGCCCGAGGACAGAAATGTTCAGTCTGCAGCAGCTGTCTGCAGTGCAAAACAACATCAGTCTGCCCCTGCTGACAGCTGCAATGTCTCTCCCACAACACTGCCGACTGCTAGAAATCAACTGCCTGGTTTGTCCCTGGCTGCTCTGCCATGCAGTTGATTTTTGACAGGAGGCTCTGGGGGGGGGTTTCAACCCCCAAAACCCCCCCCCCTTAGCTACGTCCCTGCTTATAACGACTGATATACTGATATATATCAAAGGCATTCCTGATCTCCATAATCTGAAATCCATTGGCTCTGGTAAACGAGGTGTGAGGATTTGGGGAGCACCTGCTGAAGCACCTTATTCAATTGTGTATCACTCATCACGATTTATGACACTGATATTTGAATTTTTCTGGACTGTTTTTATAGTTTCAGCACATAAGGTATAATTTTTTGGGACTGACATTTGCATTAATATATATAAATTCTCTTTTTTTTTGATGAACAATTTTTTGATTGGCATTTGCAGTAATATATACACTTTTTTTTAATGCATATATAATACCTGATTGGCCTCGTGTGGAAGTTGTAAATCACTGTAGTAGCTTGGAGTACCCAGAGGAAATCCACGCAGGCACAGGGAGAACATGAAAACTCCAGGGAGGTAGTGCTGTGTTTGAGATGTAATGATTTTAAAAGCTAGCAAGCAGTATATGGTCATGATAACGATAGATTATACATCTTGTTTTTGCATATACATAGAAGTCATATTTTCATCACTGAAAATTTTTTGATGTCTTCCTGTCCTGGTGGCATCCAGTCCCTTAAATTCTTGATTTTTTTTTGTCTTGTGGTTATAGAGGCAGGAAGTGAGGTGATATCCCTACAAAGAAATTCAGATAGCCATTGAACCTAACAGAAGATTTTTATTGAATTGTATTTTACTTCAATTAAAAGTAAAGTATTATTTACTTTTATTTCAAATAACATACATTTTCTCATATACAACTGTTTCCATCTTGATACAAGACTTAAGGTAAAACTGATGACTCTGATCTCAACTCTATCTTGACCTAACCTGGCCACCTCTATCTACAATAGTTCACTTTCATCCTCACTGGATTCTCTTGCTCCTCTCACTTCACAAAATGTCAGGCCCCGACCATTACAACCTTGGCAGACCGACGACACCAGAAACCTTAAGAGACAGAGCCGTGCACTGGAGTGAGTGTGACGTAAAACCAAATCCCAGCATGAGTTCACCCAATATAAATCTGCCTTTTTAAAATATACTTCCTCCCTCCAACAAACCTACTTTGTCACCCTCATTAATAATCTGTCCTCCAGTCCTCGTCGTCTCTTCTCTACTTTTAACTCTCTACTTTCTCCACCACCACCTCCACCCAGTAACTCGCTCACTGCTCACAAGATTGCAAACCACTTCAAAAACAAGATTGATGCAATTCGTGGGGACTTCTCCACTGCCCAGAAATCTAACCCACGTAACATACCCTATACAATTTCACTCTCAACACTCTCCTCTTTTGACCTTGCTGCTACCAAAGAGGTCTTTAAAGTTTTCTCAGAAGCCCGCCTTACCACCTGTCCCCTGGATCCTGTTCCCTCACATCTACTATGCTTACCTCTTCTGTCTTATGTTCCCTCACCCACATCTTCAATGTATCCCTCTCTACTGGCACCTTTTCCTCCCCTCTAAAACATGCCCTGTTCACCCCCCTACTTAAAAAGCCCTCACTGGATTCCACCAGCCTGAACAACTTAAGACCCATCTCCTTGCTCCCGTTTACATTAACACTTTTAGAATGCTTAGTCTACAACTGTCTTAGCTCCTACCTCACTGACAACAACCTTCTTGACCCTTTACAGTCTGGCTTTCGCTTGCTACACTCCACTGAGCTCATAATTTTTCCTCCAACCTGTGCCCCTCCCCCTGACTTCTCCATCAAGATCAATAATACAACTATCAGTCCCTCCCCTCATGCCAAGGTACTATGTGTAATCCTAGACTCTGACTTGTTCTTTCAGCCCCAAATCCAATCATTGTCCAAATCATGCAGACTTCACCTCCGAAACATCTCAAAAATATGCCCCTTCCTAACCATTGACACTACTAAGCAACTTATTCAATCCCCTGTTATCGCTCGCCTTGACTATTGTAACTCCCTCCTAATTGGCCTACCTCTCCGCAAGCTATCCCCTCCTCAGTCTATCATGAATGCTGCTACCAGACTCATCCACCTTACCAACCGTTCGGTCTCTGCCACTCCTCTCTGCCAATCCCTCCACTGGCTTCCCATTTCCCAAAGAATAAAATTCAAAACCCTAACCATGATATACAAAGCCATTTACAATTCTGCCCCAAGCTACATCTCCAATCTTATCTCCAAATATCACCCAAACTGTCCTCTTCGCTCCTCCCAAGACCTTCTGCTCTCTAGCTCCTTTGTCTCCTCCTCCCATGCTCATCTCCAGGACTTCTCCAGAGCCTCTCCCATCCTCTGGAACTCTCTACCCCAATCAGTCCGCCTATCTCCTACTCTGTCCACTTTTAGGCAATCCCTGAAAACTCATTTCTTCAAGGAGGCCTATCCTGCCTCCAGCTAACAACGGAATCTTCTACTCCCCTCATCGGTTCATCCCCCACAGTCCCTACCTTTTTTTTCACCAGCCCCTGCCTCTTAGATTGTAAGCTCGCAGGAGTAGGGCCCCTCCAGCCCTCTTGTTTTGAATTGTACCGTTGCTGCACTGTCTCTCTTTATATTGTAAAGCGCTGAGCAAACTGTTGGCGCTATATAAATCCTGTATAATAATAATAATAATAATAATAATATCCTCAAATGTACAAAAAATATAATTCTCATACCCATGCACAATTATACTGCTAGCATAATAAAATAACATATAACATTTGGGCGGAGGTAACCAAACTTGATTTTCTAATGTTATATACCTTGAAAAGTACCATAACTTAATAATCAGTGGTGCACCAAATCTGCGTATCAAAACCTCTAGCATATTCAGTGACCTAATTTTAATGTGTCTTTATTTTATAAAAATGGCACTTTATTACATTATGTCAACTTCATTAGATATTTAATTATCATGAGGTTCCTTTGGAATGCTCAGGAAATGGGTTTGTAATTGAATAGCACTAATTAGTCAGTTTTATGTCCTTAAAAATTAATAACTCCTAGCAGGGCATGACAAAGCTAATTTTTATCCTCATTTTTGTTTTAAATCAGGATATACTGTGTGTACGTATACAACACAGAATGCATATTATTGCTACAGAACTACTAATACAATTTCTGGGAAAACAAATGTATTTTAAGGTGTCCCCACGCCTCTAACAGTCATTTACACGTAATGTATTTTTCTCCCTTTGTATAGCCAATCTGCCTCCTCAGCAAATCATAGCAAATTATTGGGAACTAGGCTGCTTTGAAATATTCCTTTGTTCTGTTCTATGTAAAGATGAACTGTCAATAATTATCATGTAAAAAAGAGGCTGTACAGAAAAACAATATTTTTCATAATATCAGGGACTCAACTTTATATTGTCTGCTTTGAAAATACCAACAGGGCAAAAGTTTAAGGCCCCTTTCACATGGGGCTGTCTGTTTGCGGACTCTGCTTTTCTCATTGGGGATCGATCCTCGCTGAGCAGGCGGATGACAGATACGTCTCCGCTCACTGTGCGGAGGCAGATCTGTCAGAGCCCCGCTCTTCTCTGTGGAGATTGAATGAAAACTGACCCTAAGTAGCTTCTAGATGATCCGTTTTTTTTTCATTCCACGAATGGGTTGAATGAAAAAAACTGACTTGATCCCCGCATCCACTTATTTGATGAGTGATTTCCTTCCCAATGGTACCTCTATAGTCCTGGCCATGATGTCTTTGAAGGAGCAGCACAGGACAATAAGCTAGGCATGAAGGTAGGTGCCTACTAAAAAACAATCATGGAGCATTATTTCCACTGACACAGGGGCACCATTCTGACCATGGATGCAGGGACATTTCTTACTCACACTGACACACGGGTGTTTATTACTAACACTATGCAGGTATAATTATCACTGCCATGGAGACGGGGAAGTTATGACTTCCACTGACAACTGATGCAGAACCATTTATTTTTGCTGAGTACATTTTTTGTTTGCATCACTAATGCAGAGATAGTTGTCACTGCCATTAAAACATGGGTCATTTTTTTTTACTCCCATTGACCACAGCAGGGACATTTATTATTCCCACTAATACAGGGGGATTTTTTACACCTTCCAACTTATGCTGGGCATTTTTTTTTACTGATCACTGAAGCAGGAGTATTTTTTGCTTGCATCAAATCAGAGACATTTTTTACTCCCTTTGACCATGGATACAGGGGCATTTATTACTCCCACTGACACAGAAGCATATTTTACTCCCACTGTTCCATGACCGTGGGACATTTTTTGCTTACACTGACCTTTAATGTAAAGGCATTTTTAACTAACACTGACCACTGATGCAGGGGCATTTTATACTCCCACTTGGATTCTATATATAAATTGTGTTATATATCCCAATAATGAAATCGTAAGTATCAGGCCTGGATTTACTATTGTACACGATAAGCATATAGGCTGTTGATGCGAGCAGGCAGCTTTTTCCTGTAAAGAAATATTTTGTGGATTAAGAGGTAAACCTGGCAGAGAAGTATTGTTTTGAGTGCCGAAGGTTGTGTATCTATAGACTCTGGTGATGAACTCAGCCCTGCTAGTTAAAAATGCTGTTATTAGAAAGGACATGATACCCTTTGAACATCTTGCCTTGCCACTAAAAAGGGGAACCAGTGCAGAGTACAATCATCTTATGCAACCAAGGCAACCTAGGAAGGTGTCTAGGTCCAAGTGGTTTTCCAGATGACCCAGCTATAACCTTAATGCTCATGTAGTAAACCAGGATGATAGCATTACTGGTCAAAGCTGCGCATCTGCCTATAGCTACTAAGGAAGTATCTAGTTGATAGGTTCATGTCGGTACATATAGTGCAAATCGCCTATGGCAATGATTATCAATGACAATCAAAGGGATGAGGGTGGAGGGAGGGGTGGCTGCTATCTTGGTTTGGCCAAATTCTGCCTTAATCCAACTCGAACCAATGTACAGTACTTGCTTCTTCCAAGTATTGAGTATGTCTAATCAGTTAAACCTATTCTCCTCAGAGTATAAAAGTGAGCCTGTGTTTACTTCAAATAACCAATCATGTGCAGAAAATGTGCCTGCAGTTACAGGGCCGATTAACACTGGACCAACATGCGCTCCAACTTCAAGAGCACAAGTCACATGACATGTCAAAACGAATGGTTCCTTATGAGAGCCGTCTTAACTGGTCTAACTTGTCCGACTTTAAAAACTGTTCCTGCACTAACTTTGGTCCAACTTGGGCACGATTTCAGCCCATTGATTTGAATGTAAGTCAGATCATTATCTTAACTGATGCGACTTGTGCTCTGTGGATCTTGAAGGGGACTCCCATGCCAAAATTAGAAAAGAACAGCTTGGGGTCCCCCCAGGACCATACCAGACCCTTGTCCGAGCATGCAGGTCAGGAAGGGGGGTCCCCCCTCCTGGACCATACCATGCCACATGCAATCAACATAAGGGGTGGGTGCTTTGGGGCAGGGGGGGCTCTACACTCCCCCACCCCAAAACGGCTTGTGCCCATGACGTTGGGGACAAGGGTCTCTTGTCCACAACCCTGGCTGGTGGTTGTGGGGGTCTGCGAGCAGGGGGCTTATCGGAATCTGGAAGCCCCCTTTAACAAGCGGGCCCCCAGATCCTGCTCCTCCAAGTGAATGAGTATGGGGTACATTGTACCCCTACCCATTCACCCCAAGAAAAAAAACTATTGTAGTGTAAATAAAAACAAGAGACATTTTTTGACAAGTCCTTTATTAAAAATGAAGAATGTCCCCCGTCGTAGCTCTAATGTGTCTACTTCCTCCGCTGCTGTCTTCTCCCTCCGGTGACATGTTCTTCCTCCGGTTTTTTCCCTCCACTGCTGTCTTCTCCCTCCAGTGATGTGTTCTTCCTCCGGTCTTGTCAGCCACTGCTGTCTTCTCCCCCTGCCGACCCGGTCCTCTTCCCGCCGTTGTGTCATATCCGATGTCTGACAATTCTGATATAGCCATGGGGCTTGGGCCATCAGGTGACATGAGACTCCGCGCCTTGTACCGTCACGTGCCGTCTCATGGTGATGTCATAAAATTAAAAACAGAATATAGAATTCAAATTTTGTACAGGATCCTGGGAACCACATGTGTAGTAATACCATGAAAATACCATACTCTACAAATGGCGCCTTGAGGAGTTTGTTAAAAAATCTTGCATCCATTTTGTTTTGCATTGAAGATTTTGATTTTCAGGAGGAGTGAAAATATGTAGAGTTCCCATGTCTGTGCAGGCTTTTCTTACACCAGTGAGACATTTCAGATAGACAAGGCTTTTCATGCGCTGCTTGTCTAGACCTTCCCACACACATTTCTCCCCATTGTATAATTAAATGGGATTTTCCAGTGACATGTATATGTGTGTCATATGCTCATGTTTCACCTGTATGCTTTTTTGAACAGCTTGTATAAAATTAAGCAATGCCTTATCTGAAATGACAGCTACCAGAATTTAAGTGTAATCTATCAAATCTCACAATATTGTCTACTTTTTTTTTTGGTGAGCTATAATTTTACACAAACATATAATTCGATATAATTATCAGAGGTGCCATTCAGTACAACAATTTGATAAAAAATATTATAGCACATACATTGTATTTCAAAGCATAATCACAACTGTGCTGTAGTGCCTTATAAATCCATCTTACCATTTCTGGCAACGTTTAAAGTAGGACAGCAAAATAATCACCTTTTTAAAACAAAATTAAGAAGTACAAATATTACAATTGTCATACGTGGCAGGAGACATAGACTTACCCAAGGAATGGAGTTTTAAGCATCAACTTGGTCTTCACCAGAACACCCCACACAGAGTGATGGGAAGGTGACCCTAGTGCGAAATGACACAAGTCGTGGCCCTCAATATAGCTTAACATAGGGTTCACAGAAACAAGATGGATATGCTGTAGAGTCAGAACAGTGATATTGTGAGAGGTAAAGAATCAGGCTGAGGTCAACGTAGGTATCAGGCAAGAGAGTAGTCAGTATCTGAGCATGGATTGAGGTAGGCAGCAGGATATTCAGTGTCCAGGCAAAGGTTAAAACAGGTGGCAGACAACAGAGTAGTCAGTGTCCAGGCAGAGGTCAAACCAAGCGAAAGGCAAAAGAATACCAGTAACAGAGTAAGCAACAGGGGAAGGAGATACAGATAGAGTCAGGCAATCTGGGAAACTAATGAGCTATACAGAACAATGGGGAAAGGAGTTTAAATGCCCTCTCTGGTCTGTGTGCATGCCATGCACCATGGATATATTCCAATGCATACTAAAGCACATGGGCTAATATGATACAGTCATGTTTGTGATGCATCCCTATTCACTTGAATGGATTACATTGAGTGTGGTTGGAACGATAACTTTTGCCATGGGCATGAAGCGAAGCTAAGCATCGCAACCGTGACATTTAGACACCCTGTCTGCTGCCTTTGCAGCTTAAGGGGGAGGGGGCAGGTGGAGGGGGCTAAAATGCAGGTAAGTATGACATGTTTGTTATTTTTAACGAAAAAAAAAAAGACTTTAGTATAACTTTAAGTCCTGAATATTAATTGGCTCCTGTTTCCAAGATACAATTTCAGGTCAAAATTGCATCAAAATAATTCAAAATTATGAGGGGAATGTGCGATTATGCTCCATAACTTTTCTTCAATGTGATATAGTAATGAGACTGGTGCCATTATAAATTTATCTTTTTATTGCTACCAAAATCCAAAAGGTCCACTAACATCAACGGCCCCGAATCAGCTGCATCCTGCTCATTGTCTTTATCATCATCTGAGTCTAGAGAGTAGGATTCTAGTGGATCTGGAATAGGCAAGTCCTCATCATGGGGTAAAGGACACAGTGCGAATGGAATGTTTGGATATTCCATGGTCCACTTCCTCTTTCTTGAGATGCCTTTTACAATTGGGGGAACCATGCAAAAATAGCAGTAACTGCTATGATTGGTGGGTTCCCTCCACACCATTGGGACTGCGAAAGGCATGGACTTTTTATTCTTGTGTAGCCAATAACGCAGATAAGTTGCACATGCAATGCAGCAATAATGAGGGGCCCAACTCTTGTCCTGATCCCCTATTTTGCATTCAAAATATATGTGGTATGCCTTTTTCTACCACTGCCGTCATACTGAACGTTTGAGATGCAAATGTAACCTTGCCACAAATGTAGCAGAATTTATCTGCGTTGTTTACACAGTTTCAAGGCATCCTGGCTTCTGAGGAAAAATATCATGCAACTGTTCCTTGGAAATATTAAGCAATGGTACATTCACAAGCCACCAGATGTAACTGTATGATGTGTAGATCTAACCAAGACAAATGTACCTTGCAGTTAGAAGAACAATACATTACAGTTAGGTGATAATCTTTAGTCTTAAACTGAAGATAAATTCATACACTTCCATAAGGTACCATTTTCATTGTTCTACCGTACTTTGTCGAGAAGTTATGAGGCATCATGGTCATCAGACACCTCCCTCCCTGGTAGGCAAATATACTTGCCTGTGTATAAATCTTTATTGTGAAATATCTTGAAAATTTTAGCAAACCAGCACCTTTATCACCTGTTTTCTAATTCATAATCAAAATATGTAGGAATTAGCACATTTTATCTTGGAGGGCGATAATTTTCCAGAATTTCTAGACCAGTGTAACATTCCTCATTTATTCAGTCTTGCCTGATCATCAGTGAAATGTATTCAATTTATGCATTTTTTTAACAAAGGACTTAGCTATCTGTAACACAAAAAAGAATGGATCTGCCATCAAATTGCTACTATTACCGATCATTCTATTGTAACTATGCTGTTCATAATGAGCTATTGTTTGACAAGTGTGTTGAATTCTTATGTTCTATAAAGGTTCTCCTGATTAGGAAGAATTTGTAATGTTTGTAATTTCATTGTAGAAATTTTGTAGGTTGTGTCACATATGATAATTCTGCCTATAATATACAAATGAATTAAAAGAGATACTTGAACAGGATCACAAGGTCGTTAACTAAAAATAAGCAATGCCTAACCAAAGCATGTCCAAACCTATAAATGTTAGCAGAAGGTCACTGGCAAGGAGGCAAGAGACAAGTCAGAGATGATTTGTTGGATAAGGTAGCATGTGTGACAGGTGTAAGATTGAAGCCCTAAGGTATAATAATGGGGTTAAAGTCAGGAAGCTGATGACAGAGTGTTATAGAAGCTGTCATAAAATGTAACTTATCATTTTCATCATATAATTCTATTGACTTTACATCACTATTGGAAAGTATATATTCATAGCCTGCAGCAATGCATTGTTAGCTTTGTTTGGTTTGGAATGTAGTCCTTCAGGCCCAATTGATTTGCCATACTTTCCAGCTGTACTTTGTGAGTGCTTACACGTCGACAAGTAACTGAGGAGTCATGCTACAGCAAGCAGCAAAGCATGATAGATCTAGTTCATTGACTGAACACAGACCATGTAGTCTAGATCAGGCTTAGGCAACCTGCGGTCTGCCTGATCAAACATTGGCTTGAAGAAAAATCTGTGATGTTATTCATATAATTTATAATGGTCCATAAAATTCTTTAGAATCATTAATATTAACTGAAAGCTAACAAAAAATGTTCAGGCTGTCCCAGACAGAAATCAGTGTTGCAGCTAATGTTTAAGTCTATGCAAGTACTCTTTCTTCATACATGTTTATAAGACAGTAAGGTTTAAATTTTTTATATAATAATAACAACGGAGACATTCTTCAGTGAGGCAATGTCCCTTTACCTTCTACAAAGTCAGGAACCCTCAAACATAGCTATGTTTTTTCTAAAAGGGAACTCTAGACTCTCTGTGACGGAGGGATTAAGTGGGTGGCAGGCAGGTGCTGTGACCAAATGATGAGTGGGTAGTATGGAGGCACTAAGACCAAGTGGGTGGTGGGTAGGAGGGATGTACTTTGATTGGGGTTCACTCTCTGTGACCAAGGGATGAAGTAGGTAGCAGCAAGGCACTGTGACTGAAAGCTGAGGGGGTGGTATGGAGGGTGTGACCAGGGGTGATGCACCTTCATTGGGGGGAAATGAGGTGGTAAGTGAGAGTAAGAGGTGGCCCATACCTCTGCTGCACTCCTGTTTGCTTCCTTTCTTATGTGTTCAGATGGCGGCATCTGGCTACACCGCAACCTATAGACCCCTGCTACAGCTGGTTTCGCTTATTAAACTCGTGGCGCTGAATGTACCAGGTTCCACCAAAGAAGCAACACCTCTCTAATTGGGCCAGCAGCAGCAAATGTATCTATCCAAAACACAGCATACTGGGCTCTCTGACTGTAATGGCCCACAAACAGGAGGAATGGAGGTACAGAAAGGACATGAACCATCTTTAGGGCAGGACAGTGATGCTGAAAACTGAACAGGGGTGAGTGTGTAGGAGAGGCAGGAAGTAGGAACTGGAAGGGGGGAACAGGTGAGCAAACCATAAACCCCTGTGCCTGTTTCTACATTACTCCACCACCGATATAAAACACATACATGCATACAGTATACTTTTTATAAACACATTTATCTATGTTTTCTATATAATATATATTAGACTATTGTCCTGTGCGTGTCCTGCAATCTAAGTACTGCAGTGTGGGGATTAACGAAAAGCCTCTCTTCACTGCGTGCCCCAGTGATGTATTAACATCATACATCAAATCACCAGGATATGGGAAGAGGGTAGGAGTTTCATTTCAGGAGCTTCATTTACTAAATTGTACAACTGTAGCCCTACTGGTATGGGACCCAGGCTGCAGTGCTCTTATCTTCTGTTAGGCCCCTAGACTGGTGGTTAGCAGCTCCCTTTGCCCTTATTGTTAATGTGGCCCTGTTTACACTAACAGCTTATACAACATGCTATACTAAATGACCTGTCTCTACTATTCTTTCTGTTCCTGCAGAAGTATCCACATAGTACCTTAGATCTGTTGAAAGTTTTTAGCAGCAGCATCTTTTGCCCTCTCACAAGTATCTAAAATATCTAAAAGTATTTTGTGCTCCATGTGCCAGAGCCAGAGTCTTGTCAGCCATTGTTAAAGTGTAGCATTTGTGACTGCATACCTGTGTCAACTCATCCAGAAAATTTGGGAGACATCTGATATTTGGCCCCCATTTACACTAGAGTGTTTTGTAATGCAAAGGTCCAAAATGCTCAGCAAGTTAAATCCCATGCTTTTTAGTTGTCTCTGTTCACATTTGAGCATTCAGGCATCTGTTGCTCAACACCTGAAGTTTGAAAATGTACACAAGCTACTTTTGAAGCAGAATCGTGTTTGCTTGGCCCAATTAAATAGAAAACATATCTATGTCACTTTTTTAGGCACTTCCATCAAAAAATGCAATTCTGCACAAAAAAAGCTCCTGTATTGCACTTCACTTGCAAAATCGCAAAACAAAATTCCTCAAAATCACTTAACTGTCTGACTGGTGGCTTAGCGTTCACTTCCGGGTCCCCAGGATCTTGAGGTAAATCTCATTTAGAGCAATCAGTAGATTAGTAAGAAGAGCAGGAAAGGGGAAGTAAAGTCAGAAGGCAGAAGTAAGTAGAAACTACAAGTGGGCAGAGCGCAGAGAACACATTCAGTGAACTTAAATATAGTCATATACCCTCTCTGTCAACACTCAGTATCTTGATGGACCAGCATCATTTTGAGACCCAGAGATCAATTTCCCTTTTAGATTATGGTTATTTGGATCCTGTTTGGAGCTCTTGGAAGCAATTCAACACCATAGAGGATATTGACATAGTTAAACCATGCAAGGTCATCTACAATATCCCAGTTGGTATAATTCTCTGGATGGTGTGCTGTTCTGGGTGGCCGTGCCCCCTAGTGTATGGACCCCCTTGCAAGTCTTTCATAGTGTAAGGGTTTCACCTCTTCTCTTGTTGTGCTCCGGATAACCACAGCCTTAAATGTCACCCCCCCTCCCCATTTTGGCGCCTCAGGAAATGGACTATGTCCAGGAAACACATTTAGCCCTGCACCACCCATGTGCAGTTTTGCTGAATGGATGCAGTGGTTGTTTACCATGTCTATAGTGGAAAAGTACATGGGGTAGAATTTGTGACATGGGTGACCTTTATTTTTCTGTATTTTTGTAGTTTTGTACACATGTGTTTAAAGAATGTTAACGATAAAAATATTATTTGATTTTGTTAGCAGTTGTGCCTTAAAAATCCCCCAAATATTTATATGATCTTAGACCTTTACACTAATATAGTATTGTTTTCTGTTATGCATATACTGTATATAGCAAAATAATGCATGACATTTCTATCCCTTGTTTTAGCATGTGCATCCATAATAAGCCATCCCCCATTCCGTTTAGCCACACCCACTTTTCAATGCATCATGTGCCCCTCTTATCACCCATTAAATATTTTGCCCAGATGGACACCCCTGTGGCTATTTAGCAGGGGTAGGCAACCTCTGCCCTCCAGCTGTGGTGAAACTACAAGTCCCATGAGACATTGCAAGACCCTGACAATTATAGGCATGACTCCTAGAGGCAGAGGCATGATGGGATTTGTAGTTTCACCACAGCTGGAGTGCCGAGGATGCCTACCCTTGCTATATAGGATTGTGTAAGTGCACTACCAAGATTCCACCTACATGCTGGTTTGATAGTTTGTTGGAACTCTGAAAGATAATTTATATAATCCTATTTCATTTAGGCCCTTCCCACTTTGCTGTAGCCTAATCTATTAGAAAATAAACTGCTGTAGTCACCCATCACATAGCTGGAGTTAAATGTTAAAATGTTAAAGGGCAGGATCTTGGTTTTGGTATAGTCTTGTGTCCTGATGGTGGGGTTGTGTTCATCTGCAGGAGTCTGAAGGCAATCCAGAGCAGTTGACAGCTAAGTAAATAATCCCTACAAAAATTAGGCTGTAGCATAATGTTGAGATTTTTCAATAAGAAGCTGCTTTCCAACTGATGTTTTGCTCACCACATTTTGCTACCTGTACTGAGAGAAATATGGAGGCTGACGCTGCTCACTTCCAAATGTAAAAGCCAGCTGCATGACTGTGTTTGGCTTCAATACTGTCAAAGTACTGACCAAGGATAGGCATAGAAATCATGAAGGTCATAGTGGTGTCCAACCTTCTAACCTTCATGCTTGTTCCAGGTCAGTGACACAGAATGTATTAGTCATTGGATCAGCATGAAAGCTAAGGAACTGGTATTTTCAAATTGAGAGGTCTACATTGGGAGTTTGCCAGTACAGGTTTCCTTTAAAATTGGTTCTACTAGGATTCATTAACATAGTACAAATTATATTTTTAATATTAGAAAGTGAAAGCAATGATATTCGTAGATCAGGGTAAAAAAATATGTTCTGTAAACCTTATACAGACACAGTGTTTTCAGAAAGATGCCTTTACTAAGCTGGTTTCTTTAACAGGTTGGAAACAATTTGACTATTGATTTACAGCATGTGAGCCATGTTTTTCTCACAACTATACTTAGTCACTGCCTATAAAAAGAGCACTGGTACTAAATGAAGAACAGGAGTGGTGTTGTAACGTCAGGGCAAACCGAAAGACACCTATGACCTCTAAATTAGTCTTTGTTACAGTTATTACTATGACAACATGTGACGCAACCATTGGCGTACATCTTGGCTTGAACATACTCTTTTGTTAGTGTGGTTTTACTTTAACATTTTATTATGGTAGTGACATATGGCTATGTGGAACTTTCCCACGTCTCTCCCTAGAGAAATTCTACAATTATCCCTTGGTGTATTTTTGTTGATATAAGTAAACGGTACACTGGATCCTTTGCTCTATTAAATGGTCAAAGGAAAGTTCAAGTTTTACGTAGATAAGCAAGATCGTATCGTCCTTTTGTACTTTGTAAACATAGACAGTTCTCTAAATAAAAGCTGTGATTTTTAAACACAGTTTATATTGCAAGAAAAAGAAAGTGGTGTCATTATCACAGATATTAATACATTAACAAAACAGAAGTTGTAAAAACACTACTTTTAAAGCAGAACTCTAAAAATAGTAAGATAAAAAATGAATGACCTATAAGAAAAAAAAATCAAAAACAGATTTTGCTGTAATATTTAACTTCAGTCCAGAGATTTCCCAATCAGAATCCTGCTGATAGTCCTCAGTCTGATGGCCACCATTATTCAACCCACCTTGACCTGCTCCAGCCTATGACTGGAAAATGAAAAGAAAAGCAGCACAGTGGTGAGCTTATCTCTCAGTCACTCTGCTTTCCTTAACTATCAGGATTCTTCTTGTCAGCATATGGACTAATTGGCTTCTTCTCACACCCCTCTCATAGGGACTGCAAGAAGCTGATACCAGGGCAAATTCAGGTATTTATATTGTTTGCCTTTTAAAAAAATACATTTAATGACATAATTGATTCCAGAGCTGCATTAATTTGTGTATTATATATTTGCCTTGACTTTAGCTTTGAAGGACAATTGCAATTTAAATAAAGCAAAAAATGAAAATAACCTCCACCCATCTAATTATTTACCTCAACATGACTTCCACAGCCAACTTTGTTATTTACTTACATTTCTTTTTCAACAGTGACACATCAGTTCAGCAAGCCCTCTTAGACTTGAATTGATAGAATTTAACGGCTCGTGTACAGGATACCCTAGAATAGTTCAATAAATTCTGGGAACTTTGTCATTTTAAACTGATTGTAAAGGCTGAAGGGTCTTTTTACCTTTATGCAGGTAAAAAACCTTCTGTTTGCAATGTCCCCCCCCCCCCCCCAGACCCTCCGAACATTTACCCAAGCCTCATCTCGATCCATCGATACACATGAGAGCAGTGGCTCTTCTGGATCTCTCCCTTCTCATTGGCTGAGACACAGCAGCAGGAGCTATTGGCTCCGGCTGCTGCTAATCACAGCCAGTAAGGAGGGAGCCAGGGCTGGGCCGACCTGCACTGTGTGTCTTATGGGCACACAGAGGCTGCCCAGGAGCGAGCACGCATGCATGCCCCATAGCAAGCTGCATTCAGAAAGGAGGATTGGCCAGGAGCGGGAGACCCGAGAAGAGAAGGATCGGGGCTGCTCTGTGCAAAACCACTGCACAGAGCAGTTCAGTGTAACATGTTTGTTTTTTAATGAGCCTTTACTATCAGGAAAACTCAGTGTGTAGAGATCATCATCTGCCCCTGGAGACTACAAGATGAGGGCTGGGTGTTTGGTATCAGACTGTGATTTGCCTGATGATCTTTTCTTTGTTCTCCATGCTTTTTTTTCTTTTATTTCTGTCTTCTTTCTAGTCCTGTCTATGTTACTCTTTTTTTTTTTTTTATGTAACATTATGTATTTGATGCATGTGTAGCACCCTCCTGCCAGGCTGCTAGGTTTTTCGGCTAGGCAATTTTAGTTTTGATCTCCTGTAACCAGCAGAACTGTATATGTAATTGTTGTAGTTTGCTATATGCTCTACAGGCCGCTAGTCTGGCTGCTCCCCCCCATTTTCTGGAGCATTGGGTGGATGGGCCAGATAGGCAGCCTGCATATTTATGCAGCCCCAGCCAATCCCTGGAGAGGTGTGTCCAGATGGTGGCTGGAAGATGTATAAATAGATTGGAGCCCAGAGTCCAGGGTTCTAATCCAGGAGGAGAAGTTTGCTGCAAGGGAGGGCTGTCTGCCTTCCTGGCTGTATTGTTGAAGGCGCACATTGCTCATCAGGATCTCAGCCATTGCTGAGAGGGTCTGTTCAGTCACAAACCCATTCAGGGACCAAGAGGGGTGCCGCTAAAGATTTGCCTTGGGACTACACACGGAGAGCATGTCTGGAATAAGAGCTGCATTCTATGTTGGAAGCACACCGTGAGTACTGACCCAAAGGGGACGAGAATTTCAGTAACTGTTTTGCTTTTATCACTCGTACTGCTCAAAGTGCAAGGCTTGCCTAATCTGGGACATTGCTATAGGTGCCCCAGTGCTTTCCATTTAATGTCCCATAGCTTAAGGGGCTGTTCAGTAGACCTACTACAAGGAAGAGTGTCCTCATTGTTCCAGTTAGTAATATGGAGTATCACACAGCTCCCTGAACCCTATCCAAGTTTCTATAGCAATAAATGTTAAAAAGGCAACCCTTATGGACTGTATTTCCTGAGTAAGTGTGGGAAGATGCTGTTTGGCTGTTGCACTAGCGGGAATAGAACTTGGGGCTTTAAAACCACAGCGTTAGTCAAGGGCAGTGCTAGCTATGCTTCATATGGATCTGTCTTTCATTTACTTAGCAAGGGCTATAATCGTTTGAGGTTACACGATAGACAGCAATGGAAATTTTCCATAGACTGCTTACTGCAGAGAGACGTTGACCACAGAAAATCATTGTTGAAATATCCATATCTAAGTGTGAAAGTCAAAGTGGCTCTATACATCTATGTTTATAACACATTTAATATTTGAGCAGTGACCTATGTATTTTATTTTGTCACCCTAGAACACTCCGTTGGTCTCAAAAAGCAATGTTTTCTCAAGCAGGTGTACCTCTGTAATTCATTATACCATGAAGCTATGTACTTGTTCTTATATATTATAAAAACAATGAAAATGGCATTTATTCAAAAAAAAATTAAAAGAGAAGTATGGTCTTCAGTAAAATAAAAAAAATTATACTCACCTAGATGGATGCAGCTTTGCTCTGATGCTGCTCCTGTCCCCCGCTGGCTCTAAGATCGAGAACTGAACAAAAAATTTGCGTAAATACACGCAAATACACACAAAAAGTCAGAAAAATTAGATGCTCAAACAGGAGTATTATGTGCAAGAGGCCTTAAACATTCTACTGTCTTCTTTAACCATTTCCCTACCGCCATATGCAGAATGACAGCCAGGAAGTGGTTCAGTTATCCTGACTGGGCCTTCATATGGCGTCCAGCAGAATAACAAGCCGGCGTGCGCCTGCAGGGGCGCTCACTGCGGCGATCGGTGGTGTGTCAGTTTCTGTCAGAAGCTCTTTACTATGTGATCAGCTGTGACCAATCACAGCTGATCACAGTGTAAATAGGAAGAGCCGTATATCGGCTTTTCCATTACTCGCGTCTGCAGACGCGAGTAGATAAGAGTCGATCGGTGGCTCTCCTGACAGGGGGATCTGCGCTGATTGTTTATCAGTGCAGCCCCCCGAGGATCACCACCCAGGACCGCCAGGGAGCCCAACCAGGGACCACCATTGAAGCCCACCCAGGACCACCAGGGGTGCCTACCCAGGGCCACCAGGAAAGCCCACCCAGGACCACCAAGTATGGCAAACAACTGCCAATAGGGATGATACTCAGTGCCCATCTGTGATGCCCGCCAGTGACTCCCTAGCAGTGCTGCCTAACAGTGCCATCTATCAGTGCTGCCCATCACTGCCCATCAGTGCCACCTATCAGTTCCCATCAGTGCCCACCAGTGCCACCTATCAATGCCACATATCAGTGCCCATCAGTGCCATCTATCAGTGCCCATCAGTGCCACTTATCAGTGCCCATCACTGCTGCATATCAGTGCCACCTATCACTGCCTGTCATTGCTGCTTATCAGTGCTGCCTATCAGTGCTGCATATAAGTGATTCATCATCAGTGCCAATCAGTGCCACCTCATCAGTGCAGACATTGCATGTGATTTGCACTGCAGTGCAGTGAGAATCACATGTGGAGACCTTTGTTTACATCGAAACTTTGTGTGATCACCATGCTATAGCTGTCATGGTGATCAGTTAGTCCTAAGCAGAGATGTCAGAGACAGCACAGTAGTAGTTACGTGCATGTACAGCGGCGGCTGGTGTGTGAGGGACGCTGGGGCGCCGCCTCCCCGCCGGCAAAAGAAGAAAAAAAAAAGTCAACCCCGCCCCCCTGCAGGTGGCGCCGGTACATTGACTTTCTTTTTTTTTTTTTTCGGCTCCTTGGCTGTCACGACAGCCAAGTAATGAGCCTATAGGTCGGCCATTAAAAGCTATGAGTGTGCGCTGAACAGGCGCACACTCATAGCTTGATTGGCTGCCCTGAGCCTCCGCTCAGGGTGATTGGATGCGTGGCCGGGGGCGGGTCACTGTGGCAGCGGAGGTGACTTCCGCTCCCACAGAGACCATGACCGCCCGGGGACCGACGAGGGGGGACAGCCGCTCTCCGTGTGCCGAACTCTGCTGACCCAGCGTGCTCTCCGCATGCCGAATCTCTGCAACACTCCTGCCTGCTGGATGGGGTAAGTGCGGGGGGGGCAAAGACTCTGCAATGTACCCCACCTGTGTCACTGGCTGCAAACTGCCCCTCCTGGGTCACTGGCTGCAAACTGCCCCTCCTGTGTCACTGGCTGCAAACTGTCCCTCCTGTGTCACTGGCTGCAAACTGCCTCTCCTGTGGCACTGGCTGCAAACTGCCCCTCCTGTGTCACTGGCTGCAAACTGCCCCTCCTGTGTCACTGGCTGCAAACTGCCCCGCCTGTGTCACTGGCTGCAAACTGCCCCGCCTGTGTCACTGGCTGCAAACTGCCCCTCCTGTGTCACTGGCTGCAAACTGCCCCACCTGTGTCACTGGCTGCAAGCTGCCCCTCCTGTGTCACTGCCTGCAAACTGCCCCACCTGTGTCTCTGGCTGCAAAACTGCCCCTCCTGTGTCACTGGCTGCAAACTGCCCCTCCTGTGCACCCCGTCAAACGTCCGTCACTGTGTCCTCCCCGTCAAACGTCGGTCACTGTGTCCTCCCCGTCAAACGTCGGTCACTGTGTCCTCCCCGTC
>BLSH010440616.1:68486-89899 GCA_018402905.1 Glandirana rugosa
CCCCCGCACAGTAGTTAATCGTAATCTGAAAATCCAACATGCTGGTTGTACCTAAGTCGATTGATGGATCAACTTGGGTACATTCTGCCTGCCCATAGATGGCTGGATTCTTGGCTGGTCCCTGATGAACTGGCCAAGATTCGAACCATCTATGGCCGGCTCTTAACTGCTCAGGTGATTTGACAGCCATGGGTGTCAGTGGCTGCCAGAATACAGTACAGGAAGAAGCTCCATTCACATACCTCCCCACTTTCTGAGATGGGAATGAGGGACACCTATTAACAAAAGTATGAAGTCATAGGGCATACCCCCTCCCATGCCCCCCTTAAAGGAGAATTGTTAAACGCACAAGTGTTTTTTTTTACCACTGCTATTCCTTTTTATTGGCTTTTGACATTTACAAATGCAGCGATTTATAATTTGGATGAAAGGTTTAGCACTGGGAAACACTTTTTGATAGATAAGTAGTGTATTTTATATACAGCTATATAGATCAGACCAAAACAAGGGACAAATTAGGAGGAGAAAGGTACAAAGGGTCTTTGCTCTGAATGAGGGACAGTCCTTTGAAATCAGGGACAGTTGGGAGCTATGCATTGTGCTGTTTAGGGTGGATAGGGTAATCTATTGATTTCTCTCTTTCAGCCCTGCAACAAAGCATGTGTGGCTATCCTAAGATGTCTTGAAAAGAGAGTTGATAAACTAATGCAATGGTTCTTGAAAATCTGTCTAGCAGAAGTAAATTTGTATTCTGTTTAAAGCAGAGCTCCACCCAAAAGGGAAAGTTCCGCTTATCTACCCCCCCTCCATTGCCGCATTTGGCACCTTTTGGGGGGAAGTGGGTACCTGGTTTTAACCCACTCCCACTTCCGGCTCAGTTTGTCGTGGCGAAAGTTCAGCCTCCTCCTCCTTCCCCCCCGCAGCTGGCCCATTAAGAATGTGCAGTGTGAATCACGCATGCCCAGTAGGAAACTGGCTGTGAATAGTGTAGTATTTGAGGAACTGTAATGTTTAAAACTGTACTTGGCTGAGAAATGTATGACGGAGGATATAGATTTGAACAATCCTCCTAGGGTAACATGAGGCCATATGTATGGCATTACATAGTATCAGGCCAGTCTTTAAAGCGCATGTAAACCTGATTCATGAAATTTGAGCTACACATAATGTAGTGTTTTGTTATCTCTCTTCAAAGCACTATGTGCCGTAGCTGTCTCCTTCTCAGTTCTTCGGCCTGAGAACTCCTGACAAGTCCTCCGACACATATGATAAAAGCAGCCGGAGTTTTGTGTTGGGGAGGATGCTATAAATAGATTAATACAGTGCTGAACGATTCATCAAACAGATCTGAAAGTATCTGTCAATGAGAAGAGGGGGTGTGTGTCTTTCCTCCAATCAGCTGTCTTGGCTGTGTGCCCAGGCTTCACTGCAGTGCTAACCGGGAAGAGAAAATCTCATAACAGCAGATATACATGTAAAACTTATGTAGGAGGATTTGTTTCATCCCTGTGTATGATCTTAGGCTGTTAATTTCCTTGGGTGTAGGTGAGGGTTCACACCCACTTTAAGCTATCTCTGCTCATCTCTGCTACTCTATTTTTGGAAGAAAGAGTATAGACTTAAGAAATTAAACTTCTTGTAGTAGAGCGATTTAATGCAGTAATGATCTCACTAAAGATTGGTGAGATGTTGTATATTGCATGCAATATGCATGAGTAATTGTATATAGAAAAATGAAGTTTAGTAGACATTTAAATCTGTTGTGTGATTTTTTTTTGAGAAAATATGAAAACAATTGCAGGTAAAAGCATAGAAAAATCAAGGTTACTTGCAGTGTTTTTCCTTTCCATAAATTATTTTATTAAATTATTTTTTATTATTTATTTATTTTGGGTACGTATATAGCGATGTCAGTTTATGCAGTGCTTTACATATATATTGTACATTCACATCAGTCCCTACCCTCAAGGAGCTTACAATCTAAGGTCACTAACTCACATTTATACATATACTAGGGCCAATTTAGACAGGATCTAATTTACCTACCAGCATGTCCTTGGCGTTCGGGAGGAAACCGGAGTACCCTGAGGAAACCCATGCAGGCACAGGGAAAACATGCAAACTCCAGGCAGGTGGTGTCGTGGTTGGGATTCTAACCAGTGACCCTTTTGCTGCCAGCCGAAAGTGCTATCCACTACACCAGTGGTTCTCAACCCTGTCCTCAAGTACCCCCAACAGTCCATGTTTTGGAAATTTCTCTTAGATAAAATAGCTGTCCAAAATACCAAGCCATTGACTCTGATTTAAAGCACCTGTGCAAGATAAAGGAAAACCTGCAAACATGGCCTGTAGGGGATACTTGAGGACAGGGTTGAGAACCACTGCACTACACCACTGTGCCACCCCAATTCACTTGCATCATGCCTTTGAACTTACTAGAAAACATGACTACTCCAGCAAGTCAATTCCCAAGCACAGCTCCTGCCCTCCTTGCATGTCATAACTTTATAAAAAAGAATGAAACATTTGGATAAATCATCATTGATGCAAAAAGTGAAAAACTGGCCTTTGGCTGCAGCACGCCAATATAAATTTAAATGAAAAATAATATTAAAAACCACAATGGATTATCCCTACACATTTTTGTTGCGTGGAACCAGGAACAATTGATGCCTTTTGGAGATAACTCTTGGCTGGAGACTGCTGTGTGCTGAGGTATGTCTTGGGAGTAGCACCACTTTATTAGCCCCATGTTAGCCTAGAGTCAGTCCAGAGTAACATTGTAGCAAGGTGCCCAGGTGGGAGTACTATATGACGATGGTGATGATTCATGGAACCTGGAGAGTAGAAAATGGCCATACAATTGGAGTTGCTGTTCATGGTGACCAATCTCAATTCTTGTTTAATATTTTAATAAAAATGTTAATCCTAATTGATTGGTTCTAGCAACAACTCCAGTCCTTTGCTCTTTTTATTTTCCTCCATTTTTTATTAATCAGCTTCAAAGAGGTAAAAGTACAAAATAAGAATTTTACATTTTTTAAACATTTTGGTGTATCATAGTAATGCTCTAATCTGATTGACTCCCTGCCAAGGATTACTGTATCACCTATTTAAAATGCATTGCCCTTTCACATTCTAACATCTGTAAGCAGGTGCAATTACTCTGTATATTCCCTCCACGACTGAACTGACAAAGTAATCACCATCAGAAAATGTTGCGACTTTCTGAATGACATGGTGTAATATCATCTGAATATAGACATCACTTTGTGAATTTTCAGCTGCACAGGAAGTCGAAAAGCTTGTGGTTTTTAGTAAGAAGACTAAAAAAATTTTTTTGTAGTTACTGAAACACTTCCATGCAAAACACAAGCGTGAACTTGCCGATACTCATTTTAAAGATTAAACATTTCATCACGTATGGGGTAAATAAAGTAAAGTATCGGCTGATGGTAAGCGATTCTTTCTCATTGCCTTTTTTGAAAGTGATATTGTTTGAACTGTTCTCTAATGGCTTATGTGTGTTTTAACTCTCTTGTGTGATTGTGGGGCTAAAAGTTTTCTGCTGTATAAACATTGCAAGCTACTGAAATGCGGGTAGAAGATGCACCCTACATCTTTAAGAGATTACCTTTTACCCATATCAGCTATTATTCTCTTTGTGTGGGCATTTATTAAATATATGTGTTTAAGCCATCTTTATGAAGATGTCTAAAATAACAGGAAACAAGACACTGAAACTTATACCATTAACCTACACGGAAACAAAAGGCTGCAGCAGAGTTGTTTGTAGCATTAAATAAAGAATTTTGCTTCAAGGCACATTTGTTTTGACTAGTTACATACTACAGTGCGTTACATATTATATTTGGTGTTTTGTACGGTTTCTAGTGATATGAACTTATTTTTTCCATGGTTGAGATTTTTCTTTTTTTTTTTTTTTTATGTAGGTGTTTTAGAACTTTTAGTTCTAGTTAAAACTCCCTTTCAGTTTTTTTTTTTTTTGATGCATTCAATTGTAGAGATTTCCTTTTACTTCCTGTCTTGTAGACACAACAGGAAGTAAGAGGAAATCTCTTTAAAGTAAGACCAACTCCCTCTTAGGCAGTGGTCCCCATTGGAAAATTTTTCCTCTCTGCTCCTGTTCTGACGACAACCAAAAAATCGTACATAATAATAAAATGATTGCAGCGCCCGAAGTAATTAAGGAGAAAATATGAAGTCAATGGTCAATATATGCAACATAAGTGGTTAATAATAATAGAATATATAATTATTGTTCCCTTTTTTTTAAAAAAGGTAATGACAAAATCTTAAAGTCTTATCCGAGTCTCACTATAAGCTCATAAGTGTGAATCAAGAGGGTACTCCTTTAGAGTCTTCAATGAGATAAGCCCCTAAGGGGGCAGCAAGTAATGGTAAAACCTTTGCAGAAATCTTCATATAAAAGACATCCTAGTGAACCCTGGATTCTAGTAAAGATGTGAGCTTACCAGACTCAGGTAGAACATGCGCAGGGGTCACAATCCACTCAACGGGTAGTGGTAATCGCAAATCTTCAGAGACAGGTGATCCTGGACATCTATAGGGTCATCATGGACAGGTCATCACAGGCATGCTCTGGCAACAGCTCCCTGGCTGCAGTGTTTTCAAGAGCGCTTTTCTTTTGACTCACAATCTGTCTGGGCAACAGGACCCGTGCCAGAGAGGTTTCGGAGCCCCTTGTGATTGAACCCATTCCCCGTTTCAACACTGCTTGGGATAACCTGTCCACGATGATTAATGGAAGCCCATGCCTGTGATGACCTGTCCATGATGACCCTATAGATGTCCAGGATCACCTGTCTCTGAAGATTTGCGATTACCACTACCCGTTGAGTGGATTGTGACCCCTGTGCATGTTCTACCTGAGTCTGGTAAGCTCACATCTTTACTAGAATCCAGGGTTCACTAGGATGTCTTTTATATGAAGATTTCTGCAAAGGTTTTACCATTACTTGCTGCCCCCTTAGGGGCTTATCTCATTGAAGACTCTAAAGGAGTACCCTCTTGATTCACACTTATGAGCTTATAGTGAGACTCGGATAAGACTTTAAGATTTTGTCATTACCTTTTTTAAAAAAAAGGGAACAATAATTATATATTCTATTATTATTAACCACTTATGTTGCATATATTGACCATTGACTTCATATTTTCTCCTTAATTACTTCGGGCGCTGCAATCATTTTATTATTCTGTTTGAACAATTTCTTGATCTATTGTTTACTTGCGAGCAGCCTTAATCATTACTACTTTTAAATATTTTTTACAATTTTTGTTTTCATTTTATAGTGGGCGCGGTTAACTCTATATATTTCTAAAAAATCGTACATATTTCAACCATTTCTTCCGAAGAAGGTTTTAGCTTTAGATACGTTTTATCCTCTACAAAACCCCAATTGTAAAAACCATGCAACTTTTACTATTTTTTTTTTTTATCAGCGGTGGTGCAAAAATCCTGAAACGCAAAAGCCCATAAGTGAACAAAAAGTGCACTTAAGGGTGTGCATTGTTCACCCTCCAAAGGGGTAGGACCTCTACCCTGATCCGCTGGGTTGCAAGGCTCCTGACAGGGACAAAGGGTTTCCATGGTCTGTCTAGCCAGAGAGCCTGGCAGACCCCGTTCTTCTAGGTCAGCCAAAACCAACCATCAAATACTATGTCGAGGGGCTCTCCTGAAGAGAGAGGACCACCCCCCCAGGGTCAGAGGAGGAAGGCGCCAGAAGGCCACACATCCCTTCTAGACTTCAGGGCAAGCCCAAGGACTCACACCCTCCATCCCAGTGAGAGAAAAACACACACAAACGTGAAAGTGACAAAACAGCAGAGAAAAATAAATTAAAATAAATAAGTGGCTGTGCATGTGCAATGGCCGGGCCCTGAGGCCTAGTAAGCAAAAATAGCCCCGGACTTAAGCTAGAAGGCCCGGCGCTAAAAGGCACAGTGCAGAAAAGAGTGTTTGGAGCTGTGACCATATGGGGTCCCACACCTAAGTATTACTAAGAGCACCCCAAGGGCAGCCACTCCCAGGGGGCACAGGAACCCTGTGCCTTCCCAGCCATGGCCAGACAAGGTAGAATGTTCAAACCAGGAGATAATGGGCTCTTCCAGCTTTCCCGGGGGAATTACTCCCGTGCCCCAGCTGCCTCTGGGCACTCCGTTTTCTGTTCCTGTACTAACCTTCCAAGCCCCCATCATTCCAGCAGGATTGCATAGCCACCACTCCAGTCCTGGTCAGGCCAGAATGACAGCACAGCGCCCCTACTGGATCACTGATAAAAACAGTTGATCTTAGCCAACTAGTTTTATGACCAGTCTGTGCATTAGTAGTAATACAGTAAGTGCTACTACAGAATTACAGTCTGTCACTGTGTAAAAAAAGCAGATAGTGACAGAGGGAGAGCCTGTTTCAGCAGTAATTGGGTACCTGAACAGGTGTGAAACTGATTGGAGACAGTTGGGTGTTTCCCACAAAGAAAGTAGTCTCCAATCAGACAGTGCTACCGAGGCAGCAAGGCTTTATGAACATGCACTCCTTGCATATTGAGACCTGTCTGGCCCTACAGACAGGTGCTCTGACCAGATTAACATATGATGATAATGACAGTGAGATACTGTCTTAATTGAGAGACTGTGCTTGAACAGGAAAAGAACCTGGGTGGCCCAAGCTGGGTGACTAAAATAGCCAAGAAGCTATAAAATATATAAAATAGCCTGCAAGGGTATTGCCTTTGTTAGACAACCTGGTTTGAATAAAAATTGGCAGGTATACTAAGTCTGTCACAAATCTCCATTTGAAGCTAAATCTGAAAGTGCATAGTTGTTACGACTTAACAAGGGTACATATGTGTGAAAAGGGACTGAATGCAGAGTATTTCCAGCAGGCTTGAGGATTATTTATGATGTGTTCAGGTTTGATAATAGAATACCAGTTATAATGAATACAAAAATCTTGAAATCCGAGAAATTTTTGGCATAGGTTTGTAAAGCAAGGTAACTTTTTGTCAGCTACAGCTAAAAGTTCAGTCTTTACCCATTCTCTAAATGACTGCTGAGCACTAACTTGGCTTTGACTCAAGTCAGCATTTTCCAAGCATGTTGGAATATTTCAGCTTCAAATAAGTCAAATTGTGTGTGAGCCAAAACACTTCTTATTAAAGTGGTTGTCAACCTGTGACAACCACTTTAACCTACAGCAATGGTTCTCAACTCCTGTCCTTGGGACCCACTAACAGGCCAGGTTTGCAGGATAACTGAAATACATCACAGGTGATATAATTTGCTGCTCAGTGATTGCAGTATTCTAGTCTGCATCTCCCCAAGGTAATACCTAAAATCTGGCCTGTTAGTGGGTCCTGAGGACCGGAGTTGAGAACCACTAACCTACAGGTAAGCCTAGAATACGGCTTATCTGTAGGAACCCTGCATATCTCCCAAACCTGCACGGTTCAGGAGATATGCATGTGCCTCCGTGCTGTTTCTCCACTGACCCTGTGCCGTGAGTGGTGGCTCCCGCGGAGTGACGTCACGCGCCTCCGGCCAGTCACATCGCCGGAGTCGCGGCCCCGGAAGGAAGAGGGGCAGAAGATGGACGCAGCCTGGAGTGGGGACATCGCTGGATGCCGCAGGCTTCGTTTGCAGGTAAGTGGCACATAATGGGATACTATGCGATGCATAATAGCCCATTATGCTTCTAGTTTACAGGGGAATATAGAGGAAGTAAACCCAATCTGGGTTTACTTCCTCTTTAATTGTCATCCATACACAATCATTTTTTTTAAAGCAAAGCTTGACCTTTTGTTGTAGTGCTGGTCAAGTGTAGTTAGATTTAGCAGTATTGCATGAATAATTAAAATTGTAACAATATAGTTTAAATCCAATTCAACAAAATGGGACTTTCAAGGTACCAAAGAATGCTTTTGGTACCTAGAAAGTCCCTTTTTGCTGAATGTGTAATTAAACTATATAAGAGGGATATGGCTACCTATATACTAATTATTTAATAACCTGGGTCCATAATGGCTAATGTAACATACTGTATGTTTACAATATCAACTGTGGTAATTTTTAATGCACTGGCATCTAATTGCTCATCTCTACCCATTTAAGGACTAAGATCTATGAAAACAAATGTAAAATAAACAAGAAAAATAAAATATGTGTCATGATGAAATATTATGTCATGACCTGAGAAATCGATCATGCAAACCTACTGTAGCAGGTGTTGCTGACACGATGGAAGGTTTTGTGATGGAATATTTATGTATGTTGCCGGTCTACTAATAGCATGAACAATAACATTGTAAATATTGTGTGCCCCACACTGTATATGTGACCATGTAAAAGTGCCAAAATGTGCTAAACTCGATAAACTGATAACACATTTTAGGGTAATATATGAATACTGTATATATTATATACACAGTATACTATGTATAAATATATATATATATATATATACAGTATCTCACAAAAGTGAGTACACCCCTCACGTTTTTGTAAATATTTTATTATATCTTTTCATGTGACAACACTGAAGAAATTACACTTTGCTGCAATGTAAAGTAGTGAGTGTACAGCTTGTATAACAGTGTAAATTTGCTGTCCCCTCAAAATAACTCAACACACAGCCATTAATGTCTAAACTGCTGGCAACAAAAGTGAGTACACCCCTAAGAGAAAATGTCCAAATTGGGCCCAAAGTGTCAATATTTTGTGTGACCATCATTATTTTCCAGCACTGCCTTAACCCTCTTGGGCATGGAGTTCACCAGAGCTTCACAGGTTGCCACTGGAGTCCTTTTCCACTCTTCCATGACAGAGCTGGTGGATGTTAGAGACCTTGCACTCCTCCTCCTTTCGTTTGAGGACGCCCCACAGATGCTCAATAGGGTTTAGGTCGGTAGACATGCTTGGCCAGTCCATCACCTTTACCCTCAGCTTCTTTAGCAAGGTAGTGGTCGTCTTGAAGGTGTGTTGGGGTCGTTATCATGTTGGAATACTGCCCTGCGGCCCAGTTTTTGAAGGGAGGAGATCATGCTCTGCTTCAGTATGTCACAGTACATGTTGGCAATCATGGTTCCTTCAATGAACTGTAGCTCTCCAGTGCCAGCAGCACTCATGCAGCCCCAGACCATGACACTCCCACCACCATGTAGGCAAGACACACTTGTCTTTGTACTCCTCACCTGGTTGCCGCCACACACGCTTGAAACCCTCTGAACCAAATAAGTTTATCTTGGTCTCATCAGACCGCAGAACATGGTTCCAGTATTTTTATTTTATTTATTTATTTCAGGTACTTATATAGCGCCGTCAATTTATGCAGCGCTTTACATATACATTGTACATTCACATCAGTCCCTACCCTCAAGGAGCTTATAATCTAAGGCCCCTAACTCACATTCATACATACACATAAGAGGGCCACTTTAGACCAGATCCAATTAACCTACCAGCATGTCTTTTGGAGTGTGGGAGGAAACAGGATTACCCGGAGGAAACCCACGCAGACACATGGAGAACATGCAAACTCTAGGCAGGTAGTGCCGTGGTTGGGATCCATGTCCTTAGTCTGCTTGTCTTCAGCAAACTGTTTGCAGTTTCTTGTGCATCATCTTTAGAAGAGGCTTCCTTCATGACAACCCTGCAGATCAATTTGATGCTGTGTGCGGCATATGGTCTGAGCACTGACAGGCTGACCCCCACCCCTTCAATCTCTGCAGCAATGCTAGCAGCACTCATACGTCTGTTTCCCAAAGAGAACATCTGTATATGAAGCTGAGCATGTGCACTCAACTTCTTTGGTTGGCCATGGCTAGGCCTGTTCTGAGTGGAACCTGTCCTGTTAAAACCTCTGTATTGTCTTGCCCACCGTGCTGCAGCTCAGTTTCAGGGTCTTGGCAGTCTTCTTATAGCCCAGGCCATCTTTATGTAGAGCAACAATTCTTTTTTTCAGATCCTCAGAGAGTTCTTTGCCATGAGGTGCCATGTTGAACTTCCAGTGACCAGTATGAGAGAGTGAGAGTGATAACACCAAATTTAACACACCTGCTTCTCATTCACACCCAAGACCTTGTAACACTAATGAGTCACATGACACTGGGGAGGGAAAATGGCTAATTGGCAACAATTTGGACATTTTCACTTAGAGGTGTACTCACTTTTGTTGCCAACAGTTTAGACATTAATGGCTGTGTGTTGAGTTATTTTGAGGGGACAGCAAATTTACACTGTTATACAAGCTGTACACTCACTACTTTACATTGTAGCAAAGTGTCATTTCTTCAGTGTTGTCACATGAAAAGATATAATAAAATATTTACAAAAATGTGAGGGGTGTACTTACTTTTGTGAGATACTGTATATGTATGCAGTGTCTCATCACGATAGATAGATAGATAGATAGATAGATAGATAGATAGATAGATAGATAGATAGATAGATAGATAGATAGATATAGATAGATAGATTGTTTATAACAGGTTCACTTTGAATGTTTATGAGCAACAAGCACCAAACAAAATTGAAAGCATTCAGTTCCACATGTATATCATTCAAATTTCAGACAGTCAGAGTTGCCTGGACTGTCCCATTATCTCAAAAGGACTAAATCATGAGCCCATGGATTACTGAGTGTGAAAAACTGGGCCAGGTGCACAATTTTGCGATTTAGGTGCTCTTTTGCTCATTCTAAAGTGTTGCAGCATTGCAGAATAGATTCCACTGCTGACATACACAATGGTGGGCAAAATATGTGTGCGTTGGAGCATAGATAACACTTATGGCATATGGGACACTACAGAATGAGTAGGTTGTAGCGCACATATAACTGGTGGCATAGATACTGGAGTATGAACTGTGTGGGTAGCAGGGCTACTGGAGAGTGAAGTATGCTACTGGGGGACAAGTTCTCGTGGTCTGTCCCTTTGCATGTGTGCAGTAAATCGGTAACATCTGAAAATGCAAGCACTATGTATATATATTATGATGTTGTGTAGGTTATTTCAATGCAGACATGGGAGGAAGAACAATGGTCTAAGTAAATCTCCACGTACCCAATATGTATTTGAAAACAGATAATAAATAAATAAAATCGTGTTTGATGGTAATAGCAAAGAGATTCAAAGATCATTCATTTAGAGGCAAAAATGCAAAACCAATTTTATTTTTTACGATATAGAAGTAAAATCACAGAAAGATGAAAAACATACATTTATACAGCTTAGAAAAAAAGGTACTTTGGGTAACACATATAATTCTTCTGGCTGATACCCTAATATATACACACATATGCTCCAGTTATATAGCATGGAGTAACGAGAAAGATAAGAGCTACAGAACGGATATCAAAAGAGGCATCATTTAAAAATGTCCACAATATTTTCACTACTTAGTATTTGGGGTTTGTACTCTTCATGAGGAAGATAAGATGACAGGTTTAGGATAAATTACTCTGAAATGTCATCTTATGTAATGTCACACATGTGAAATTCTAACACTTGCCGACAAACACAATGAAATTGAAACCAAGTCATACATCAAAGAGCCATACAAGTTTATAGTGCACAGATACTGATGACAGTAATGGATGGCCCTAGGCTGCTGAATGACACTTCCTGCAAATTAGTTTATACATTTATTTACCATTATTTTTTTGCCCATATCATGCCTAATGTTCAAAAAATCTGTATCTATTCTATTACCAATAAAATTCGTTGTACTGCATCATTTTACAAGTTTATCTAAGATCCTGCAATTTAATTTGGATGTCTATTGATACTTGTAGTATTGTACATTAGGATGCTATTAGGATCACAGCTGGTGATACTGGTTGAAAGAAGTGCATCTTTATTATTATTATACAGGATTTATATAGTGCCAACAGTTTACGCAGCACATTACAATATAAAAGGGGGACAATACAGGTACAATACAATAGAATACAAAAGGATTAAGAGGGCCCTGCTCAGAAGAGCTTACAATCTAATAACCTAAATCTAAACAACAGATAGCTAAAAGTCCCCCCAGCTAAAAAATTTATAGTCTTTATTGTCACATCATTCTTTTAAGCTGGCTGAGGCCATGCACAATACAGGATATCTGGCCTGGGAGATACTAGTATGTGGCCTCTTAAGGTTTCTTCCTGACCCAGATATACACCTGCACTGCTCAACGGCTGAGTATAGCCAGCATGACAAACTTGGAAGATGCCTTAAGCCTGGTATACACTACAAGTTTTTTTTCGTTGAGCCCGAAAGCCGCTATGCTCACTATTCGAAGTTAGTACTGCGATCTTCCCCATTGAGCTGTTGTGTTCTGACAGGGGGGCGCCCCCTGCCAGAACACTCCGATCAGGGATCTCTGCCATAGGCTGACAGTGCTGATTGGTTGCTGGTTTTTCAGCATGCTTGTAGGACAAAAGTCAGCCAAACCGGCCAGCTTCTGTCAGACAGACCAACATACACACGGGCCGAATGTTGGCCGTTTTTTTAACCGGCCGATGTCTCCCGACATTCAGTCCGTGTGTATGGGGCTTAAGGCTGGCCATGCATAAAAGATTCCCCCATCCACACGCTATATAAATCCTGTATAATAATAATAATAATAATAATAATAAAAAAAAAATTTACATTGTAAATCTAACACCAATCATGTTGTCCAGCGATGTAGATCCATTGTCAATCACGATGCACGAGGCCCCAACAAACTGCTGACATGATGAGCTCACAATACTCCATTGAGAATGACAGCTCCCTAGCCACAAGTTGAATATACCAAACCAAATATAGTCTGGACTATACTGTATTTGATCAATAATGTCAGCGAGTGTATTGGCAGGAGATGGTTGTTGTGGGACATTTACTTTGTGGGATGTTATTTTCTAGACATTATGGGGTTAATTTACTAAAACTGGAGAGTGCAAAATCTGGTGCAACTTTCCATAGAAACCAATCAGTTTCTAGGTTTTTTGTCAAAGCTTAAAGTGTTTCTAACCCCAGGACCCTGCATTCACTATATCTGGTCTCCCGCAGTACACAGAACATGGAAATGCAATCATTTTAGTAAATATAAACTGCTAAATACCTTTTCTCATCAGCAGTTAGAGCAGTCTTGTGACTTCTATGAGTGCCTGGTTAAAGTTGTAGGAGGAACTTTCATACTGCACTGGCTCTCCTATCAGGATACAGAACCCCTGATCCTCTGCCTGGACAGTGCTGATTGGCCCTATGCTGATCAAATGCACTCTCACAAGAAAAAAAAACTTTTTAGCTATACACACCAAACTGAGCATGTGAAAACATGTACAAGAGGGCGCAAAGGCCTAGTGTATTACCTCCAAAATCATTTATTTTAAGATCATAGGAAGGTAATATACTCACAAAAGCAGAATAAAATCAAGCTAGACAATAGCAGCAATCCAGCAAGTGAGATGAGCATCCCCATCGATGCCACACAATGGAGAAGCTTACGCGTTTGGGGGGACAGATCCTTTCCTCTGAGCTATCATAGCTGAGGCTCTGTATTATCGGGACATGGATCGGGGACAGTGGAAGAAGGGGAGGATCAGATAAGACAGAATCAAACAACCTTTTTTACACAATGCGCAGGATTAACCTCTTAGTTTTCACATTGAGTATAACAAGCTTGCTTTACCACATATACAGACTGATTTTACTGTTGTGGATTTAGTATCAATTTAAGTCATCCAAGTTTGGGCGGCCTTCTAAATATAACCAGACATATACAGTATGTGGGGGCTGAGCAGCTTTAATAGTCAAAGAAGAACCAATCATCACTAGTGGCTCCTGTGTAGGTAGGCACTACTAAAATAAAAGATGACTTAACTTATCTTGTCTTATCTGGACATGTTTTGGAGACAATGCAAGAAGGGGAGAATCAGAGAAGACAGGATCAAACAGCATTTTTACACAATGCAGGGGATTAACCCCTTAGGTTCCACAGTGAGTATAACAGGCATCCTTTACTGCATATACAGACTGATTTTACTGTTGTGGGTTTAGTAACACTTTCATTGAACAAGCTGAAGTTAATTCAGTTTTAGTAAATAAACCCCTATGAACAATTTTGGTCATTGTGAGCAGGGCCGGCTCTACCACTAGGCGCCCCCACGTGGAGGGCACTGTGCAGGATGCATTCTGGCATGTCATAGGACATAGAGATCATCTACAGAGAATGGACAGCACATCCCCGCCCCCCCCCCCCCATGGAGGCTGCTCTGCATCCTACTGGCATGTCAGCTGAATCACTTGTGGGCAGACAGCGGGCTATAGCATGGCGCCTGGTGGCGGCCCCTCTGGGCTTGGTGAAAGGTGTAGCCTGGAGGAGTCACTGCACCAAACGAGGCATGGAACAGCAGAGGTTGTGAGGAACACCAAGCAGAGGGTCACATCTTGGGATACAAAGCAGTTTGAGCTTTGCAGAGCCCAAGATCGTCACCTACTCATCTGGTGTGGTGAGTAAAATTGTAAAAACTGTCACTGTCTGAGATAATGAGATTGTATTAATGCAAATGTACTGTATATAGAAATAGTGACTGATCTGCCACCCCCCCCCCCCCCCCCCCGTGAAGCTGTATTTGATGGGCACTGGTGAGGCTGTATTTGATGGGCGCAGGTGAGGCTGTATTGATTGGCGCTGGTGAAGCTGTATTTGATGGGCACAGATGAGGCTATGTAGATTGGCGCTGGTGAGGCTGTATTTGATGGGCACAGGTGAGGCTGTATTGACTGGCGCTGGTGAGGCTGTATTTGATGGGCACAGATGAGGCTGTATTTGATAGGCACAGGTGAGGCTGTATTTGATGGGTACAGGTGAGGCTGTATTGATTGGTTTCCTGTGAGGCTGTATTTGATGGGCGCAGGTGAGGCTGTATTGATTGGCGCTCGTGAGGCTGTATTTGATGGGCACAGGTCAGGCTGCATTTGATGGGTGCAGGTCAGGCTGCATTTGATGGGTGCAGGTCAGGCTGCACTTGATGGGCGCAGGTCAGGCTGAATCAAGGGGGGGGGGGGGGCAGCAAAATGAGGTTTCACTTAGGGTGTCAAAAATCCTTGCACCAGCCCTGATTGTGATTATTATTATTTATTTATTTTTTTAAAATAAGAGACGTTATGTATGTTGTGTGTGTGTGTGTTTTTATGTACTATGTACCATTTTTTTTTTGTGAATGAGTAACCGGGGTACTATGTACCCTTATTTATTCACGTGGACAGATCTCTTGGGGCCCCTGCAGCCAACGGGCTGCAACTGACAGCTCCTGGTTGCTGAAAATAAACAAGCCGGTTGTTGATATTACATGATGTCATTGACCAAATATGGTAGCTGACATTGCCCAGGATCTCCACAAAGTAAACAAGCTGGCAGGAAAGCCAGGAAGACATTCACTAGTGGCGGTAGTAATACCACCACTAAATGAATGATTTTCAGCTGCAGCAGCAGTCAGAGGTTTCGGAGAGTTTCACATTAAGCAGAAATAATCAATAACCAATGATAAAATGTGTCCTCCAGTCCTAGTCTGATATTATATAACTAATTTGCAACAACAACAAACTAGAATAGAAGAAAAAAAAATAAAGTGGATGTAAACCCACCACTCACCCAGTATAAACTAATGGCACAGTATTAATGTATATGTACAGTACATGCAAGCCTGTTTGTATCCCTACATTGCACCCTTTTCAGCTGTGGCAGCCCCACAAATCTCTGGAATCAGTGGGTGTCTCTCTTTGCTGAAGCTCGGTGGGTGGAGTTGTGATGTCACAAGACTTCCCACCCAGCTCTATACTGAGAGCTGGAAGGAGATGGGAGGGGGGAGTGTGAGGCTTTTTTTGCTCAGTGCAGGAGATATGATGAAATGTCTCCTATTTCTCCCTCAGTCAGTTTTTTTTCCAATGAAAAAAGATAAGGTATTACTCAGAGTTGAGTTAACTCTTTGTGGCAAAACTGGGCAAAGATGATATTATATCCTCTCCTGTACAAGGTAGAAGTGTCATAATTTTTTTATTTTGGGTTTACATCCACTTTAACCACTTGACCACTGGGCACTTAAACCCCCTTCCTAACCAGACCAGCTTTCATCGCTCTCACATTTTGAATGAATATTACTCAATCATACTACACTGTACTCATATGAAATATTTGTCCTTTTTTTCACACAAATAGAGCTTTATTTTGGTGGTAGTTAATCACCGCTGGGTTTTTTATTTTTTGCTCTATAAATCAAAAAAGACCAAAAATGTGGTAAAAAATTGCATTTTTCTTTGTTTCTGTTATAAAATTTTGCTAATTAGTAATTTTTCTTCATATGTTTTGGACAAAATGTATATTGCTACTTATCTTTGGTAAAAAATAACCCAAATTAGTATGAGTATATTATTTGGTCTTTGTGAAAGGTATAGAGTCTACAAGCTATAGAGGCAATCACTGAAAACGTATCACACCTGATGTACTGACGGTCTATCTCATTTCTTGAGACCCTAACAAGCCAGGAAAGTACAAATACTCCCCAAATGACCCCTTTTAAGAACATAGACAGTCCAAGGTATTTAGTAAGAGGCATGGTGAATTTTTTGAAGATGTAATTTATTCCCACAATTCTTTGCAAAATGAAGATATTTTTTTTTTGTTAAATTGTCATAATAACAGGTTATTTCTCGCACACAGCATATGCATACCACAAATTACACCCCAAAACACATTCTGCTACTCCTCCTGAGTGTGGTGATACCACATGTGTGAGACTTTTTCACAGCCTGGCCACATACAGAGGTCCAACATGCAGGGAGCACCATCAGGCGTTCTAGGAGCATAAATTACGCATAAAATATCTTGACTACCTATCACACTTTTGAAGGCGCTGGAGCACCAGGACAATAGAAACACCCAAAATATTACCCAATTTTCGAAAGTAAACACCCCAACGTATATTCTATGAGGCGTAATGAGTTTTAGGAATATGTCATATTTATAGAAACATAGAAAAGTGACGGCAGAAAAAGACTGAGTAGTCCATCGAGTCTGCCCCTTTTTATTTTTCCACAAATTTTTGCAAAATGTGGAAAGAAAATGAAAACTTATTTTTCTTACACAACTTTGTCCATTTATACAATATGTCTAACACATAGCATGTACATAGCAAAAATTACACCCCAAAATATATTCTGCTACTTGTCCTGAGTATGGTGATACCACATGTGTAAGGTTTTTCCTGCACTGATGGGCACTATAGTGGCATGGATGTGGACGGATGAGCCAGGGATGAAACATGGATGTGGACAGATGAGCCAGGGATGGAACATGGATGTGGACTGATGAGCCAGGGATAGAGCATGGATGAGCATGAATCTGGAAGTATGAGCCAGGGAAAGATGGATGAGCCAGGGATGGCGCATGGATGAGCCAGGGATGGATGAATAAGCAAAGGAAGGAGCATGGATGAGCCAGGGATGGATAAGCCATGGATGGGTGAGCCAGGGACTGGGTGAGCCAGGGACTGGTGAGCCAGGGACTGGGTCAGCCAGGGACTGGGTGTGCCAGCGACAGGTGAGCCAGGGATGGGTGAGCCAGGGACTGGGTGAGCCAGAGACGGATGAGCCAGGGACTGGGTGTGCCAGGGATGGGTGAACCAGGGATTGGGTGAGCCAGGGACGGGTGAGTCAGGGACGGGTGAGCCAGGGACTGGGTGAGACAGGGACGGGTGAGCCAGGGACTGGGTGATCCATGGACGGGTGAGCTAGGGAATGGGTGAGCCAGGGACGGGTGAGCTAGGGATGAATGGGTGAGCCATGGATGGATGGATGAGCCAGGTATGGGTGAGCCAGGGATGGATTGATGAGCCAGATATGGGTGACCCAGGGATGGATGAGCCATGGATGGATAAGATCAGGGATGTATGGATAAGCCAGGGATGCATTGATGGATGAGCCAGGGATGCATGGGTGAGCCAGGGATGGATGGATGAGCCAGGGATGCATAGATGAGCCAGGGATGCATGGATGACCTAGGGATGCATGGATGAGCCAGGGCTGGATGGATGAGCCAGGAATGCATGAATGAGCCAGGGATGCATGGATGGATGAGCCAGGAATAATGAGTCAGGGATGTATTGGTGTGCTATCGGTGGGCTCAGATAAGCGCTGTGGGCACTTCACATCTAGTCCACAGCGCTGCTGCACCCGCTCCCTCCTCTCCTCACGCGCTGTGCGATCGGTGCGAGCAGAGGAGAGGAGCCGAACCGGACATGCGCTTCGGTTTGTTTACAAGTGATCACTCCATCCATTGGACGAAGTGATCACGTGGTAAAGGGCTGCTGTCATTGGCCCTTTATCCCAATCCGTGACACCCCGGATCTGGGAGACCCGACGGTCATGGACATTGCCGGGTGTACGCCCCAGGGGTTGCGCGGGAGTGCGATTCCGAGAGGCCGTCCATGGACGCCCTCCCAGAATAAGCCGACTGCACTGTGGACGTCTTTCGACCATGACGCGGTCGGCAAGTAGTTAATAAAGACTAGCCAGGTTGGTATGACTATAATATGAACAAATAAAAAAAACTGACTTAGGCTCAACCCCTTTTAAAATACTACAGTGCCTTGAAAAAGTTTTCATACCCCTTGAAACTTTCCACATTTTGTCACGTTACAACCAAAAATGTTAATGTATTTTATTGGGATTCTTTGTGATAGACCAACACAAAGTTGGCACATAATTGTGAAGTGGGAGGAAAGTGATCAGCGTGGCGTCCATTTGTATTCAGCCCCCCTGAGTCAATACTTTGTAGAACCACCTTGCACTGCAATTACAACTGCAAGTCTTTTTGGGTATATATCTACCAGCTTTGCACATCTAGAGAGTGACATTTTTTGCCCATTCTGTTTTGCAAAACAGCTCAAGCTCTGTCAGATTGGATGGAGAGCGTCTGTGAACAGCAACTTTCAAGTCTTGCCACTGATTCTCAATTGGATTTAGGTCTGGATACTAACACACAAATATGCTTTGATTTAAACCATTCCATTGTAGCTCTGGCTGTTTAGGGGTTGTCCTGCTGGAAGGTGACCCTCTGACCCAGTCTCAAGTCTTTTGCAGATTCTAACAGGTTTCTTCTAAGATTGCCCTGAATTTGGCTCCACCCATCTTCCCATCAACTATGACCAGCTTCCCTGTCCCTGCTGAAGAAATCATCCCCGCAACATAATGTGCCACCACCATGTTTTACGGTGGGAACGGTGTATTTAGGGTGAGGTGCAGTGTTAGTTTTCTGCCACATTTAGCGTTTTGCTTTTAGACCAAAAAGTTAAATTTTGGTCTTTTCTGACCAGAGCACCTTCTTCCACATGTTTGTTGTGTCCACCACATGGCTTCTCGCAAACTGCAAACAAGAATTCTTATGGCTTTCTTTCAACAATGGCTTTCTTCTTACCACTCTTCCATAAAGGTCAGATTTGTGGAGTGCACGACTAATAGTTGTCCTGTGGACAGATTCTCCCACCTGAGCTGTGGATCTCTGCAGCTCCTCCATGGGCCTCTTGGCTGCTTCTCTGATTAATGCTCTCCTTGCCAGTTTAGGTGGACAGCCATATCTTGGTAGGTTTGCAGTTGCGTGTTACTCTACCCATTTTCGAATGATGGATTGAACATTGCTCCGTGAGATGTTCAAAGCTTGGGATATTTTTTTTATAACCTAACCCTGCTTTAAACTTCTCCACAACTTTATCCCTGACCTGTCTGGTGAGTTCCTTGGTCTTCATGATGCTGTTTGCTCACTAAGGTTCTCTAACAAACCTCTGAGGGCTTCACAGAACAGCCGTATATATACTGATATTAAATTACACACAGATGTACTCTATTTGCTAACTAGGTGACTTCTGAAGGCAATTGGTTCCACTAGGTTTTAGTTAGGGGTATCAGAGTAAAGGGGGCTGAATACAAATGCACGCCACACTTTTCAGATACTTATTTGCAAAAATTTTTCAGAACCATTTTCCTTCCAGTTCACAATTATGGGCCACTTTGTGTTGGTATATCACATAAAATCCCAATAAAATACATTTACATTTTTGGTGGTAACATGACAAAATGTGGAAAATGTCAAGGGGTATGAATACTTTATCAAGGCACTGTAAATACATCAAGATCCATAAGTGAGGGGACTGGAAGCACAGGTCGGCACAGTAACTATAGACATATAATTTTATATATATCAAAAAACAAACAACATAAAAACTAAAGTACTACAAAATTATAATTGGCCACTTATAAACTAAAAACAGCAGACTCCCCCCCTCACACACACACACACACACACACACACAGCTGCACAATAAAGTGCCCTTAAAAAATAGAGTGTATCCTCACTTACAACAGTGATCTATTCAAAAAAATGTATATTTATATATACAGTATCTCACAAAAGTGAGTACACCCCTCGCATTTTTGTAAATATTTTATTCTATCTTTTCATGTGACAACACTGAAGAAATTACACTTTGCTACAATGTAAAGTAGTGAGCGTACAGCTTGTATAAGGCTACTTTCACACCAATACCGCCCGAGTAGCGGTAGAACACAGTTAATTTGCGGCGCTTTTAGCAGCGCTTTGGCGCCACTATTGAGCTGTCAGCGGTGCGCTTTTAACCCCCCCCCCCACAAGGGGCTAAAAAGGGGTTAAACGTTCCGGTTATCGCCGCTCCCGAAGTGGTGTACAGCCGCTTTGGGAGCACTGCCCATTCATTTCAATGGGCAGGGGCGGTGGAGGAGCAGTGTATACATCGCTCCCACACCGCCCAAAAAATGCAGCTTGCAGGAGATTTTTTACCGCCCTGCAAGCGCACCGCCCCAGTGTGAAAGCACTCAGGCTTTCACACTGGGGTGCATTAGGAGACAGTTTAGAGACACTTTACAGGTGCTGTTTTTAGCGAAAAAACACCTGTAAAGCGCCTCTGGTGTGAAAGGGGCCTACCAGTGTAAGTTTGCTGTAACCTCAAAATAACTCAACACACAGCCATTAATGTCTTACTGCCATTGATTTATTCAGCTAATTTGAGGGATGGTAGCACAATGCATGGCCTGCATATGAACATGTCCACTTGGCACTTCGTTTAATGAACGTATGAAAGTACAGTATGTGTTCATGTGCTGAACAATCTTTCTTAGGTTGGTTGTGCCAGTTCTATTCATTTTTCAGTGCAAGTCAAGATAGCAACTACTAAAGATTAGTGTTGAGCGAACCCGGACTGTAACGTTCGGGTCCGTACCGAACTTTCGGGTGTCCGTGGCACGGACCCGGACACGGTGCCTGTGGGCTTTCAAGCCATGCCTGGGCTTGCAATGTCAGGCCCAAGCGAGTTG
>BLSH010440616.1:94819-105125 GCA_018402905.1 Glandirana rugosa
AGTGTGCCTGTTGCTTGGGGTAACTTTAGTTACCCCTGGGCTTGAAAATACGTGTTTTTACCGACATTGTTTCAGGACCTTTCGGGTGTTACAGCCATTTTTGTGCATAAAAGTTCGGGTCCCCATTGATTTCAATGGGGTTCGTTGTCCGTGTGATAGTTCGGGTTCCGTCCGGACCCGGACCCGGACTTTGTCCCGAAGTTCGGACGGACCAGCAGAACCCGAACTTCCAGAGGTTCGCTCAACTCTACTAAAGATGTTATTAGCACATTACTATTTTGCCTGTTACCAGTACAGAATACTGTAAATCTGTTTACAGTTTGTGGCTTTACAGATGGAAAGGACTAATTATTTCAGTAACCGAGATGGCTAAATAAGGAGCAAAATCCATGTAAAATTTCTCAAGGTTCCCCAGCCAATTATTAATTATAGCCTCACACTGAAGCACATGGGTTCAATTAAAATGGCTTCAGCTTGTAGATGATAGGTGCTTGTTAACGAAATAGCTGATGAGGCTGTTAAGGAAAAGTGGAAGCTAAAATGAGAACTGAATCATCCAGTTCTAATTTAAGGAAAAGTCTTCAGAGTTCATGTGACATTTAAGCTACTATGCATAGCTTCTATTACTATGTATAGTGTTGGGTTTTTTGTGGTCTTTGTCATTAGAGTAATTTGTGTTATGCATGCATTGCAACACATTCAGTTTGATAAGTTTGTTAATGTATTAGACAGGATTAGCAACATATTTCATCTTGAACACCTACAAACGTTGGCACTCCCCATACATTTGAAGTTTAGTCCACATGACAGAATTTGGTCTTAGTCAGGGTTGCCAACCGTCAGTAAATTTACTGACAGTTTGTAAAAATCTGTGATTTTTGCAACTGTCTGTAATTTTTAGGGGCGATAATTTGTCATGCTGTGTTAACCTTAAACTAGGCAAACTACTTGTTACGTGTATTGTCAGTGTTTCCATACTGTGTTTATACATATACCGTTTTTAATAGGAATATTTTTTTAAGGAAAGGCACATTCTGCTACACTCCAGCAATTCATGTGGGTCACTCTTACGCAGGCTGTACACCCCTACAGTCTCTCAGGCGTAAAAGTGCGGGTCAGGCAATCTCCTCCTGCCTCCCACTTCCTCCCGAACAGCAACCGAATGGCTTTTGGTAGGCCGACCTGCCTTCACAATGAGCACTCGGTCTCTGTAGATAGCACACCCTAGCCTCCATTTCTTCCGAATGTCTATGAAACAGGCCCAGGCATCACTCTCTGGCACCTGCAGGGGCTTGGGTACATGCAGAAAATCCCAGATCAAGTCATCCTCCTACTCTTCCCTGGAGCTCTCAACGACGTCTATGATCTGGGGAGGGACATAGGGGTAATCCAGGCTCCACTCCAAAGCAACCCTTCTCTGTACCTCCCATTGAAATTGGGAAAACCTGAGCAGCTCCTTTGATTTCCCCTTTCCTGGCAGGATGTATGTATCTGGAGATCTTATAACCCATTGGCGATAAGTGAGTGCTCTGGTCTGGGTAGTGGAATGCCTTTTTAGGAAAAGCTGGCTCGCTGCTATGGATGGGGGTTTCTACAGCTTCCTCTGGGTCCAGCACCGACTCTGATTCATCTCCTGCTTCGGATGGGGTGTCCAAGGGATGAGAACCTCTCGTGTCCTATTCCTCCTCATCAGAACTCTCCTGAGGGGATGTCCACTCCGCTAGCTTCTCCATGGACCCAAACTCAGCCAGTAGTCTGGGAAAACCCCAATCAATGGCCCTGTGCTTGAATTCCCTCTCCAGCACTGGCTCCTCTGGAACTGGGATAGCTACAGACATAGAAACGGACAGCATTTCAGGGACACCTAGCTCCTGCAGGGCAGTACTCACAGTTGCTGAGTCTCCGACCAGGCGGTAGGCCATGACAGTTTTTGCTTCTCCCCCTACATCCTCTTTCTTTGCGGGGAAGTCACCAGGCCGCAACTCCTCTCCACCTTTAGGGGATGTTCCAAGGCCTCAGCGGCCGTAAATGGTAGAGTCCTGAGAGCAGGTCTACCATAAAGTAGCGCGGTTCCTGCTGGGCAGACGCCAGCCATGTTAGCGACACCTTGCAATGGCCACATTGGACCTATGCGCTGACCACCGCGGTTGGTATCCAGCACTTGGAACACAGAAGACATAGCCACTCCGTCCCATCCACCATGCCCAGGTTGAATCCCCCATGTTACGCCAATCGGACGCCAGTCAGGTAAGGGCTGGCAATAGATGGCCATCCTCCGCCATTTCCTCCTGCCTCATGGTGTCTGCTGCTAGCCATAAACTTTTCGTCTCCTCCAGGGCGTAGCACCGCCCCCTCGATTCCCGATGGGCTGGCGCCTGTGGAACTGATAGGCAGGCTCCTTCCTGGGCACGCTGTTGTAACCCCTTGTTAGACTCACTTAAGTTTGCAGGCATGCTGGTGCTAGCAGGACTTGTCCAGGAATGTTGCCCAGCACCGACTTTGCCCGAGCAACTGGAGGTGGATGAGTGCTGATTACTCTGGTGGTTGCTGGTAGCAACAATAAAGATTAAAACCAATGTCTCACTGAAGGGAACATTTGTAGATCTGTCCCGTCCGTAAGCACCCGCAGGTTGACCCCAATCACCCCAGGCAACAGCAGACATTCTCAGGCTTACTTTACTGTCTATAGCAGGAGTTTGGAGCAAAAGTTCAAGATGCCCAGCATTTGCAGAGCACTGGGCATATTTATAATCCAGTGGGAAATGTCCAGGATTAGAAGAAGGCTGGGCATAATTGTAATCCATGGGCACGATCCTCCTCCGTGGCTTCCATAGGTGACAGCACATGGTGAAAAGTCACTGAATTGCAGGATTAATGTAAGTGTCAGCCCCAGCGCTGGTTGGGGCAACTGGGTATGCAACTAGTTGTAATTAGCGATGACTCCTGCTGGTTCCTATGGGCACCGGCACTTACTATTTTTGTACTGAATAGCAGGCAGAGCACATAAGTCCTTTCCCTGGGTTCAATCCCCTCAATACTGGTGGGACAAAGCAGTTCCCTGGCTCGTTTCCAAGGCTGCTAGGGGCAATGGCTGGCAGGTGACGTGAACAGGCGGTCCTGGAATGAGCCCCAAATGTAGCGGTATCTCCGTAGGGGATGCTGAATGTAGTGGTCCACCTGTCACCTCTGCCCAGCCCAGCATTCACTCCTCAGTCACTCTGGAAACAGTGAACAGTCCTGTGCTTTGGGGTTTTTTTGTTTTATTAAAGGGATATAAACTTGGATGGGTAAAAAGGGAATTCTGGGATGGCCAGATCAAATTGGTTGATCACACACTTCCTAGCTCCTCCAGCACTTGTATTTGCTGATCTCACTCTTCAATAAATTACTTGCAGAAATTTCCTCTCTCTCTCTCCAGCACAACACTTCACTTCCAGGACTTGCTAGCACATGGTTAGGTCCTACCCTACTCTGTTAGGCCTTGATGAATGCCCTTTGGAGGCAGGGACTGCAGGCCCCTATAGTGTAGCAACAAAAGGATAGGTTGTAGTGCTAGCTGTCCTTGGTGGACTACTGCTCCCAGTCAGTCCTCTTCAGACCCTGCCAGCCTTCCTGGCTGCAGCCTCCCTACTTGACAGCCTGTGACCCCACAGTCCTCATTGGCTCTACACCCATTCCAGATTGTCTTTCACCCCAATCTGCTCCGGCGTGCCTCTCCAGCTTTCCTGGCTGTCTGTCACTCTCTGGCACCTGGTGGATCCCTCCTGAAAGACTTGCCCGGCAGTACATTCCACCCTGCTCCTAGTCAAACCCCCCCTGTGGGTTGTAAGAAGGGTCCCTTCCACTCCCAAGCTTCAGGCCCAAGGTAACCCCCCCCCAGACAGGGGGCCACAACAATTAGTACTCCATCTTTCAGTTCTTCCGCTGGACAACTCCTCCCCAGCAGAGCTGACCCTGGGTATTTCAAGGAGGCTGGCCCCCTGCTAATCCTAGTTGGGCATTGATCAAAGCTCCCTGAGACACCCCATGCCACTCCACCCCTCTTCCCCACCTCCTACTGCTGCTCTAGGCCACTCCCAGGACACACAGATAAAAACAAACAGGCCTAGCTGCCAGCTAGGCCTGCTTAATTTAACCTGCCTCACAAAAATCCTACTTCTAGCACCCACCTAAAGTAGAGGGTGCTACGCCATGTTAAACCCAAAAGCAAACATTTATTATAGTGCAGCTTACCAATTCTTAGATGTGATAACTGTATCGGTTTCCCTTTTAGGTTTTCTCCTGTTTTCATCTGGTGATCCGGTCAGTAAGTCCACTGTTTTTCACAAGTGCAAGCTCAACAGCAGAATGTATCAGTTTACATGGACAAGACAAACACTGACATGGGTGACTAAAATGATCAGCTTTTATTTATTCATGCAAAACCTTTATCCAGGGGCGTTGCTAGGTCTACAAAAGATCTGGGGCTAGAGCCCATAGCAGCGAAGTAAAGAAAGTCATACTCTTGAGCGGGCATACACATGTATATAATATACATGTGTGTGTGTATATATACATATAAATATTGTTACATATCTGAGTGCAGATCCTCCTTACATCAGGGTCCCCAGAGAGCCTCTTCCTTACATCAGGGTCCCCAGAGAGCCCCTCCCTTACATCAGGGTTCCCAAAGAGCCCCTTCCTTACATCAGGGTCCCCAAAAAGCCCCTTCCTTACATCAAGGTCCCCAGAGAGCCCCTTCCTTACATCAGGGTCCACAGAGAGCCTCTTCCTTACATCAGGGTCCACAGAGAGCCCCCCCCTTATATCAGGGTCCCCAGAGAGCCTGCCCGTATATCAGGATCCCCAGAGAGCCTCCCCATACATCAGGATCCCCAGAGAGCCTCCCTATACATCAGAATCCCTAGAGAGCCCCCCCATACACCAGGGTCCCCAGAGAGCCCCCTATACATCAGGGTCCCCAGAGAGCCCCCCTATACATCAGGGTCCCCAGAGAGCCTCCTCATACATCAGGGTCTACAGAGAACCTCCTCATACATCAGGGTCTACAGAGAGCCCCCCATACATCAGGGTCCCCAGAGAGCCCCCCTTACATCAGGGCTCCCAGCGAGCCTCCCCAAACATCAGGGCCCCCAGAGAGCCTCCCCATACATCAGGGCCCCCAGAGAGCCTCCCCATACATCAGGGCCCCCAGAGAGCCTCCCCATACATCAGGGTCCCCAGAGAGCCTCCCCATAAATCGGGGTCCCCAGAGAGCCTCCCCATACATCAGGGTCCCCAGAGAGCCTCCCCACACATTAGAGAGAGGGGGGTGGAGGACAGGGGGTGAAAGAGAGACCCCCTAGTCCTGCCTGCAGTCCCTACTTTCCCAGCCTCTGTCTGTGTGGGTAGGTATGTGGGATCCTCGGTCAGCCTTTTTTCTTCCTGTTCCATGACAGTCACAGCGAGCTAGGAGAGGAGCTTGGAGAAGGAGTGCAGGATCTGGGAGGCACCGGGGATGCTGCTCAGGGTTGTGATGAGGCGTCGTCTTCTCTATCTCACGCCCTCCTGAGCTCTTCCCGGCTGCCCAGGCTTCCCCCTCCCTACTTGAAGATGCCACTGCCGTGCACCCCACCACCACTGGACCTGCAGCGTCTGCTCCAGTCCAGGACCATGACAAGGGGCTGGGCTCAACTCTTTAGGCCCCACAAGAACTAGCGTGGAGGAGGAGGACTTGGAACCCTCCTCCGCTTTGAATGCTGGGCAGGGAGGGAGTCATGGCCATGATGTCACTGGTTGCTAGACACTAGGCAGCTCTAGCAACTAGTGACCAGGAGTAGAGTCAGGTGGAGGCGAGGGTGGAGCTGGAGCCACTGCGGCTCAGTCTGCCCCTGCCTCCTGCATTCCGGACCGGGACATACCTGCTAATTGCAGAACTGCCTCCCCTCGGTAAGAGACTCGGGGCTATGGGCCCCAGACTCGGGGCTATAGCCCCAATAGCCACCCCCTAGCAACGCCTCTGCCTTTATCCCAAAAGGAAAACAGCTGTTTGCCGTAACTGATTATAAAGTGTGAGCTGAAGTTTGGCTTCTGTTTGTTAGTGTATCTAAATCTGCTAATACATTTAACACTACCCCCCCCCCCCCCCGCTCCAGACTGACAATGCTGCTACCTGCTGTGCCTCCTGTGCTCATTTCTTCAGAGTTGTGCCTCACTAATACAGGAGGTGTGTTATTGGCCAGATTTCCATGTGAAAACAAAGCTAGAGTAAAGAAAACTGATGCAGCCATCACATCTATTGACTGGTAAGCTGCAATATATTACATTTTTAGCTTTGGGTTTAATGACACTTTAAAGAAGAACTTCATTAAAATACTCAGGGCTTAGCAGCCAGCATCTGTTGAGACAATTGAAACTTTGGTCAGCATCTGTTGAGACAATGGAAACTTTGGTCAGTGGTAAGTAATGTACAATATAGTTTACAGTATATAGTGCAGGAATCTGTAACACATAGTGCATGGTTCAGTAATACATAATGCACAGATTGCTACAGTTAGCACTGGGTTTAGGAGTACAGGGTACAGGGTTGACGAGTACATAATACACAAAATCAGGGCTGCCATCAGGGGGGTACAGCCAGTACTGTTGTAAGGGGCCCCAATGTCTCATGGGGCCCTTACAACAAAGACTTTAGCGGTCTTTAACATTGGAGTCTATGGGAGGGGGACACCTGATTTGGGGACATCATTGGGATTTACAGCACCTATGATTCGGCTGTACCAGGTCCCCAAAGTGACCGGTCATTGACTGGCAATTGTTGGGTGAATTTCAGACTTAACATTGGAGTCTATGGGAGGGGGCACACGGTTTCTCCCAAACCATAGCTGATAAAAATGCCAGACTTGGGTTACAGAGAGAGGGCCCCATAGGCAATAACCGATCCAAATTTGGGACCTATGGTTCGGCCGTGCCGGGTCCCCAAATGGACCAGTCATTGACCGGCAATTGTCGGCTTAATATCAGACTTAACATTGGAGTGTATGGGAGGAAGATACCATCCTCCCGAACCATAGCTGTTAAAAATACCAAACTTGGGTCACATGGAGAGCCCCCCCTGGACCACAACTGGTCCAAGTTTGGGACCTCAAGCACCTATGGTTCTGTGCAAAGTCTTATTGCAAGCATCGAGTGAGGCTGTGCTGCCTGTGCATTGTTGTTTTTTACTGGAGTCTAGAGACACCAACGCCGGCATGGAGGATGGGGAGGTAGAGTGGCAGCCAGTACAGATGTAGGGGGCCCCAACAGGACTGCAGGAGGCCCTATGATACTCTCCTGGTCAACCCCATGGTGTCCCCCTGTGTCCTACCCCCACCCCCCCACAGCGTCCCTCTCTAATCCCCCCCACTGCGTCCTTCTTTGTCCCTGTCCGCACAGTGTCCCTCTCTGTCCCCGGCATCCCTCTCTGTCCTCATCGTACTGCGTCCCTCTCTGTTCTTCTCCCATGACAACCCCTAAAAGGCAACTATGATAGGAGGCTCAGGCCAGTAAGAACTTGCTTATATTTGTAGCCTGGGGGAGGTAAAATCCCCATAGATAAGCCCTGATTTTTTTCCTGTTGCAAAAGGAATTGTACGCCCTGTCTCACTTAAAAGAAATATAGCAACCTTCTGCAGTGACCAAGGGGCTACAGCAGGCAGTGAGGAGGCATTTTATCTCCTTTTCACCACCTGCTTTAACCCCTTGGATCCCACACTAGCATGCACTGCACACAGTTGCAGAGTGTTTGCAGAGTGGCCCCATTCACTTGAATGGGTCATGCTTGGCAGGCTACACCTGGTAAGTGTGACAGGGTGTATAATTCCTACTGCAGCTGCAACATGTGTACACCCCTGGCCAGTGGGCAGATTTAGTGGGATGGCCAGGGGGCGTATGTGGTGGGATGGCCAGTGGGAGGGCCCTGGGGAATTTCGGTGGTCAGAAGGGGGGGCCAGGTCTAAAGCTGTGTAAGGGGCCCCAACATTTCTGATGGCTGCCCTGAACAAAATGGACATGTCATTCCCCCTGTAACGCGAGCAACAACCCACTCCCTAATTTCCACTCTCAGCAACATCCCCCCCCCCCAAAAAAAACAATTCAGCACTACTCTGTACACTCACCCCCTACACACAAAATCCTTCTGTAAGCTAAATTTCTTCCCAAACAAAAATGTAAAAAATCCCCTTCCTCCCTGTACAAATCCCCTCTTCTGGTGAAATCCTCTCTCCCAGCACAGATCTGTGTCAGCACCCAAATACCCAGAGCAGAAATTTTTGCCTCACCAACCACCCCAGGACGAATAATTTTCCTGCCCTCCACAAATCCCTATACCCTCATCCCCCCTCCAAGCACAAACGTTTGTTATTACCCCCCCCCCCATTGTGTCTCAAGTCCATTTCACCCCCCCTCCCCAAAAGAACAAAATATACAAACCTCAGATACAGTGTGGCAGATGGTGGTGGAATGTCCTTCCTCCAAGGCTCCCACTCATGGTGTGTCATGAAAAAAAAAAAAGAAAAATGATTAAAGAGCGTGACTGCTTGGACATCGCAGTAGTCTGAAACGCGTCGCACCTTTGATGACGTCACCCCGCCCTGACTCCTGAAGCTTGTGTCCCAAGCCTCGCATGGAGACGGCATTTCCATCACACGAGACCGAACGGACAGCTGCCTTGCGGGCTTAGGCGTCTACTATTGATACCGGTGGAGACTAGCTCCCGGTTTGACTGATGTGCCACTTTTATCCTGTCATATGTGAGTAGCCATTTGGCTGTAACTTTTAATAAATTTCCCATTTTTAAACGGTTTACACTTAGAGGCGCCTCTTCCTTTGTTTTTTTTCTACATAGGGACGGATCTGGCTTCCTCTACCTGGAGAGCAGCCCTTGGTGTTTTGAACTGTACCTGCTTTTATCTTCAACCATTATATGGATACTTATGAACTTAATGTTGGCATGTGCACACAGTGTACCTTTGATGCGCCTTCACTTGCCTTCATGTTGTGTCATGGGACATGTCAAAGTTGAGGAGGAGCTTAGTAGAAGCATCCCTTGGTCCCCAATGCTAGCAAGGCCACTGGCTCTGGCATTTAACAGTAAAAGGACAGGGAATGGAGCTTAGTGCTGGCAAAGGTGTCTACACTTCAGCACTGTTGTTAATTTAGTAATGTTTTGTGTTAAGTTAAACTTCTAGTTTTGCTAGGAACGCCGGAAATATGATGGCCTTGTAAATGAACAGCTGTGAGTATGAAAAGACCAGATTTTTCATTTTGAAGCTTTCAAGTAGATCCTGTGCTTTTTTGCTTTTTTTATATCATCTGATGCAGTTGTTTCCTTTTACCCTCATATTTGCAACCAGACTTGGTTACAGGACAGTGAGCATGGTGACAAAACTCATACAAAATAGATTTTGTTGAATTATCTGTAGTGAAATATTTGCTTTTCTGGCACTTTCTCTTTAAACAAAACCAATTTTCCTTTTTATGATGTAAATGCTAACTCAGTGACCTTTGAGAGGCTTGTGCTAGGAAAAGGCAAATCACGCATCCCCTGGCATAACTAGATTCATGCACTGTCAATTTGTGTAGGAGAGCCATAATTGAACTGATTGCAGTTGCCATGGACGGAAACAACTAATGATATTATCCAGTTACTCAAACATGGATAAGAGGGCTAAATAACATTTGCTCCGAGCTAGGTTCATTCAGAGGTAAGACAGCAAATCTAATAAGCCTGATGGAGGAGTTGAGAAACTGCATTAGTGCATGTGTTCTGTGAGGATGTCATTCGTAGACTGCTGAAGTGTTTAGTCCTGCGTAGTGCATCTCAAGATACAAGGATGTGTGTCAATTTACTATGAAAACCACTCAGGGGGTCTAAACTGTGCTGATTTAATTGGATAATATTTACAGATGTCTGCCCAATTGTGCATTAGGCCATATATACATTCTGACTAGGAATTTGCCGATGGTTGGGTCCAAACTTTGACTGTTTGGAAGAACACCTGAACTTTAGCCAGTTCCAAATCATATATAGAAGCTGTATTTATATTGCTTATATATATATAACAGCTTCCTGCTGACACTGGGTCCTAAGGAAGTTGTGGGTGCTCCGTTTAAGAAAAGCAGCCGAGATAGCATTGATATTATTTCCCAAATATGTAGCCATATTTGGTCAATGATGTCACCATTATCCCTGCCCCTTCCCTTATATAGCTGATGACAGCGCATGGACCTTTCATTCAGCTAGCGTTACCATCAGGGTCATGTACATTGCGGGGGGGGGGGGGGGGGG
>BLSH010440616.1:116087-133354 GCA_018402905.1 Glandirana rugosa
GGACTAGGACGTAGGACTCTATCTAATGAAATGATGACGACAGACACGACAACGAGACTCCTGTCAAATCTCTAATTTCTGCTATCTGTCCTCAGAGCAACAGCACAGACAGCAGTAGTAAAGTAATCTATCTCAGGATGCAGGATCAGGTCTTAAAATGGCTAAAATCTGTCCCTCACGCCGTCAGCTACCTTTCCCTATACTAACCCAAGGAGCATGTGACTGCAGCACTGTGACTCCAGCTTATAAAGAGGCTGGGTCACATGATGCACCGGCCAATCACAGCCATGCCATTAGTAGGCATGGCTGTGATGGCTTCTAAGGGCAAACCAGTGAAACGCTTGTTGATTGGCTGCCCTGCAGCTTCTCAACACGTGGAGTAAAATAGCAGAACCCCGGACCGAACCCGAACGATTTTTGAAATGTCCGGGTCCGTGCCACGGACACCCTAAAGTTCGGTACGGACCCGAACGTTACAGTCCGGGTTCGCTCAACACTACTGGTGACTGTCAGTCACTGGCTCTCTGCTCTGCCCCTCCAGCATTTACTGGAGAGCTGGGGTGTGGAGGGGGCAGCTGGCTCATTCTCTCAGTGCTGCGCCAAAGGGCTGAGCCAGAAGCCGGTTAGGCATCTGGGTGGATCCCAGCATTATTGTTGGGATCCCTACAGTCTGGACTATCTCTGTTGCGTCAACTTTATCCTGGTGTCAGCTGAATCTGGGACACAGGACTGCAGAACTAAGTGCACTCCTGTGATCCCAAGGAGAAGTATGGCCAAAAAAGCTTTGGACATACTTCTCCATTAAATACTTGCTTTTTCTCTTCTTTCATATTGCATTATTTTTAAGAGGTGTGCAGAACTATAGTTATTCTAAAATTATATCTTTACTATCTGCAAATACTTTATGGTTGCAGGAGGCAAAGGTGATATATTCTATAAAATTCTGGTACAAGCTACAAAAAGAAGGGATATTGGCATAGTTAAAACTGGAAACTACAGCACTGTTATGTTCAAATGCAAAGCACAGAAATTCAGTGATAAACATCTGTAAATGTAAAAAAAAACTGTGTGCCTAAAATATTCACATTTTACAAAAGCCTTCTCTAATACGGTTATGTTGACTTCAAATTACCTAATCTATCCTCATTACATTAACTATTCATTATTGTCTACTGTTTTCCCAGATTTATAGGGAGAGTGCTAATTAAATGTTTACCATAGGCTCCCTAGTGAAATTTGCAAACACAAATAAACCTTATATTTACTTACCAGAAAGGAACAGTTAGCTGATAACTAGGTGGCTAAAGTAAAAGTCAGACTCTATGTGTAAGGTCGGCCACAGAGTTATTTTCTTTCCTACAACCATGGGTAGCACAGAAGAAAAGCTCTTGATTCCCCCATGGGGGAATCCCACCTGGGGAGCCAACGTGTTCTCCGGGGGGGAAGGGGGGGGCTTGGCGGGGGACGCCGTTCCTGCTGGGAGAACACAGTGATTGGTGCTAGCGGTTATGATAGCCGCTACCAATAATCGCATGCAAAATCCTTTAGGCTGGTTGTATCCAAGTTGATTGATCAAACAACATGGATACATTCAGCCTGCCTATACATGGTTCAAATAGATTCATGATTTGAACCGTCTATGGCCAGCTTAAGTATGTCACTCAGAGAAGGGTTTATGTGCCTCTTGTATTTGTCTGGTTTGCCTGAAAATAGATTTGAATAGATGATCTATAACTATTCATATATGGAAGAAACAAAATATAAAATTGCTTCATTCCATAACTGCTTCCAAGACCAACCCGTATAATTGGGATTTGATCTGAAGCAAGTGCCAGTGGCAACAAGATCTCATTTGAGTGAAAGGGTACCTACAAGTTTGGAAAATACGAACATCAGCATACATGCAAATCCCTACATAGTTGTTTTGTTTAGCACAGTATTAATTACTGTTTATGGACAACACATATTTTTCACTTTAGTGTGAATAATGGAGATGGAGCTTGAAGTTCCAATGTGCCTTATAATTTATTTTTGCTATGGAGCCAAGTTCATAGCAGTTGAACTGGCTATACACTAGAAGATTTTGTTTGTTCAGTCTGTGGGCAGAACAAAAGAAATCTAACAGATTCTTTAATCCACAGAAAAGTTGTTGGTTGACAAAATCCTCCCTACTAGGCAATTATTTTCTGACAGCTACTTGTGCTGGTTATCAGACTACCCAGACAGTGTCAGCAGGTAAGAGACTGGTGCTGTCTGGCAGACAATTTTCAGACCCAATTTCTCAGATAAAAATTGATTGTGTAATCAACTTTTGTTGAGCCAGCAGGGCCACCCATTATTCGAATTTCAGATGTTTCCCTGACTTGGTCGAAATTCTTAAAGTGTACTGCAAGCTTTACTCTTCTCACTGCTTCTATGACATCCTGCATAAAAGTGAAATCCGTATTGGTCTTATTCACACATTGGCTCTTTTGAGACATGACTGTGCACGTTATATGGCCAAATTTGTTAAAGATCCCACCATCCTAGAATTTGGTGAAACAGCTGTTCCTTATGGCATGTGGGCACCTTTGGGATTTGAATTGTATCCCAAAACATTCTTTTCTATATTTTTTCTTTTTACCCTTCTAAATGTTGGTATTACAGTGCCCATAGACTTGAAATAACTCAATCCAACCATCTGGAAGACTTTTGATACGACCTAATGGCAACTGCCTGAGGAAACAATCAATAACTCAGGTTAAAAAAAGGTGAACCAATTACTATTTTTCTGCATTGAAATGAATGGCAGTAACAGCATCTGCCAGTAATGCACTAATCTCTGCTCTAGCACGAACAGGATATTCAGTACAGCCCCTTTTCTTGGTTTGAGAGCCATATGTACTAATCACTTTACTCCCTCATCTTTACTTACCACTTTAGGTCTACCTTAAATATATTTTACAGTATTTTTTAAGTGCTTCTGCCAACATTCCTTCTCCCAATATCAAGATTTATAGTAAGGAATATTTTTAGGTATGGAAACTAATGAAATATTGTGTGGGTGATAGGGCCGTGGCCATACGACGACTCTGCTGAACGGTAGGAGCTGGGGACGACGCCGCAGTGATATGTGAGAGAGCGGCAGTCTGATACCAGCTATGTACCAAGCGACATTGTGGATTTAAATGGCTGTTGATTTTTGTTTTATATGTAAGCGCATTTTTATTAGAATTAAAGTCCGAATGTTTTAAAGTGATGCACTATGAGGAGTTTTCCTTCTTTTTACTCCCCCATGTTATGAGCATTGCTCTCTGAAGAAAGTATGGAGACACCAGTGATTTTGTGACACAGGCGGATTGGATAAGATACAGCTGGTGAGCCTCAGTGTGTGCAGGTTTACACGCGGTGATATTGGTGAAGGAAGAGAGAGACTTCTTGGGAACATTGTTTGTTCTTCTCAACAATTTTTCAATCTTTTTGGACTTTAGCACTTACACTTCATATTTTTCAATGCAGCTGTTTTTGCACTATTAATATTGATGCACTTTTATCTTGATTGAACAATGATGCCCTTTATGATATAATATTAATGCACTTCACAGTGTTTGGATTAGCACGATTAGCGCTGCTGAAAACTAGGTAGATTGGTGTTTTCACGTTTTTTATATTTTTTTTATGAAGCAGCAGCAACAATTAATATACACATTTAATACATTTGAAGGTTCACGCCAAGTAAAGCGCAGTATTTCTCTTTATATGTTTTTGTGACCTGTCATATTTCATAATGTAAACAATCCTTTACATGCTGTTACATATAAAAAGGACTGTAATGAACTGTCCTTTCAAATGAAGTTCAGATAATCAATAGCTAGTTGCTTTTGTTTACAGTAAAAAAGTGGTAACTCCATTCCCCCCCCCCCCCCCCAAGTCTAATGGCCCTAATGGCTTCCGAACCCAATAAACAGATAATAAATAGAAGCTCAACCCTGTTGTACTACAGAGCACTTATTTTTTAAGCAAAAATAGAAGTTATTCAATCTATTACTGAAAGTATAAAGGACCAATAATTTGCATTGACTGGAAACTTTGTCACAGATGAAGGGAAGCTTCTCACCAATGACACTGAAAATAATTTGTAAAAAAAAAAAAAAAAACCTAAAAAAAAAGTTTACTGGGATTTTTTTAACAATTCAAAACTGTGATAAGCAAACCACAACAGGGAAAAATAGTACTAATTGAGCATCATTGTCTGTACTATATTAAGGAGATTGACTATTTATGTTTGATATGCAATGTTTTAACATATCTGGATAATTACATAAAAGTAAACTGACCTGGCTTAATAAGCCCAACTTGTGTTACCTGTAAAGCTAGCCATACAGTAAAACTTTAGACCAGGGGTAGGCAACCTTTGAGAGGCGGAGGCAGGGGCGTATCATGAAATTAGTGGGCCCGTGTGCAAGCCCACACTGCACTGATCATCCCCGGCTATCAACCAGGTAGAGATCATCCATAGGTGCAGTGGGGGTCAGAGCACAGTAGGCCCCCCCACCCCTCAAGGCCCGTGTTCAGTGAACACCCTGCACCCATGGATGATACACCACTGGGCGGAGGTCTACCTGAACAACATTGACAAGATCAAAGATCACCGTAGTTCGGCTCCCTTTTTAAAAAGAAAGTAACTAGCAAGGCCTAACTAAATAGTAATGGCAACTTAGAAAATCTAGTAATATAAATATCACTGTAAAAATATATATTTACACTACCTTAAAAGAGGACAGTGCCAGAAGGGGAGATGTTGGTGGTAGGGCAGTGGACAGCGTGTGGATGGTGTCAGAAGGGCAGTGGGTGATGTCAATAGGGCAGAGAACAGGGTCAGTAGAGCAGTGGGCAGTGTCAGTAGTTTTTCTTTTTTGATTATTTTTTACTATTTTATTTTTTATTGCTTTTCACAGTTTTTTTAACAGACCTGTTGGGGGACTTGGTAAAATATTAGGGGTCTAAATAAACCTCTGATGTCTCACTTTTGAGAAAGAGAATCGAGAGCAACAGTGCTCAGTGCTCAGTGCTCTGAGGCTTCCTGATCATTCACAAACTGAATCATAGTAAACAGTCTACTATGATTCGGTTATGAATAGACACAGGAGTGATTGATACCAATCACTCACTGTGTTCATTCAGAAAAGGAAGGGGCTTGAAAATATGATATTCTTACAGGCCTCTTCCTCTGCTCTCCATCCTGAAAGCAGCAGCTGGTGGGAGAGAAAATGAGGGAAGCTGGCAAGGCTGTGGCGGGACAGGGGAGCACACAGGGGGCCTTATGCAGCTGCTGAATGCCAGCGAGAGGGAAAGGAGGAGAAGCCAGCTTTCAGCAGCTGCATGAGGAAAATACAGGAAATTGATTCCTGTATATGCCACCTCCACTGCACTTCCTGTCCAGGTGTAAAACCAAATGTGACGGGGGGCAGTACAGGTCCCTGGAGCATGCATAGGGCCGCTATTGCCACCCCTGACACTACACCAGTGCTGGGGGCCATTCATGTCACACAGGGGTTCCTCTGCTGCCTGCACACTACAAGTCCCAGCATATCAAAGACTCACCCCCTTCCCCATGCTTGCTTCTGCCATGTGTAGAAGGGGGAGGGGAGGTCTCAGTCCCCCTCAATGTGTAGAATTCCTCCAGCCCTGTGTCTCGGACTGTAGAATGTTTTCAGCATCTTTTACACTCCTACCTGTTCTTCTCTCACCTCCTCTCTCTTGATGAGCTGTTACATTGCAGCATCTCCGGGTTGGCTCCAGCTGGACGACATTACCCCCACCCAGGCCCTCGACGAGACTGACAGCAGATCGGGGGCAGGGCAGCAAAAGAAGAGGGAAGTGATCTGCGGGGGCTGACATGGAAGTAGAGGAGGCAAGGAGAGAGAAGCACAGGACAAACTCAGAGGAACATGGACAGGGAGGACACTGGGTTGGGAGGCAGAGGTAAGAAAGCCTATCCCTGCTTGCTACTGTGCAGTAGTCATGCATCATTGCTCCTCCACTCAGCAGCCCCATCCTGCCTGGCACCTACCTGTGTGGAAGGGTATGGTCCGTCCCGTCACATTCCTCGCATACCTCTGTCCCGCCACTCACATAAAGGCACGCTCTGCTCGGTGACACAGTGTTAAACTTCAGTTTCAGAGGGAGGCTGCATTCATCTCTATAGTGGAGGGGAAACCAAAAACACATTGCCTTCTGACAGTCTCATTGATGTCTGTAGAGCACAAATTAGCATTGCACTGTCAAAAAGATGCGCTAGACCCGCACTGCAAATTGGCCACACATATCACCCCACAGAACAATTGCCAAATGTCTTCCATATCACTATGCATAAAACGCATTACAAATCGCAGGAACACTTGTAGGTTGGCGGGGCACAAACTCATTGGCGATCTACTTGTCACCTGCCAATGGTCAACAGGTAGATCGCGATCGACGGGTTGCCGACCCCTGCTTTAGGCTTCTTTCATTCAGCCTTCGGGGTGGAATGGGAGAAGTCAGTCATTCCCCCATCTTAATGCACGGGCACACCTGGGCAAGTGCATGGGGGCCCAATGATAATCTTGCATTACATCATATTTGCCAACTGTCCCAGATTTGCTGGGATAGTCATGGTTTTTACTAAGCTGTCCTGGGATCACCATGTCCCAAGCGGGTCCTGGAACCTGTACGGTGCCATCCTCATCCCAGTATTGTGCTCTCCTGATCCCATCTCTCCCCCCGTACTGAACCCTTCTGCCTCCCCCTCTGTACTGTGCCCTTTGTGTTGATTAGTCTTTGATCCATGGCATGTTTTTTTTATTGTTTAAATTAGATTTTATTCAAAGTACTATTAAATGTATGTTTAAATGGAGTCCACCCCCCCCCCCCCCCCAGCAAAAAATTAAAAGTTACATACTGTAGCTGCTTACTTTTAATATTAGGACACTCACCTGTGTTGGAATCCAGCAATGTTTACACCCCAGCCAATGTTTCCATCGACTCTCAGGTGCTGCCACCACCATTGCCTGTAAGGGAAACCGACGGCGAAGCCTTGTGGCTTCACAACCGGTTTCCTACTGTGCATGCGCGAAACGCGCTGCTCTTTCTGAATGGCAGCAGGGGAAGGAGGAGGGGGGCGATCTTCTGAAGGAGGTCTCTCGGAAGTTGGGATGGGTACCTGTCAAAAACAGGTACCCACTCTCCCCCGAAAGGTGCCAAATGTGGCACGGGGGGGGGGGGGGCCAGATAAGCAGACCTTCCACTTTTGGGTGGAACACTGCTTTAATTCTATCAGCTGTGTATACTTTCATTTTTGAGAGTAGGTGTGTAAATTGGGGCAGGCTGGTAGGGGCCCCAGTGCATTACTTTGCCCAGGGGCCCATGATACTATTAAGATGGCCCTGCATTCCCCCTCTCCTGGATAAACAGTATGGATGCAGGAATCTCCCCTGCAGGATGATAATACAGATATAGTCACTGTTCTAACAATTCTGCCCAAAATTCAAGTGAATACCAGCTTTTGTTTTTAAATTGATCTCATGTCCTTATTGATACTAGGCTGAAACTCAAACATGGCCTTTTTATTCAATTGCAATTAAGCCCTGCCTTTGGTTATTCCACTGTCAAGTTAAAGCCTCAGTGGGCTATAGAAGCTTTAACATTTTTTAGATTTCACAGTTAAATGAGGCTTAGTGTCAAGAAGGGCTAAAGTTTATCATGGCCATGTGCACAGCCTGGCCCAGGATTCAAGAAGCTTCACAAAGACACATGGGATGATGTTAAGCCCTCATACACACGGGCGGGCGTTTTTTGACGCCACGTTTTTGGGTGTTTTTTACAGCTCTCCATGTTATTCTATGGCTCTCTAAAAATGCAGATGTTTTTGAGCAGTAGAGGACGTCGGTGTTAGTGAGCTGTAACTAGAACGCGGGACCAGCGCGTTCCGAGGCTGTAACGATTTGCCGTTTTTGATGCAGACACCGCAAAACGCTCACTAACGCCGTACCGGCGTTAACCGGTGTTTTTGATGCCGCCGTTTTCTGGTTAAAAAATAGCAGAGGAATGTAAACAAGGCAGACCACTGTTCTGCCAGAGGGGAAAATGGAGATATTGTGTTTCTGCAAAACAGAAACATGGATCTCTGTTTTCCTTTAGTCAAAGCACATCCCCCACAGTTAGAAAGCACCCCACAGTTAGAAAGCACCCCCTAGGGACACATTTAAACCTTTGATTCCCCTTGATGTTAACCCCTTCCCTGCCAGTGTCATTTATACAGTGACAGTGCATTTTTGTTTTAGCACTGATCACTGTATAGGTGTTACTGGTCCCCAAAAAACGTCACTTAGGGGTTGATTTACTAAAGCTTGAAAGTGCAAAATTTGGTGCACTGGTGATTGAACAAGCTGAGGTTAGAAGCTGATTGGCTAGCATGCACAGCTGCACCATTTTTTGCACTCTCCAGCTTTAGTAAATCAACCCCTTAGTGTCAGATTTGTTTGCCGCAATGTCGCAGTCCTGCTAAAAATTGCTGATTGCCACCATTACTAGTAAAAAATATTTAAAAAATAAAAAGTCCCTAAATCTTTCCCAACTTTTGCGCAAACCAATCAATATACACTTATTGGGATTTTTTACCAAAAACATGTAGCAGAATACATATTGGTCTAAATTTATGAAGAAATTCGATTTTTTTACATTTTTTTATTGCATATGTTTTATAGCAGAAAGTAAAAATTATTGGGTTTTTTTTTCAAAATTGTTGGTCTTTTTTTGTTTATAGCGCAAAAAATAAAAACTGCAGAGGCAATCAAATACCACCAAAAGAAAGCTCTATTTGTGGAAAAAATGACATCAATTTTATTTGGGTACAGCGCCGCATGACTACGCAATTGTCAGTTAAAGTAACGCAGTGCCATATTGCAAAAAATGGCCTTAATATATAAAATGGTGCAGCGCTATCAACTCAATACGATCATGAGTCCATATAAAACAGCAAATCCAAGAGATGGTAAGTGTTCACAGATGAAACAAGCAGAGAGAGTCCCAATCCGTGTCAGAAAGGAAAACAAGATCACACTGGTGCCACTCAACACCCCAGCTATTATACTCTTACCAGAGAGCATGCGACCCCCTGATAAGTTTAATAATAAAAGGAATAAAACTTACAAACAATTCATCTTTGATAAAGCATAAATGAACATCCACCAGGAAGGAAAATGGCGCGGCACGGCCATTTTCCTTCCTGGTGGATGTTCATTTATGCTTTATCAAAGACGAATTGTTTGTAAGTTTTATTCCTTTTACTATTAAACTTGTGAAAACGTTATTACACTATTGGGGCCCTTTATTCCTACATGTCTGGATTGATCCTTCCATCTGAGTGACTTGGAGGTCGGGTTCAACAGCTGGGTCTGAAGTTTGTAGTGAATACAGCAGCAGGAGGGGAGACCACCTGATTGCAGCGGCAGGAGGGGAGACTACCTAACTCGTAAATAAAGCGTGTTTGACCACTCTTATCAGGGGGTCCCATGCTCTCTGGTAAGAGTATAATAGCTGGGGTGTTGAGTGGCACCAGTGTGATCTTGTTTTCCTTTCTGACACGGATTGGGACTCTCTCTGCTTGTTTCATCTGTGAACACTTACCATCTCTTGGATTTGCTGTTTTATATGGACTCATGATCGTATTGAGTTGATAGCGCTGCACCATTTTATATATTAATACGTTTTGGGGTTTCTTGCGATGTATGACCTTGTGCACAGCTGCTGATTCTATGTGACCATCATTGGTATAAGACTGTTATATAATACAATTATTAGTTGCGCGGATTTTATACAATTTTATTTAAAAAATGGCCTTGTCAGGAAGGGGGTAAAACGTTCCAGAGCTGAAGTGGTTAAAGTTTTTATTAAGCCAAGCATAGCCTAAAAGAGAAATAATTAGCAAGTATACTTATATAAACAATCAATATGACAATGGCTTTACTCTGGGAGATATGGTTAAACACCTGCAGTATTTTGACTAACAGTAATTAAGAGAACTGAACTGCAGTTAGCAACAATATATAAAGACAATCTTAACATGCTATAACAATCTCAGTTTTATCCCACTGGCCAGTGATTGATGAAAACAAATGTTGGCCGGCAACATTGGGGCCCTTGAAGAAAGCACAACAGTACCCAGCAGACAACAGATTAACTTGTATGATGTTCGTTTTTTTACCAGTCCCAGGGAACCCTCTTCTGGGGCTCTGGACACATGCTTTGATTCAGTAAAAGTCCAGTTCAAGTCAGACAAGGATAGAAGTTGGTGATGATTTCTTTCTTTTAATCCTGCTTAGGAAGTTCCTCTTTTCCTTCCATACAAGTAGTGGGGGGTTCTCTAGAACAGTCTAATCTCACCAGGTATCCAAATCACACCCTCCCATGGAGAAGGTTCTCAGTCTTTGCTTGTCTGTTCTCACCCAATTGTGGTCAGCTATGGCAGGGATCAGTTCGTCCAGCAGCAGCTCAGTCTCTTTTCAACACACCTGCTTGCTTCCAAGACTGTCCCCTCACATGTAGCATTACATGCAGTGTAACAGCACAGCATCAGATGATAGCTTCAGCAAACTCTGGCCACACACTGCTGTTCCCCCTTCACTGCAACTTTGAGATACTCTCTTTGAGCTGCTCAGCAAAGGTAAATGTTTGCAGCAGCACATGGTCCCCACAGAGGTTTCCTCCCTACATTCTGCAGGCTGGTGGCACAACAGAGTTCCCAATCTCCAACAGCCTAGTTCACTCTCCCTTGCTCTGTTGCATCAGCCATGATGGCTGCCCTTTGCACTGGAGACACTCCATAGGCGAACATTAAAAAGCGGTCTCCCTAAAAATGGCTGCAGCACTTCTGCAATAATTCAGTTTAACCTTGTCCACACTGCAGAAGGTTAATACAGCTTAAACAAAGAAAGAAGTACCACAGCAGTTATCAGCTACAGTCCAGTTTGCATATAGAAGATATACAAGGGTAACTTTTTGCATGAAAGGAATGCATGTGATGCATTGCTTTGCATTGCGCTGTGCTGTAAGATACTACTGTGTTTTTTGCACACTACATTGCTAAAAAGTTTGCATGTCCATTTTCAGGTCATTGCGGTTTGTTGGCAGCCCATTCAAATAAAAGATATATGGTGCATTTGCCATGGATCTACTTGGTATAAATGGGCCCTAATGGTTAGCCATTATCTAAAATGGTGTTAGTTCACAAATGTGCAATGCACTGACCTGGATTGTATGTTTTTTGATGCATCAACATGCCTAATAATAGCAATAGCAGTACATGAAAAGGCATGATTCTTGATAACAAAATATTAAAATACACAATAGACACACATAGAAAGTCATGTTAATCCTGCCTAAAATATAAAGAACATTTATTTGTGCTTTATATTATCTGATGCATGTCTTTGTTATCAATGGGGTCTGTTTATCAATGTTTTTTACCCAATATTCACACAACTTATACCAATGATTCACAGATTTTTGTAAATTGAATCTTTGTTGAAATATGTGAATGTTTGGTGAAAATTGTATGAATCTTGGGGAAAACATTGATTAATAGACTTCTATAGATGGTTCACAGCAGTTTATTGTGTTTTTAAAATATGGGACATTCACATTCCAGTCATTTACAGTACTTGTGTCAAACAGGTCCATGAAAATGAATGGTTATCATGTGTAACTTGCATCAAGTGTATGTTGAAATATAATTATGTATTTTAATATAATTGTGTATGTTTAAATATAAATATAATATTTTTTAATAAAGTATCATGGGTGTTTTCAGCTACTTACCATCATAAAATTCCCTATTCCAAATATTTCCCCTTGACATTATATAATGAATGAACAAGAAAAAACTAAACTTAAACACATACATATTATTATTATTATTATTATACAGGATTTATATAGCGCTGACAGTTTGCGTAGCGCTTTACAATAGCGGACAGTACAATTACAATACAATTCAATACAGGAGGAATCAGAGGGCCCTGCTCGTTAGAGCTTATTATTGACAGAAACATGCTTAAAAACACATATAAAATTAAAAAAAATCAGATTAAACAGATGTGGTAATGGGTGTCAAAAACATGCAAAAGTGTGAAAGTTAATAAACTTGATTGTCCTCAAATCACCATCAATAAAGAGGTTCAGATCATTGAGTTGAAATTGAAATGCTTTACTTTAGGTACAAGAAGCTCAAAGGATTGCAGGAGAAAGTTTATCTACCCACTTTACATCTTAGCAATTCATATTTACATAGTACCAGCCATGCTGAGGGCTGATAAAGGCTCCTCAAACAAAAGATAAGCCTGGCATTTCCTATGTAGGATTGCAGGCCAATTAAGCCTGCTATCACTTTGAGTCAACAAAGGCTCAGTGTCATGTTTCATCACTTCTTTTGTCAACTTGGAACAAGGTGGAGTTCAACTGCTTTAGTGCAGTCAATGGCACATCTCTGAAGATAAATAGGAAAGTATATGGTCCCAGAAATTGTCTAGTATACATTACACTAGATAATATGCATATAGCTACAATAAAGTCTTTACAGCCCCTGGTATATATTATTGATAATACAAAAAAATACTGTCTGACCAAGTTATATAGTATGCAGTGGCGGCTGGTGACATTTTAGGATGGGGGCGCCAGCCCCCACCCTTCCTTTTAGCCCCTCCCATTCTCATAAGCCCAACCCCTTATAAATTCCACCCATTGTGTCAGGAGTATATAGCCCAGAATCACTAGATAGGGTATACAGAATTGCCAGATAGGAGTATATACAGCATCACCAGATAGGGTATATAGAGCATTGCCGGGGGGGTATATACAGCATTACCAGAGGGGTTTATACAGCATCACTAGAGGGGTATATAGCATCACCAGAGGAGTATATTGCATCACCAGGGGGTATATAGCATCACCAGAGGGGTATAAAGCATCACCAGAGGAGTATATAGCATCACCAGAGGACTATATAGCCTCACCAGAGGGGTATAAAGCATCACCAGAGAGTTATATAGCATCACCAGAGGAGTATATAGCATCACCAAAGGAGTATATAGCATCACTAGAGGACTATATAGCCTCACCAGAGGGGTATAAAGCATCACCAGAGAGTTATATAGCATCACCAGAGGAGTATATAGCATCACTAAAGGAGTATATAGCATCACTAGAGGAGTATATAGCATCACCAGAGGAGTATATACAGCATCACCAGAGGAGTATATACATCATCAGGAGAGGAGTATATACAGCATCACCAGAGGAGTATATAGCATCACCAGAGGAGTATGTACAGCATCACCAGAGGAGTATATAACATCACCAGAGGGGCATATACAGCATCACCAGAGGGGTATATACAGCATCACCAGAGGAGTATATAGCATCACCAGAGGAGTATATACAGCATCACCAGAGGAGTATATAGTATCACCAGAGGAGTATATACAGCATCACCAGAGGAGTATATACAGCATCACCAGAGGAGTTTATACAGCATCACCAGAGGGGTATATAGTATCACCAGAGGGCTACCTAGCATCCATCTACCCCCCCGCCGTGGGGCTCGCGGCACTGACAGTACCCCCTCCCTTGGCAGTCAGGACATCAAAGTCCTGCACTTACCCCATCTAGGAGTGGGCCGCAGGCACGCAGTGGTGTCCGGTGAGCAGGGAGCAGTTTGGCTTTGGCCATGCATCCCCCTCCTCCGACGAAAAAGGTGTCCAATAGGATCGCCTGTCTTCTCCGCCAATCTGGAAACCAGTAACATACCTGCGCTTCCTGATTGGCGGAGAAGCGGTTCAGTGTTAGAAAGGCAAATATTCATGTGAAATATTCATTTGCCTTTCTAAGAGCTTGTGGCGCCGCACTCTGCGCCACAAGCCACTCTATGTTGAAGTCTATTAAAGCCTATGGCTCTAATGAGATGCTTCAAAGAAACCCTGTCATGGTAATTCATGCAGCCGGCGTCCTGAAAGGGGCTGGCCGCATGAATAGGGGGTGGTCACGGGCAGCCATCGATAGATTCATGCTATGCATGAATCCATCCATAGGAGACGGCGAGGACAGAGGGGGTGGCGATCTGCGAACAAGGACTGATCTGATTTCTCCTGTATTGAATTGCATTGTAACTGTACTGTTTGTTCTAATGTTGTAAAGCGCTGTGCAAACTGTTGGTGCTATATAAATCCTGAACAATAATAGTAATAATATTTTGAACAGATCTGTGTACTCTGTAAAGTATCAGAGAGACCGTGTTTGTGAGAGTGTTCTTAATTTTATTTTTTTTTTACAAAATTAGATGCCATTGTATTTTGTTTTTCATTACAGCACAGCTGTAATCTGCATGAAACAAAAAGATCCAGGAAAAAGGAAAAAAAGAAAAGGCTCATTAAATACACCCAGCTAATGCCAAATGGGATTTCCTATGGAGATTACCACTGCATCAAAATATTACATAGCTTGATTCAAGGAGGAAGATCTGAACAATGGTAAGAGGAAAAAGACTGTGTATGTTAACAGCAAATACATTTTAGATTTTTCAATTTGATTGCTATCAGTTTTACAACAGGGATTTGATTAAAATGCCATGCATTATTCTCCAGTTTAAAAATCACAAGCAGGTATAAGTCCTCAGAAAATTCATCTTACATTCACATTGTACACCTCTAGGTATTGTCACCTATAAAAAGGTAGTTTATGTTATGACTGTGCTGTGTGTGTGACAATAAACAAAGTCCGCAAGAAGAGAAAAAGCTAGCATCATTTAAGGAAAAGATCAGTATAAAGCATTTATTGTACACTCAGCTATTACAGTATTCACACAAAGAGAATTTTGACAGAGGGCAAAGCGATTGCAGCCACCCTACATAGTTGCCTATGAGTTATAAATGGTATAGGAGCAAGGCCTGGTACATTGAACCAGTTGCCTTAAAATGTATCGAATTTGAGTAGACAAGTCCTTTGTTGATAGACTAATTTTTCTTGAACCAAAATATCTTTAACCATGGCAACCCATGTTTTGTCATCTGGTGGTATAGGAACAATCAGAAACTGTGCTACAAGTTTGCAGGTCAGGAGTAGTATGTGCATAGGTATTCTATATACTGGGTGAAACCTCTTTGCCATCTATTAATCAGTGTAAATACAATTTAGGGGCTAAGATAAAGGTAGCATAAAAAATGCAATTGACTGTGGTTAACATATCGGTCTAACAAGGAAACAGCTTTGGCCACCTCCATAATATGTGTATAATATCCCCTAGAGACTGGTGACATCTTCCACAATCCAGGAGAGACCTACCACCATACCGATGGAGCCTTATGTGGTGGGGTGCGATTCTGTGTAGTATAAAACAATTGGAGTTTTTGAGATGGTGGCAAGGACAGCACGAGAAGGACCTCTAGAATAGATCAATCATCCACCAGCCAACTCAAAACCATCCTCTATTTCAATTCCCACTGTAACTTTTTTCTGTGTTGAAAGCTGAAGTGAGAATAAGATATACAGTAGTGAAAATATGGCTCTTTGTTGTGGAGGCCTGAGTCACCAAGCCAAACAAGGAGAAGCGCATTCATTTTAAACACAAAGACATACAATTACTGTTCGTGTTCATAGTCTGTGGTTTAGAAAAGAGCTTAAAAGGGATTTAGGAGAAGTAGATAACGGTAAGATACTAGAATGTACAAAAAGGTAGATTTCATATGTGATAGAAATGTAGTAATACTTTGAATGAATCATTTATAAGACATATCTTGAGTAAGCTCCGGGCTGGTGCAAGGATTTTTGACACCCTAGGCGAAACCTCATTTTGCAGCCCCCTTTGGCTCCGCTCCTGACCCCACCCCCTTTGCCCTGTCCATGTATACGATGGAGGTGGCGGGGGTGGAGATTTTCGCAACACCTCTCTACCTATTTCTTTAGCCGTGGTCCACAGGCCCGCACCTGTGCCTCTGGACCCGGCCTAAAGTAAAAAAATGGCAGCACCGGCTTGCTTCCTCAGACCAGTCATGGTCCGCAGGTATATGGAGAGGCTGGGTTAGTATATGGACAGGGGCTTGGTGCCCTGGGCGTCAGTGCGCCCTAGGCGGCCGCCTACTTCGCCTAGTGGTAGAGCCGGCCCTGAGTAAGCTGGTGCAGTTTTGGACTTTTACTCCTGCAAGATCATGAAGAAAACAAAGAAGTAATAGTCAAGCAAATACTGTACATTAATGAATGGAATTAATAGACCTACCAATAATTCATGGTAAACAAAAAATGGGCTCATTTTCTTTAGTAGAAAAGTGGAATAAAAGTGGCATAATTTGTGTGTATAAATATATGTAAGGTCAGTTACTATAAAGATTTAGCTATTAAATTGTCAGTCACACATATGGTTTTACCATCTCTACGGAAAGTGTGATTCCTGTGGTTAGATTGTGGAATGTACCTTGTGTAAGGTGGCAAATACAAAGTCAGTAGCTCAGTTTACTTATGGAATAGAAGATTCTTCACAAGTAATGGTATATATTGTCATAGTCAGAGAACTTCAGTACTGTATTTGATTTTATAGCAGCATCGGCACTTCATTTTCAAATGATCCACTTTCTTTATCAATACTGCTTTGAGTTGATGAATAGAACAGGTCTTTTGAAAGCTGTTAGCGCAAATAAAAACTTACATACAAATCACATACAGTACTCGAACATATGTATTGCTGGATATTAGTCTTATCATGATACATTGCCCTTTTGTGAGACATATTGATTACAATGGGAGTTGTGTTCTTCAGGAAGGATCAGGACTAGAGTTGAGCGAACACCTGGACGTTCGGGTTCTGCTGGTCCGTCCGAACTTCGGGACAAAGTCCGGGTCCGGGTCCGGACGGAACCCGAACGATCGCACGGACTTCTTGTGTTGAGGGTAACATTAGTTATACAGAGTGTTTTCCCGTTACATAGTACTATTCTGATTATAGGTCGTTATGTATACAAGCTCATGACATACACTAAACATACATTCAAAAATAAACGCGATTGTCGAAAGTTTTCTGGACAAGATAAGTAGTTGAGTTTCGTCATAACTATTTCTTTCACCTAGTAAACTTTTACTTCACGGCTACGACGATATTTTAGTTTATGTCATGACTTCAAGAGACTGATACTGTTATATATGGTAATGAACACTTCTTAGAAGATAAGGTATTCATTTGACTCGATGACTGAAACATAAACGGTGGA
>BLSH010440616.1:139894-155077 GCA_018402905.1 Glandirana rugosa
ATGATTGTTAGGTTACAATCATGTCGCTAGAGGGGGCGACTCGATAACACAAGACAGTCCCCCCGTCGGGGGGATGGTCTTGTGAGACCAGTTGTGAAAGTCGGAAACCGACCGACGACCAAAAGGTCGTACGAGCAGGTTATCTTCGGCCGGTTTGTCAACAGAAGACAGGTTGGCCGAGGTCATGCCAAAGGCTGAAAGTGTTGACCAGAGTGTTCTGGTAGGGGGGCTGCCCCCCTGACAGAACACAATAGCTCAGCGGGGGAGATCGCTGTACTAACATTGGATTGTTAGTACGGTGACTTTGACAGGAGCTGTCCTTTTAGTGGTGTGTACCAGGCTAGAAGCAGAGGATGCCATTGACTTCTGGGATTGATTACACCAATATCCCAAGTGGCAAAGGGACATCCTTGATGACACCAGATGACAGATCATAGAATTTTAAAGTAAAAAATGTACTTATAAAAAAATAAATAATAAGGCAATATCCAAACCGTGAAGACCAAGTTATTAGCTATTAAATGGGACAAACTTGTTAAAGAGGGTGAAGCTCAGCTTTAACAATCATCTTATTAAATGTACAGGCAGCATAAAGTGGCATACTTCATTACAAATACCAAAACCTAAAACAAATGACAGCAGAAATTATTCTCAGTTGGGCTTAGAATTTTATTTGAGTGCAAAATCTAAGTGTACTGTATGTAGAGCAAAGTCTTTATTTTGAACAGTTTTGAATAGATTAGGGAAGGTTTAAAAGTTTATTTTTCAAGGGGTCCCATTGGGGATATTTACCTTCACATCTTAACCTGAAGACACAACAGGAAGTAAAAGGAAATCTCTTTAAATAAATTTTAAAGGCATTGTACACTTTTGCATGTTTTTGCTGTTTTAACTAGGCATTAGGGCCGGTTCACACTGCTGCGAACACTATTGCGAATTTAAGCCGTTGCCATAGCTTAAATTCGCAAGCCATCTGCAATAATATAGTGTTCTATCAGGGCTGTTCACATCGATGCGCTGCAAATCTAATCCGTGAAAAAAAATGGTCCTGTGCAAGTTTGAGCCATGTGCGAATCTGTGCGTTATGAATTCAGCTCTATAGACTACAATAGAACACGGATTGAAAACGCAATCTCCCATTCACATCATTCGATAGCTTCCCCCTCCAGCTACAGCTACAGCTTTGCAGTAGATTCCAACACATGTAGAAATCGCACTTGTCACAAAAACCCTGCACTGAAAAATTTGCACCGCAATCACCTGCAGAACACTAGGCTGAGAGACCCAAGGATTGTGGGATATGCAGTTTCTTCACAGAAAATATCAGTTCTTAGACTACTGACAGAGGCCATGCTTTAACCTGTGCAGTGCCATGCAGCATGCCTTATGGTTGAACACAAACAGAAACTTCTTACACCACTATACTGTCCATGCAGGCCAACAAATGACACCCTGAAACTACACTGCTCAAAAAAATTGAAGGAACACTTTGAAAACACATCAGATCTCAATGGGGAAAAATATCATGCTGGCTATCTATACTGATATGGACTGAGTAATGTGTTAGGGACAAAAGGATGCCACATTGTTTGATGGTAGTTAAAATTATCAACCTCCAGAGGGCTGGATTCAAACACACCTTGAAAATCAAAAAAATTATACTCATTAGTTTGTATGGCCCCCACGTGCTTGTATGTATGCCTGACAACGTTGGTGCATGCTCCTAATGAGACAATGGATGGTGTCCTGGGATATTTCCTCACATATCTGGACCAGGGCATCACTGAGCTCCTGAACAGCCTGAGGTGCAACCTGGCGGCGTTGGATGGACTGAAACACAATGTCCCAAAGGTGTTCTATTGGATTTAGGTCAGGCGAACATGGGGACCATTCAATACTATCAATTCCTTCATTCTCCAGGAACTGGCTGCATACTCTCGCCACATGAGGCCAGGCATTGTCGTGCACCAGGAGGAACCCAGGACCCACTGCACCAGCGTAGGGTCTGACAATGGGTCCAAGGATTTCATCCCCATACCTAATGGCAGTCAGGGTGCCATTGTCTAGCCTGTAGAGGTCTGTGTGTCCCTTTATGGATATGCCTCCCCAGATCGTCACTGACCCACCACCAAACCGGTCATGCTGAACGATATTACAGGCAGCATAATGTTCTCCACGGCTTCTCCAGACCCTTTCACGTCTGTCACATGTGCTGAGGGTGAACCTGCTATCGTCTGGGAAAAGCACATGGGGCCTGTGGTGGACCTGCCAATTCTGGTGTTCAATGGCAAATGCCAATCGAGCTCCGCAGTGCTGGGCAGTGAGCACAGGACCCACTAGAGGATGTCGGGCCCTCAGGCCACCCTCATGAAGTCTGTTTCTGATTGTTTGGTAACAGACATACACACCAGTGGCCTGCTGGAGGTCATTTTGTAGGGCTCTGGCAGAGCTCATCCAGTTCTTCCTTGTACAAAGGAACAGATACCGGTCCTTCCGTTGGGTTAAGGACCTTCTACGGCCCTGTCTAGCTCTCCAAGAGTCTGCCTGTCTCCTGGAACCTCCTCCATGCTCTTGAGACTATGCTGAGAGACACAGAAAACCTTCTGGCAATTGCACGTATTGATATGCCATCCTGAAAGATTTGGACTGTCTGTGTAACCTCTATAGGGTTCAGGTATCGCCTCATGCTACCAGTAGTGATGCTATACTCTGATAAAAAAGTGTTCCTCTAATTTTTTGAGCAGTGTACATGAACAATGTACATTTTATGCAGCTGAAAAACAATGCAGGTAGAAAGGTTTATAATGCTGTTAACTTTGCAATGAAGTTTCTGCTGACTTCCATCATCCAATCATGTTTAAGCAAAAATACCATTTGTGACTGGGTATTCTTTACCAAGTGAATTTTCACCACATTTACTAAGCTAAGTGAAAATCTATTCCTTTAGTAGATAAATCCCAAAGTGACAGTTGGGCATGCTGCTTGTTTTCTTTAAAGCTGCAAGTGGTTCTAAAGGCAGAAGGTTTTTTTATCTTAATGCATTTTATGCATTAAGATAAAAACCTTCTGTGTGCAGATATCCCCTGTAGCCCCCCTTAATACTTACCTGAACCCCATCCCGATCCAGGAATGTTGCTCGAGAGACTCGGCTGTCTGGGCCGCTCTCTCCTGATTGGCTAAGACACACAGCGGATGTCATTGGCTCCTGCTGCTGTCAATCAAATTCAGTGTTTTAAAATATAAAGTGTGCTGTCAAAATTAAGTGCATACGCTTATAAAAAAGTACCATGTGTGTATAAGGCGGTCATGCTCACACTATTTTGCTGTTTTATCCAATTTTTGGAAGTGCAACTTTTTATTAAACTCATATTTGTTTAAAAAGTTAATGCACTATGAGCTTTTTTCTACCTCTCCAATATGCTTATATCTGAGCACTTCAAGGCGGTGTCCAATGTGAATCCCAGTGACTGATCACAACTAGCTGAATTACCCTGGTGGAGACACACACATATGGATCCTGCTGAGATTTCTACATCAGCAGGTGGAATCGGTGTTCAGCCTGAGTTCCAGTGAGTGATCATCAACAGCTGATTTCCCTATGTGGAGACACACGCATATAGATCCTATTAGGATCTTAGGATCTGGTAAGCTGCCATCTATTTATTCCTTAACACGGTGGTGAAGCATCTTTGGATAAGTTTGCACTGAACCTTCACTTATGCACTGTTTTGAATGGACACTATCATTTGACATAGCAGATGATTCATAGGTGGATTAACTTATTTCACACACACGTTTTCTATTAATAAGTTTGTTTTTAATACAGCCATCATTTTGAACTCACCAATTAGAGTTTGTTTGCACCAGTATATTTTCTTTTATTTTTTACTTTGGGACTTTTGTTTTTCAGATTTTGTTTCACTGCTTTGGTTAAACTTTTTGTCATCTTTTATCAATTGTTTATGCACACATGGTACTTTTTTATAAGCCTATGAGCTTATGCACTTCATTTTGACAGCACACTATTACTACATTTATTGCATCCCACCAATACAGGGATTTTTCAGTGCAGCAGTCTTTTATTACATTGGCCAAGCGCACCCTTTTTAATTGTACAAAGTCAGTGAGCCAATAAGAAGAGAGACGGGGCAAGGCTCCATGTCTGAATGGACACACAGAGCAGCAGCTCTGCTTGGGTGCCCCCATAGCAAGTTGCATGCTGTGGGTGCACTCGGCAGGAGGGAGGCGGCAGGAGCACCGAAGAGGGACCCGAGAAGAGGAGGATCTGGGCTGTTCTGTGCAAAACCAACTGCACAGAGGAGGTAAGTACATAGGCGTGAGCACATAGGGTGGCAGATGTGCCTGGGCACACCTTAATTACCCTGTACTGTGCAGATTACCCCTACTGCCTGGCTGCAGAGAAAGGGACCAGGGAATCTCTGTCATCAGTGTCTTTCTCTATCTCAAAGTGAGGCATCAGGGGTCCGTTTAGACCCCTGATATTTTATCAAAGGCCCCCAGCAGTGCTCCTAAATAAAATTGTAAAAAAAATAAAATAAAATATAATAAAAATAATAAAAAAAAACTAAATTGTAAAAAAATAAATAAAATAAAATAAAAATAAACTACTGACACCGATCTCTGCCCTTCTGACATATATACACACACACTCATGTTTGTTTGCACTTTGTGGTGCACACCCTAATGCAATAGACTGCGCACACCTATGGGTAAGTATAACATGTTTGTTATTTTTCAACAAAAAAAAGCAAGAATTTAGTATCACTTGAAGTTTAGGCAAATGTTTATTACCAGTCACAGGACACTTTGCATTCTGGGAAAGAATATTACGAATTCAATGAATGAAGGAGGTGGGTGAATAAGTAGTGTAAATATGCGAAAAAAAAGAGTCTTAGACCCTTTCACACTGAGGCAGTTTTCAGGCATTTTAATAGTGCCTGAAAACTGCTTCCCATTCATTTGAATGGGTGCTTTCACACTCGGGTGATGCGCTTGAGGGACGTTAGAAAAACTATAAAAGCACTCCAAAAATGCCCCTACCCATTGAAATGAATGGGCAGAGCTTCCAAAGTGCCTTAACCACTTAACAACCGCCCTATAGACAAAAGACGTCTACAGGGCGGTTGCTTAACTCTATTGACGTCCTCCCATGAATGCGCTGGGGCGCGCACATGGGAACACCCGTGACGATGGGTCCAGGGAACCCGACGCATCACGGATCGTGGTGAATGGCCGCTGTCAGCGGCCTTTTACCACGTGATCACGGTTTTTCTCTCTCCTCTCTGCACCGATCGGTGCATTGCGAGAGGAGAGAGGGGGGAGAGAGGACGTGCTGCAGTGCTGTGGGCGATGTATAATGCCCACAGCGCTGCTAAATGACAGTATGCACCCCCGCCATCCATCCACCACCCACCCAGCCATCATCACCCCATCCATCCACCACCCACCCAGCCATCCTCATCCCATCCATCCACCACCCACCCAGCCATCATCACCCCATCCATCCACCACCCACCCAGCCACCCTCACCCCCATCCATCCAACACCCACCCAGCCATCCTCACCCCATCCATCCACCACCCACCCAGCCATCCTCCTCCCATCCATGCTCAGCCACCCATCCTCACCCATCCATCCATCCATGCTCACCCATCCAGCCATCCTCACACAGCCATGTTCACCCATCCAGCCATGCATGCTCATCCATGCTCACCCAGCCATCCATCCATGCTCACCCACCCAGTCATGCTCACCCATCCATCCATCCATGCTCACCCATCCCTCCATCCATGCTCACCCATCCATCCATCCATGCTCACCCACCCAGCTGTGCTCACCCAGCCATCCATCCATGCTCACCCAGCTATCCATCCATGCTCACCCACCCAGCCATGCTCACCCAGCCATCCATCCATGCTCACCCATCCATGCTCACCCAGCCATCCATCCGTGCTCACCCACCCATCCGTGCTCACCCACCCATCCATGCTCAGTCATCCCCTTTTGTGCTCAGTCATCCCCATCCGTGGCTCATCCATCCCCATCCATGGCTCATTTGTGCCTCATTCATGCTCATCCATACCACATCAGTTCTCATCCGTGACACATCCATGGCACTACAGTGCCCATCCGTACCACTACACTGCCCATCTGTGTCACTACAGTGCCCATCCGTGCCACTACACTGCCCATCCGTGTCATTACAGTGCCCATCCGTGCCACTACACTGCTCATCCGTGCCACTACCCTGCCCATCTGTGCCACTACAGTGCCTATCCATGCCATCACAGTGCCTCACAATAGTGCAAAAGGTAGTCAAATTAGATTTGAAATGTATGCCCCTAGAACATCTGACTGTGCTCCCTGCATGTTGGGCCTCTGTATGTGGTCAGGCTGTGTAAAAGTGTCACATATGTGGTATCGCCATACTCGGGAGGAGTAGCAGAATATAGTTTGGGGTGTCATTTTTGCTATGTACATGCTGTGTGTTAGAAATATTGTATAAATGGAAAACTGTGTGTAAAAAAAAATGCGTTTTCATTTTCTTTCCACATTGGAAAAAATTACATGTTCAAAAGACTCATTATGCCTCCTAGAATATACGTTGGGGTGTTTGCTTTCCAAAATGGGGTCATTTTTTGGGTGTTTCCATTGTCCTTGTGCTCCAGGACCTTCAAAAGTGCAAGAGGTAGTCAAGAAATGATGTGTGTAATTTATGCTCCTAGAACGTCTGATGGCGTTCCCTACATGTTGGGCCTCTGTATGTGGCCAGGCTGTGTAAAAGTCTCACACATGTGGTATCACCATACTCAGGAGGAGTAGTAGAATGTGTTTTGTGGTGTAATTTGTGATATGCATATGCTGGGTGTGAGAAATAACCCGTTAACATATGACAATTTTGTGAAAAAAAAATCTTCATTTTGCAAAAAATTGTGGAAAAAAATTACAACTTCAAAGAATTCACCATGCCTCTTACTAAATACCTTGGAATTTCTACTTACTAAGAAGGGGTAATTTGAGGGGTATTTGTACTTTCCTGGCTTGTTAGGGTCTCAAGAAATGAGATAGGCCATCAGCACATCAGGTGTGATCAATATTCAGTGATTGGCACCATAGCTTGTTGACTCTATAACTTGCACAAGGACCAAATAATATACACTAATTTGGGTTTTTTTTTACCAAAGATATGTAGCAGTATGAAACTTTGGCCAACATTTATGAAGAAAAATTACTAATTTGCAAAATTTTCTAACAGAAACGAAGAAAAAATCTTTTTTTTACAAAATTTTCGGTCTTTTTTTAATTATAGCGCGAAAAATAAAAAAAAACAGCGGTGAATAAATACCGCCAAAAGAAAGCTCTATTTGTGCGAAAAAAGGACGCAAATTTCATATGGGTACAATGTTGCATGACTGAGTAATTTTCATTCAAAATGTGAGACCACTGAAAGCTGAAAATTGGTCTGGTTGTTAAGGGGTTTAAGTGCCCAGTGGTCAAGTGGTTAAAAGTGATTTGAAAGCACCACAAAATGGGTGTATTTTCCTTTTTTAGACCCCTTTCACACTGAAGCGCCGCTAAAACAACGCTAAAGCGCCGGTTGTTTTTGTGGTGCTTTTTCTGTGCTTTAGGGGGGGTTTATCAGGGCTTTAGCTTTGTTTTAGCAGCCCTTTTGCAGCATTTTTCGGGTGTTAGCGGGGCAACGTGACCAAAAAAAAAAAGGAAAAAACAACCATTTTGCAGTGCTTTCAAATCGCTTTTAAGACTAACAAACAGACACAGCTGAAGACATTAGGTGCAGGTTACTAACAATCCTGAAAAAAAAAACAGAAAAAATATATATACGTAGGATGGTCCTTGAGTTGCAATCTGATCAACAATACATACATGCATAGTAATCAATTAAATCAGCAAGTGGGCTCTAGCAGGGCCATGCTTAGTATTGATTGGGCCCTGGGCAAACAGTTTTTTGCTCCCCCCCATGCAATTTCATTCTTCACCTGCTCTGAGACATACAATAAATAGCAGTTAGACTCAAAATTAGTTTACTGACTCAGATCAGGCAGTGATTGCGATTGGCCGCCAGAGGTTACAACACATCATTACCGCTTACTGACTGGTTGCTAGAGGTTACAGCACACATTACATCTCACTGATTAGTTGCTAGAGGTTACAGAACATGATTTCTGCTTGTTAATTGGTTGTTAGAGATTACTGTACATAAAAACTGCTCACTGATTGGTTACTGGAGGTTACTGCACATCACTACCGCTCATTGATTGGTTGCTAGAGGTTACAGCACATCATCTCCTCACTGCCTGCACACCATGAACTGGGGAGGTGAGCAGACCCATCAATAGACAGAAAGCCCCTAGTGATCCTAGAACTCCTAGGATCAGTGGCAGAGCTGGGGGGAAGAGAGGGTGTGATCAATGGCAATGCTGATTTTTTTACCTGCTATTAATATAAAGAGGAGTTTCAACACTGGCCACCAAAATAATAGGGGTTTTACGCTGACCACTAATGTAATAGGAGCATTCACAGTAACCACCAATGTAAGGAGGGATTTACACCACTAATGTAAAGGGAGACATTCACACTGGCCACTAGTGTGAATGAAAGGATTCTACACCAAGCCCCAATATAATGAGAAGATTTACACTGACCACCAATGTAATCGAGACATTTAGCCTGCGTTCACATTTGAGTGTGTCAGGAATGCAAAATTGCTTTCCTGACACCACAGAAACTTGCTGTCCTATAGCAGATACACAGTAGTGCCATCAATTGTTAATGACACCCTCCCGCATCTGCTGACATGTGCTGGGGCACTGTGTGATTTCTTCCGCATTTCTAGCGCACAGAGCAGCCCATAGAAATGAATGGGCTGCCCTACATGTGAGCTACATCTTTATCCCCCCTGTCAGTACACCTTTGCATCCTAAAGCCCCCTGCTAACCTCTGCACCCCAAACCTCCCCCATCCTCTCCACTCCAACCCTCCCCCCTTTAACTCTACTTGCTTCTCCTCTGCTCATCTTTGCACCCACCTTCCTTACCTTTATACAGCCCTTCCTTGCTCATCTGTGCACCCCAAACTGTAATTCCTTCTCTGCCTACCTCTGGACACCTCCCACTACCCTCCCCCACCAATTTGCTTACCTTTACAGAACAGGCTGATGTTAGACTTAATCATCGCAGTGGCAGGCAGGGCTTTCAAGCATGCCCCTTTGGGCAGCATTCAGTATAGGTGAGGGTGGATTTGACCTCAGGGGGGCATGTTATACATATGAATGCCGCCTTTATTTACATATCAATGCCGCTGGCTGCCACTGTTTACATATGAATGCCATCGTTATTTACATATCAATGCTGGTTATTTACATGTCAACATGTCAGGGTCTGCAGGTGAGTCATCTGTACACAACAATAGGGTAGAGCTGGGCAGCATTAGTAGCAGCACTTCACACTTAGATATCAGGACACAGCACAGGACTAAAACTTCAAGGGACAAAGGAATTTAAATAAGGATAGTTGGCAAGTATGAAGCAGCTGCTTTGGGCCCCTTAACAATGACAGGGCCCAGGGCAGCTGCCCCTTTTACCCTGCCTTAAAGACGGCCCTGGGCTCTAGCTCCAAGCAATACCTTTAGGCTTCACGCACACTTGGCCATCATTTACAGCGGCCACGGTTTTGCCGCATTTTGTGTTTTCCCGTGGCCAGCGTCAAAACATTTCTATCCTAAACTGAGATAGGTTGAAGGAAGTTGAACCTCACCTAACCTCTCCTAAACTCTGCTGAAAGCTTACGGTATGTGTACATTGACACATAGGCTGTTATGGAGTTCAGTTTAGGAGTTTTGGCAAAAAACACAAGTTTAGGAGCAGCTAGTGTACATGAAGCCTAAGTATTGGGTAGTATAGTATGGTCCAAGTTCACCCATGAGTCCCAAATCTTATGAAATTTCTTAGGGCAGCCCCTGGCCGCATATCTCAATTTGTATAATGAGAGTGCCTGATTAATTAGTTTGAGCCAAAAAGCCATGGTAGGTGGAGCTTGAGATTTCCAGTGAATAGCTATAGATTTATTGGCCTAAAAAAGAACTAAGCGCAAAAAGAGCTTGGAACAGTTAGGGAGAGAATCACCATCAATATAACCAAATTGGCATCTTAAGGGATTACAAATATTCTGTCATACGACTCTAGGTATGTATCTGCTTTGTGCTGCGTCTGACTGCTAGTCTTAACAGGAGATTTGGCGATGTCACTAATGTGCTGCTCAGTGTTCTCTTTGCTGGAGAGTAAACTGTATCTGAGGACCTGCACTGCATGCATCTCCCCGCTTTAATTATTCAGTGGATTTCTGCTGTCAACATTTCTTGCTGCTTCTTGGATATTTCCCCTATAGTCACAAAATCTCTAATAATCATTGGAGCGGCTCCAATATGAGGAAGCAAAGTCCTGCTCTTCTCCTTAGATGGCCAATCCAACAGAGAAATAGTCAGTTGCAGGGAAACTTTAGGCAAAACTGGTGACTTTGTCCCTTGCTTGCTTTGTTGACCACATCTACCACAGTTCAGGTTCCCCTTTAACATTTGAACCAATGTATGTTCATAAATGGCACTAGATATAGCACTATTGGGCGGCCATTTCATCCACTACTCCAGGTGAACTCAACCGTCCTTAGGCACTGTGTACAGAGCCAATCTTAGTGGCTCTGTACCTTCAGATCGCTATGACTGGTCACAGCGAGACCAATCACATGATATAAACACACCTCTTCCTCTTACAATGGAGATAGGGGAGGAAACAGAAACTAATGAATGACTGGCTTATTTATTTATTTCTGAGCAGTGTATACCATCACTGCAGCAGCTACAATAATAAAGTTGAATGCTTTCACCCCCCCCCCCTTCTTCTCCTACATATCTGATACCCACTCTCTCTATGTGACTTGTATATTAACCCTTCATCTCGCTTGTCCTGAACATTTGTATATTAACTCCTTCATCTGCATTCTACCACTGTACTGTATGTGACCTGTAGACTAAGGCCCCGTTCACACTTGGATGTTTGCGATCGTAGAATGTTTTACAGAATATGCGGCCACATATCCCAAAATACTTGGCAGAACTGACAAATTACACCAAGCTTGTCCAGGTGCCATTCATTATCAATGGCACCTGAACGCAGGTGCAATTCTGCCACGATTGTCTAGCAATCAATCACAGCAAATTGCATCGTGTAAAGCTTGTCACACAAAATGAGCTGGAGCTTTTGGGGTGACAAGCTTTGCGCAATGCTGTTTTCATGATTGCAGCACAATTTCTCTTGCGACATTCGCGGCAGAATCGCATCTGTGTTTAAGTGCCATTGAAAATGAATGGCAACTTAAAGCAGAGTTCCACCCACATTTTTCACTCCTCACTATGGAACACTAATGTGCATCCTTAAATTTGAATTGGCAATTTATTATTAGTTTTCTGTTCACTTACCTGATTTATGCCTATATCTAATTTCATTCCTTCTTTAGGGGCCATACTTCATTTCCGATTTTGCATTGGCTCCTGGGAGATCGTGGTCAGCTTTACATGGCACTGCTCCCGTAACATTTAACATTGGCGTCTATAGAAAATCTTGGTCAGCTTGACATGGCACGTCTCCAGTAACATTTAACCTTGACATCTATGGAAAATCTTGATCAGCTTGACATGGTATGGCTCCAGTAACATTTAGCATTGGCATCAATGGAAAATCTTGGGCAGCTTGACATGGCACTGCTCCAGTAACATTTAACCTTGGCATCTATGGAAAATCTTGGTCAGCTTGACATGGTACTGCTCTAGTACCATATCAAGATGACTAAGATTTTCCATAGAAGCCAATGTTAAACGTTACTGGAGCCGTACCATGTCAAGCTGACCAAGATTGCACCGCACTGCACGTGTGCGAGATCAGCAGGTGCATGCTGGGTAGCCAGCATGCATGGAATCCAGGAAGAAGGACACTGCTACTTCAGATGCCCACAATGGAGATGGCCACGCTGTGTCATAAAGTGAGAAAACAATGTTGCACAAATAAAAAACTGGGCATAGTTTACAGCATACGTTTGTTACATTGCACGAGGCATGAGTGTTTTAGAGGTATTTTTATATTGAAAGTCATATTTCGGCCAGAACTCCGCTTTAACAAGCATGAAGTGGTTTGTCAGTTTTGCAGAGTGTTTTGGGATTGCAGGCAGAATAGTGGTGATTCTACCCACGATTGCAAATGCCCAGGTGTGAACAGGGCCTTACCCTTTGTGTTTGACCTCTATGCATTGCATCTAGTACATCATTACCAGGCTCCTACCAAGCCAGCAAGTTTTTAAAATTTTTAGCAAACAATAAAATCACCTTGGGGTGTCTACTTTCCAGAGGGGAGTTTTTGCATTTCCCTGTCACTTTCATTATTACAGAAGGTAAGGGCAGCAGTTTTTCTTCAAAATGTTTGATCTTTTTTGTTTATAAAATAAAAAATAGCAGCAAATATATTCACCAAATGTGCCGCAGTTTGGTTGAGCAAAAAGAATTTGAGTATTTGGTTAATTAAAAATCACAGTGGTTATTTAATACCACCAAAAGAAAGCTCTATCTATCTTGAAATAATTATATAAAATTAATTTGGGTACAGTGTTCCATAACAGAATAATTGTCAGTCAAACTATCAGAGCACTGGAAACTGAAAAATGGCCCAATAATGAAGGGGTATTACCGGCTGGTACTCAAATGGTTAAGCCTTGTAGGATTTTTTTTTAAGAATAGTAAAATAACAGTAGTAAGATTTCTGTGTTAACAGATTGGAGGATCATAATGATGAGATATTTGTGCTTTGGCAGATTGGAACATCACTTCCAATAATACTGCTGCAGTCAACAATGAACAATAATGAACATTTGGAAACAATAAACATGGGTGGTACATAAACATTGATCCCTTGAAAAATAGCATTTGGGAGGAGGCTTATTAAAACCAGCAATGGAATTTGTTAAGCTGAACTGGAAAACCCTCAGCTCGATTACTTAGTTACATTACCATTAAGGCTCTATTAACCACTTCAGCCCTGGAAGGATTTCACACTTTAGGACCAGAGCCCTTTTTGCGATTCAGCACTGCGTCGCTTTAACTGACAATTGCACGGTCATGCAACGTTGTACCCAAATGACATTTGTGTCCTTTTTTCCCCATAAATAGAGCTTTCTTTTTGTGGTATTTGATCCCCTCTGCATCATTTCTGATCACTGCTATAAACAAAAGAAAAGCGACAATTTTGCAAAAAACACAATATTTCTTATTTTTTGCTATAATACATGTCCAATAAAAAAATATAAAAAAAATTTGTTTTGGCCGATTTATATTCTTCATCATATTTTTTGTAAAAAAAAAACGCAATCGGCTATATTGATTGGTTTGCGCAAAAGTGGCTGCATTTACTAATGATGAGAATTCATTTATGGGGTTTTTATTTTTTTTACTAGTAATGGAGGCAATCTGCGATTTTTATCAGGACTGCGATATTGCAGAGGACATGTCGGACCATTTTGACACTTTTTTGGGACCATTGTCATCTATGCAGGGATCAATGCTATGAAAATGCATTGTTTACTGTGTAAATGCCATTGGCAGTGAAGGGGTTAACCTGCAGGGGGCGCTCTAAGGGGTTAACTGTGTTCCCTCAGTGTGTTCTAACTGTATGGGGGCTGGGCTGGCTGGGGGAGGGGAGTGATTACAGCTCCCATATACAGAAAGCCTGTGATTGCATCCCTCCCCCCTCTGTCAGAACGGAGATCCGTGTTTACATACACGGACCCCCATTTTGTCGCTCCGGGGGGTAATTGCGAGTAACCGGCGGACATTGACTCCGCCATACCCGCTCCCTTGCCCCCCCAGAACACAGTGAGCACGCTCACAATACTCGTTCTCGCTACAGCGTTTTGCGATAACGAGCTAAGTTGCCACCGCGGCGGGCGGTCGGCAACTGGTTAAACACAGAATCAAACATTTGTATTTATAGTGTGTAGTGGTGTTGCGCTGTGGTCTGGGAAGGCATAGAGGTGTAGTAATACAAGTGCTAAACACTAAGTAAATGGCAAAAATTATAGTACAGTGTCCACACACAGTCACAAAGTGCTAGTAAGCTGCTAATAATAAAAGGTCCAGTGGATTATAACAAAAATAAAGCTTCACATCAGTGAGCGTGCATGAATGGATAAACAAACTATGTGCATAATTAACCACATCAGTACCTGACACGAAAACCCCCTTCCTGTCCAGGCCATTTTTCAGCTTTCAGCGCTGTCGCACTTTGAATGACAATTACTCAGTCATGCAACACTGTACCCATATGAAACTTGTGTCCTTTTTTTCACACAAATAGAGCTTTCTTTTGGTGGTATTTAATAACCGCTGGGTTTTTTAATTTTTGTGCTATAAATAAAAAATGATTGAAAATTTTGTGAAAAAATGCTTTTTTCTTTATTTCTGTAAAAAAATTTAGCAAATTAGTAATTTTTCTTCATAAATTTTGGCCAAAATTTATACTGCTTCCTATCTTTGGTAAAAATAACCCAAATAAGTATATATTATTTGGTCCTTGTGAAAGTTATAAAGTCTACAAACTATGGTGCCAATCATTGACAATTGATCACACCTGATCACACCTGATATACTGAAAACGCATTTTTTTTACACAAAGTCATCAATTTACAAGATATTTCCAACACATAGCATGCGCATAGCAAAAATGACACCCCAAAATACATTCTGCTGCTACTCCCGAGTATGGCGATACCACATGTGTGAGACTTTTACAACAGGACCACGAGGTCCTAGAAGTCTTCACATTATCCACCAACTCTTTACTTTACACGTTAAATACGAACATCTTGCAGACTTCCACGATCAAGTTACAACCCGGAGACACACACCGGCCCGACACATTTTCAGAGTGTGTACACCATAGCGGTATGAGCCCTCATCGTCGTCTTACATAAAACCCCACAGTAAAAACGATACGCGTACGATACACAACCTTTATAGAACATTTAACTACTGAAACACATTTTTTTTACGCAAAAGTCATATAGTCCACACTAGTCCACACTAGTTAACAGTTACTAACCGTGGTAT
>BLSH010440616.1:187421-203222 GCA_018402905.1 Glandirana rugosa
TCGAAAATATAGATTCAACCCAGTTTCACATCAAATTAACACGTGTACAGCAGGAAACTCAAATCCTCAGCTATGCTCACACCATATTAGTTGTTATGCACCCAATTCTACTTGTGTTGTCCTTCTTAGAACTGCATATTCCAGAAACAATTGTCATTACTGTTGATAATCGCTGCTAAACTTGCACATATATTGTAACTACCTAGAAATGTGCTATTTCTAAACTATCTTCAGAGATATAATACAGTTGGCAAAAAAGAAAGCAAAGGAAGGTACCTGTAACCCTACAACCATATACAAAGTAGCGGTTCCTCTATTTAGAACTACCAAGATCGTTAAATATACAGTACATAATTATAAAAAATGTGTTCCTTTATTTTATATTTTAAAAATGTTAAAAAAAATACTTATATTTTAGATATAAAAGCTTTTATATACAAACTAAAACAAAGATACATTACCCTACCCCTCCATAGCAGAGGGTAATTAGTTAGTTACCTTTGTTAGGTATATAGGACTGGCTGGTCCGCCCCTGCGAGGGCTTTTTCAAGACGTTGTTTTTCTTGTATGTTTTTATACATTTTGAAAATTTAATAAAAAAAGATTAAAAAAACAAAGATACATACATTAAACAATTCTTGCGCACTATTTTTATATTTGAAAACCTCCCTATTTTGGTATACATTTCAACCATCCTATGAAATGCTTAGTCTCACATTTGTATCTGAGAGGGGTTCATGGACAGAATGACTTGCTTTGCCCATTTTGCAGGTGAGACCTGTTTCCTCAGGAGCATAGATACCAGTGCTGTCCTATAGCATTAGCAATTTATGGAATGTTCATTTTCCTCTGAGGACCATGGGGCATGGACAATATATGCAGGATAGGTTCATAGGAACTAGCATTTTCAGGAGAAGTAAGTGATGGAGACCCATGTACTCCTCCAGATACCGGTTTTCCTTCAACTGCTACAGGCTTATTTTTAAAGCTAATAGAAGCTACATGAAAAAAACATGCTCATTAAAGGGAAATTATACTGATTATCCATAGCAGCACATACTGTCCTACAGTGATATAAACATCCTGCTTGCATAAGAAGCATTCAAATGTATAAAAAGGCCTACTGTGATGTGGGAACGTTACCTCCCCACCCAAGCTTGTCAACACTTGACCAAAAAGTCAAATAAGGTAACTTCTTACAATGCCACCATATAAGAGTATTTACACACCATTGGCACGATATGTTATAATAGCAATGTCTGTACATTGCCTTATTCTTACAGGATGTTGTCTTACTTTACAAATATACAGAAGATATGGACAAAGGCTTGTGAATAACATACAGAAAATCTAATGCTTCAGATTTATTCATTTAAGATTTACACCCTTCCTGACCAGGCCATTTTTTGTGATACGACACTTCGTCGCTTTAACTGACAATTGCGCGTTGTACCCAAACAAAATTGATGCCCTTTTTTTCCCCACAAATAGAGCTTTCTTTTGATGGTATTTGATCACCTCTGTGGTTTTTATTTTTTGCACTATAAACAAAAAAAGAGCGACATTTTTGAAAAAAAAAATAGTATTTTTTACTTTTTCCTATAATAAATATCCCAAAAAAATGTAAAAAAGCTAATTTCTTCCCCAGTTTAGGTCAATGTATGTTCATCTTCATATTTTTGGTAAAAAAAAAAAATCACAATAAGCGTATATTGATTGGTTTGCACAAATGTCATAGTGTCTACAAACTATGAGAATAGATTTATGGTGTTTTTATTATTATTATTTTTTTTTTACTAGTAATGGCAATGATATGTAATTTTTAGTGGGACTGCGATATTGCGGCGGACAGATCGGACACTTTTGACACTTTTTTTGGGACCATTGACACTTATACAGTGATCAGTGCTATAAATAGCCACTGATTACTGTATAAGGCCCCTTTCACACTTGTGCAACGTGATTTTACCGTGATTTTGCCGTGATTTTTTGCCACGATTTTACAGCGATTTCAGATCAGTACGACTTTGGTCCGACTTTGTTGCAACTTTGCCACAAGGAAAACATATTACAAAGTCATACAGAAATAGCACAGAAATTGCATCTATAGTATTCAAGTTTGATTTGCATGCAGCTTTGAGGGTTTAACATTGAAGTCTATGGACCTCAAGTTGCATCAAAGTTGGGCCAAAGTAATGCAGGGACTATTCTGAAGTGATATGAACAGTACTCATTGGAAATAATGGGGAACGACTTGTCATGCGACTTTGCAGTCCCTAGTTGCAGGACAAGGTGCATAAGTATGAAAGGGGCTCTCATGCCGACAACCTAGCTGTCTGAAGACGTGCGCTTTGCATGCCCTATCTGTCCAACCAGGGGGGTCCCCAAACCGAGGGAGGGTTGTTGGTGAGATGATCGCCCCCTCCCTCTATTACGCTCCAGACCTGACCAGAGCTGTACCCCCCCCCTCCATCCCCCCTCCCTCTCGTACCTCAAGAGCTAGAAGCACTGTTGCCCTTCGCGCTCTCCCTTCCTTCCACTTCTAGGAGATGGCAACCAGGAATGCCCTATCTAGAACATAACCAGAATGGTGTATCTCTGGGCTGCCCAATTTTCATGATCACAGGCCTAGTACCGGTATCGCTGGAAGCTTCCAACAAAGCCCACGCACTCAGGGCACCGTCCCGTCGCCAGGCTATAACCAGCTTTTATAACCTGAAAGTATGAGTCCCCCTTTATGTTTGAACTGGATTGATTACCTGTCTTGATTTTGGTATGCACTTATTCATATACTTCTGTTCTGCATATTTTTTTTCCTTATTTTTTTTTGGAAAACTCCAGAGCCTGTTTCTGGAAAATGTGACTATACTTTGTACAAACTTTATATGCTTGTATTGTGCTTCTCCTTTTTCAATAAAACATTTATGGTATAAAAAAAAAGTATGAAAGGGGCCTAAATGTCAATGGTAGGGAAGGGGTTAACACTAGGGGCGATCAAAGGGTTAACTGTGTTCCCTGGGAAGTGTTTCTAACTGTATGGAGGCTGGTCTGATTGGGGGAGGAGAGCGATCATTGTTCCCGATCACATGGAACAGACGATCTCTGTCAACTCCCCTGTCAGAATGGGAATCTGCTTGTTTACACTCGCAGATCCCCATTCTGTCACTACTGGGGAGCGATTACGGGTGGCCAGTGTTCTGTCAAAATAGCCAATTCATAAATACCTCCAGTTAAATTACCTCCCGTTACTGTAAACCGTCCATAATTGGAGATTTCGACGACTTGGTGTTTTGACACCACACTGGGAACCGAATACACTCCGGTACACGGTATTATGAGCATATAGTGTTATTGGGCTCCAATGCTAACCAACAAAATGTCCGTCTCCGCAGCAGCGACATGTTTTTCCTCGATACCCGCAAATTGTCGAAATCTCCAACTACGGACAATTTACAGTGATGTTATTGGAGATCTTGATGGATTGGCTATTTTGACAGAACACTGTCAGACATTGAGTCCACCGCACCCGCTGATTGGCTTCCCGCTAGCCAGTGAGCGCACAAGCGCGCCTCCAGTGGCACATGGGTGCCCACAATACATGCTCCCGTGCCTGCCGTACAGCTGCGGCGATTCGCGCAGGAGAGCCGACCTGACGGCGGTTGGTCGTCAGGTGATTGATATCATTTCATGTTTTATGCTTACAAGCAAACACATAAAACATACATATTTATCCATTTCAGCTGCCATATCAGTATATAGAGTATATCATGTTTATATACCATCATACATATATAAATGTATATCCTTTGTGGAAAAATCATTTTTACATTTCAGCTGCAGATTTGACAATAACTTTTTATTACGTCTGATAAAAAATAACACTAATATGTTTTTTTGGGTGAGGCAAAAAGGCTTTCTTTGGCAAAATTGTCATGCATAAAATTATTTTATTTTGCAATCTATGAGCAAAAAGAGAGCTAACTAAACTAAGAAATACTTTTCTTATTTTTAGCAGTAAATATTATTTTTTTTAAGTTTGATCAATTATAGTTTTAAAACAACTGAATTTGCAGTGCATAACAAAATGCAGATTTTATTTGATAATTTATCCCAGCTACAATACATTAAAATGATGCTTCTAGTACAAAGTTTACAAATGGAATACCTTTTTATTCTTCCATTTTTAAAGGGAAACTGCAAAACTGAAGAAACAAGTACAGATGGGTGCCATCTACTTATATCATCTGGGAGATAGCAGTTAAAGAGAAGTTCTACCCCCACCAAAAAAATGCTGTAGCTGCTGACTTTTAATACTCGGACACTTACCTGTCCATCGATTCCGCAATGTCGGCACTCCAGCAGATTTTCCAATCAGCTCTTGGGTGCTGCCACCGCCATTCGTGGTAAGTGAAGCCGGCAGTTGAGCCTTGCGGCTTCACAGCCGGTTCCCTGCTGCACATGCGCAAATCGCACTGCACTTCTAACTGGCCTGCACTTCAAGGTCACCGTGGCAGTCTCCCAGAAGTGGGTGATGGGCACCTGTCAAAAATAGGTACCCGCACCCCCGTCCCCCAAAACGTGCAAAATGTGGTACCGGAGGGGGAGAGGAGGCAGATAAGTGGAGCTTTCACTTTTGGGTGGAACTCTGCTTTATGAACTGTATGTCCTACCAGTGCATCCTTCAGATAACTATATCATCATTTCTATTTAGAATCAGTTGGACAGGTGCCAACATCATAAACTGAAGGTTTCCCATAAACCTACAACCTTTCTCAACCATTATCTGTCAGATTGGGTGATGGTTATCCAATCTCCACAGTTAGCTTTTGACTTTTATGACCCTGCATATATTTTCACATATGGGCGCCTGGAGCCATTCACAACTTTTTTCTGCTAAAAAAAATATTCTTTTGCTACATAGTAGGACCCACCATTACCTGAAAGAAAGCTGATCGCTGTGGTCAATGCTGGAAAATAAATTCTTCATCTAGTGTCTATATCAGAGTTTCTCAACCAGGGTTCCGTGGAACCCTAAGGTTCCTCCAGAGGTGGCTAGGGGTTCCTTGAGCAATAGCCAATTTCTACCTCTCAGATAAATGCCCAATAATACATTGATCTTTTTAACTATCTGTAAGGGGATAATTCTTCCTAATGACCACAAGTGTAAGGTGCATTCTTCCCATTGACCATCACACTAATGTATCATGAGTTGTAGATTGTTAATTTTTAGCAGGGGTTCCCCGAGACCGGAGAACTATTGCAAGGGTTCCTCTGTGTTGAAAAGGTTGAGAAAGGTTGATCTACTGTATATACATTATGACTAATATAATAAATAAAAATCTTTATCTTCGGTTGTTGTCTATATCACAACACTGTAGCTAAAGAATTGTTTTTGAACCCAAATCGTGAAATATTTTTTAAATATACATTAAAACCTTGAATTGCGAGTAACTCAGTTAATGAGCGTTTCGCAATACGAGCAGTTTTTTATTTTAAAATCCTGACTCGGTTTGCGAGCGCTGTCTCGGAAAACGAGCAGAATTAAGCCTCTGTGCGTGCAATACCGTATGTGGCCAGAGGTGCAGGGGCGCTGGTGAGGCTCGGAGACACTCAGAAGCATTCAGAAATTCTCAGAAATTCCCAAAGTGTAAACAGTCCCCGAGCGTTTCCAAATGTTTCCGAGTGTCTCCGAGATTCACCAGCGCCCCCACATCTCTGGCCACATACGGTATTGGATACACCAGCGCCCCCCGTCCTCTGGTCACATACAGTACTGCATAGACAAGCAGTCACTGTGGAACGAATTTTCGGAGTTTCCATTGTTTCCTATGGGAAAACATGCTTTGATATACAAGTGATTTGCATTAAAAGCATTCTCCTGGAACGGATTATGCTCGTAATCCAAAGTTCCACTGTAGTATGTACTTATATAATAGCTTTCTCTGTTAGGGATAATGATTTAGTAGACAAGAAAGCACAAATGTGTTCACAACAACAAAACAAACTCTTCATTTACTAACAATGTGTGAAATGTAAATATGTAGCAACACACAGCTTTATTGATCATGTCCAATAGACAATCAAAGCACAGGCCTGATTGCACTTTTGCACTTTTGAACTTTGTTAGTAAATAGGACCTTTCTGAAGGAGACAGTTTGGTTTGCTACCAAATAGCTTTACTTATCACTTAGACACATGTTTTATTTCCACAACAAAAATGCTTACACTGGAAGGAAGTGTGTTTTGACCTCAGGTTTTGCACATTTTTAATGTTGGTGCTTTCATGTGCATTAAAATGTATAAACATGCATTTACATGTATTTACATTCGTTAACATCAGTTAGAATGCATTTCCTACAAAAACAAATAGTTAAAGAAAAAATACAAATGCACATATAGTACTTGTTTTAAAATAAAATGCAGGAGATGCTTTGCTGATAGAACCCTGTGCACTGCACCAGTACATTGCACACCATTCTATTCTATGAGGTTTAAAATATAACTAAAGGCAAAACTTTTTTTTTTTACTTTTGGATGGAGTGAAGAGGTATTACCCTAGGTTCATAACTATGCGGCTGCGCTTTCTGCGTTTTTTCCTGCGTTTTTACAGCGATTTTGCAGCAATTTGTGTTTTTCATGGGGTTTTTGTGGGGGGGGGGGGGATTTGTTGCCAGGCAGATTTAAAAACACAAAACACAAATTTCAGCAAAATCGTGGTAAAAAACCAACACTTGCATTTCTGGTGCAGCTCCATTGAAGCCTATTGCATGCAAAACGCAAACTGCAGTGAGAAACAAGGTCCCAGCCCTCTCCATAAAATGCAATTACATCCATAGGAGACCATGTTAAATGGACCGTAATGCGTTTCTGTAAACTGCAAAATGCGTTAAAAAACGCATAGGTGTGAACCTAGACTGAGCCCTGGTTCACATTGGTGTGTTTTGGCGTGAGATTTGACATGTCAAATTGCATGCCAAATCGGTGACTATTGCACCGTACTAATTGGTGCGATGCTGTGTTTTCGGTGCAGCACCAAACTCCAAAAGTGGTTTCTGCACTACTTTTGGCAAATTCAGGTGCGATTTCCATTGACATCTGTGTAGCAACCCGCACAGATGTCTCTGAAATCGCACCTGAAGTCGAGACTGACAAGCGGGAATGAAATGGTGCGATTTCAGCTGAACTCGCATAATTTCATTCCCGCACCAATGTGAACCTAGAGCACCTGTCAGTTTATTGTTGTCTGTGTCCCTGTTAAGGAGAGTCACCCTCTCTATTTGTGCTATTTACCATTATCATTGTCAGTGAAAGTAAAAGAAAATTCCACATTTTGGGTTTTCCCCAGAAAGGTAATAGAGGGTAAATCTTCCAATAGAGACACTAGTTCTGGTGACCTGGGGGTCCCCAAGGAATTCCCTTAATTTTCAGGGGTTTCCTCTCACTTCCTATTTGGCTATGAGAGACAGGAAGTGGAGTGAAATCTAAGCATTGGGACACAGATGGCAAAAAAAAAATCTGGCAGGGGTTATATCCAAAATGAAAAAACAAATTTGCCTATAGTTCTACTTTAAGGCAACTATCCTCCCTTACAGCAGGAAAAGAAAGGCATAAAAGAGAGTGAAGTGTATGAACATAGGAAAAAGAAAAAGAGGGCTTAAAAAAACACCCATTCTTTTAGCAGAAAAACACTCATATAGAGCGTTTTTGTACACACGTTTAGGCAGGTTTAGCATTTTTTCTGCCAGAAAACTCCACTCAAAAACGCAATCCAGAAGAGGTTTTTCTTTTTTTTTCTGCCTCTAAAAGCTAAAGTTAAAATGTCTATGCAGGAATTCCCTATCCATGAAGTGTGCAGAGTCCTAAGCGGCTGTGGGCCTACACTACTCTCTGCACACACAGCTTCACAGATGGGGAATTCCTGCAGTGCTACATGCCTTTTTATACTTCACTTTTGTGAGTAAATTTCTGTACAAATTCTATTAAATCATAAACATGCTACACTCAGGTTGGCGCTTGTGTTCTCTCCCTAGCATACTTCAAGTCGCTTCTTGCTTGCTTACAGAGCTGCCACAGAGTGAATAACCTATGGATTTTATGGGCATTTTCTTGTTTTTATCTTATCAGCTATGGATAACGACAGCATCCCTGTGACACTTTGGCTTTTACTTTGCGCCAATTTCTTACCGCTTGTGTTAAAATATGCCTATACACCTGTGTGTGAACACAAAGGATAACATTGTGCTGCTTCTACAGGCAAAATGCAAAGCACCTGTATAAGCAACGTTTTTGAAGCCCACTGTACATGGACCCCTGGCCTAGGTTCACACTGGTGTGGTGCAGGGAGCCACATGTGATTCGGACTGGATTCGCTTTGCATTTTTGTTCTAATCACATGTGACTCTTTGCAGTGCGATTTGAGTCCTTTTTTTTGCCACACTGGAATCGAATCACATAGGTGTTCACACTAACTTAACATTGACACCTGCAGCGGTTTGCATGAACAGAAAGCGATTTTGGTGTAGTGCAGGAAGCACACAGGAATCGCTGAAAATCCTGCACCTCATCAATGTGAACCTAGGCTTAGAGTTAGTACTGCACAGCCCTGGATTATCCACTGAAAAAAGGCACGTGCTTGGAGCACCAAGGGGGTTGGAGAACTACAGTTTTTCCCCTAGTTTTCATCCTCTTAAAGAGGAAAGTTACTCTCTCGGCAAATGATGTCATACATCCCAGGAGTCTTCAGGAGGGAAAGAGGGGGTTTCTCATGGATCCAGCAAGGGCAGTGCCCTCCTCTCTAACCATACTTGACTCACCAATCAGATCTTTCAAATCTATGATTGCACACTGGACTGGTCTCCAAGATCTGGGGTCCACCCATAGGATGCGTGATGTTGTCACTGGGCACTGCCACCTGACGCAATGCGTCCCAATTGGACTTCCACAAAGGTAAACACCTCAGCATTAACATATGCCAGGCAGTGGGATTTATCCCGGCTGCATTTTCTGACACTTATTTTAAAGTTCTGGGCCAGCTCAGTTATTCCCGTGTGTCATACCGTGTCATGTAGCACACCCCCAGTTATGAGATGGAAATAAATGAATAAAGGGTGTGCTACAAATCAGTTGATTATGCCACTATGTTTTCAATATGATTTTTGGGGAATATTTAAAAATAATTATTGCATAATGCTGTGGGTACCTAAGAAGTCAGTTTTTTTCTTTTTTCAAGTCTAAAGTATTAAAATACACACAGTATTATTATTATACAGGATTTACATAGTGCCAACAGTTTGCCCAGCACTTTACAATATAAAGGGAGACAGTGCAGCACCAATACAATTCAATATAAGAGGGTTAGGATAGGAGGGCCCTGCTACTGCGTACAATCTAATCTGCTACCAAGCAGTTTCCCATTCAATTATCATATACTGTATTTCTGCTTTTATGTATGCTGTATCATATGCTTCAAATTCAGTTTGTAATGTCATTCTTAGAATTATGAATTTTCAAAGAAATTATTCAGTATAATTATAATATGTAGCTAGATGTTAATAATAATTGTGACTATCACACATACACTAGGGATTGGCCTATGGCTTAACACACATAAGCTTTGAACTGGCCACTCAGGGACTAAAGGATATATATGCTAGGTATTGTTAACTGAGGGGTTAACACACATATTCTGTGAACCAACCACTGTGGGGTTGATACACACATGTTGAATACTGACCACTAAATGGCTTACATACACTTGCTATGGACTGGCCACTGAGGGGGTCACCACACATAATCTGGGAACATGCAGCTAAGAAATGAATACACACAACCAGGGGACTGGCCACTGAGGTGATAATGCATATATGCTGGGGAAGAGGGAGTTAGCACACATCCCACACATCAGTATACTATAGGCAAAAATGCCTTGTTAATACGTTATAGGATGGCACTTTATTAAAGTCAGCATTGTGATGTGTGGGTGACTATATGCCATCCCAGGTAGCCTTAAGTGGGGTACACACTATAAGAAAATCAGGCAAAAATTTTCACATTAAGTAAAAGTTGACAGAGGAATCCTCCCCACTGGGACATTGTATTATGATAGCGGTACTATCTACTATCCAAATACCCTGATCACTGGCTGCAGCCGATCAAGAAAAAGGTTCCAATTATTTTCTAATAAATTACTTCTGTTTAAAGGTAAAAGTAAATGCAACTATCTATAGGGATGTACGGTGTGCCATTGACAAATATCTGTATCATCTATAGCAGTGGTCTCCAAACATTTTATACAGGGCCAGTTTACTGTCCTTCAGACTTTAAGGGGGTTGGACTGTGGCTATTAGGGGTAGAAAAGGTCCTGTTGTCAAGGGCAAAAAATAATTGCCTCTCGTTAGTTTCAGTTGGAATAATTGTGCCCCATTGTTTGTGTCTGTGGGAGGAATTGTGCCCCATCATTGGTGTCATTGGGAGCAATTGTGCCCCATCATTAGCAACCTTGGGATAAATTGTGCCCCATTGTTGGTGTCATTGGGATGAATTGTGCCCCATCATTGGTGTCATTGGGAGGAATTGTGCCCCATCATTGGTGTCATTGGAATAAGTTGTGCCTCCTTGTTGGTGTCATTGGGAGGAATTGTGCTCCATCGTTGGTGTCATTGGCATAAATTGTGCCTCAAGTTGGTGCCCCATCATTGGTGTCATTGAGAGGAATTGTGCCCCATCGTTGATATCAATGGATGAAATAGTGCCCCAAGGGCCAGGTAAAAGCAAATAAAGGGCCGCAGTTTGGAGATCACTGATCTATAGTATCAGACTTCTGTATAGCTGAAACTGGCCATACATGGATCAAAATTCGGCCAGTCTCTGCTGAACTGAATTTCAAACCATCTATGGCCAGTTTCAGCTACATATAAATCTGATACTAGATGATACAGATAGTTGTCAATGGTACACTGCACACCCCTATGGATAGTTGTGTTTACTTTTATCTGGGCGGTAGGTTTGAGAGGGGTCTGCAGGCATTCTAAAATACAAGGAGCTTAATTTTACAAATAAGAGAATCGCAGCCACTTTTTTTATTATTTTTTTTTTTCTAAGCTAACAATCAGTCAGGTTGGAACTCTTTTGTTTTCTGTTTCTTTTCCAAGGAGTTTTCTGTTTGATGTTAGAAAATAATTAATCTAACTGATTGTTGCGGCCAACGGTTTTTCATACATTAGCCCAAGGACACCTTCTATGAAAAATACAGATAATTATTTAACTATAAGACATATTGCTGATGTTTATAATAGATTTGATAATTGTTCTCTTTCATAACTATAAAACCTTCTTAGAACAAGGTATTTTGATGATGATAATTATTTTTTTTTTTATTCAATAGATTTAATTTTTTCTTTTTTTTCGAGAATAAGTTAGGCAAGGCGAACAAGATATGCCAAAACAGTGATATTGCCAATCATAAAGAAGCCAGTGTTACACTGGAGACAACATAACAGAGTATCCCTTAATGCAAACATAGATGGACAATGATGATAATTATTTTATCATTATCATCTTCATCATAATCTTCATCTTTATTAAAAAAGGCAGTCAAGACAATTCCAGCTTTCAACTTTCATTTGCTTCCTGCCACCTCTGCAGAGACAACAATCAGCATACTGTGCCACCGTATGACTCAGGATACTCATAGTAGGAGTGGGTACTGCTCTTTTAGCTGGAATACAATTGGTACTTTATTTAAACTTTGGAAAACAATATTTGCATAAGGCCAATTACATTAAGGAAATATGCGCATCCTTGAAGAGCTTCCTTGCTAATTTCACAATTGTACGTCAAAACAAATATTTCAGGCTACATATTCATTCTATATGGCCATCTGAGGATCATAATGGAAGTACATAGGCAGCAAAGTTAGGTTAATTCAATCTAAATTTTCTGTAATTGACTGCAACAAAAAATTCAGACAGCAGCAAACAGAGTCACTGGAAGTCTATTTCCTGAATCCTCTGCCACATTTTTATTACCAATCATATCTTAACCACTTGCCTACTGAGCACTTTTACCCCTTCCTGCCCATTTTTTGCACAAATAGAGATTTCTTTTGGTGGTATTTAATCACCACTGGGTTTTTTACTTTTTGCTAAATAAACGAATAAAGACAGAAAATTAAAATAAAAAAAACTTTTTCATAGTTTGTTATATAATTTTGCAAACAGGTAATTTTTCTCCTTCACTGATGTGCGCTGATGAGGCTGCATTGATAGGCACTGATGGGCTGCACTGATGGGCACTGATGAGGTGGCATCGGTGGGCACTGATGAGGCTGCACTGATAAGTAGCACTGATTGGGCACCGATAGGTGGCACTGATGAACACTGATAGGTATCACTAATGGGCACTGATAGGTGTCACTAAAGGGCACTGTTAGGTGCCACCTATGGGCATTAGTATGCAGCACTGATAGGTGACACTGATGAGGAGGGACTGATGGACACTGATTGGCAGCAATGGTGGGCACTGATTGGCAGCACTGGTGGGCACTGATTGGCAGCACTTGTGGGCACAGATTGGCAGCACTGGTGGGCACTGTTGGGACTGCACTGATAATCAAGACACTGATAATTAGTGCCACAACACAACAACGATGATCAGGTGCTCAATGGAATAAGATAACAAACCAAGTTAGATTGGAATATACCGACCATATGGACCAGGGCTGCTGGAATTACTCCTGGGACAGAGTGACATAAAACTGTAAAAAGAAATTCCTTAGAAAAGCGCCCAAGTCCAAATATAACAGTCTTGTAAGTAATGATGTATTCAGACCTCCAATTCATAGGATAACAATGTTTATTAGAAACTGCATGAGGCTTCAAAAATGACACAGTAAAGTTTAAAAACAGCTATGCAACCCATGACCGCCACAGGCCAGCCATCATGACCATAGGCTCAAGATTGATCTTACATATGTTCCAGCAGATGGAGGAGCCCTGGATGTGTTGCTGCATGAATCTCCCAATTGGGGGTGCAGAATACCAGGTGGCTGGTGAGTGACACTGGAGGAGGAATAAAGCCACGGATCAATCACAGCCCAAGATAGGGCTGGAGGGCCGCTGTTGGAAGCTGGGGCAGAGCCAATTAATGCCCTGATTATCAGTGTAGATGTCCCTTTTAATGAAGCCAGTTATCGGCTCTCTTCTCCTCTCCTCATGCTGTCAACATGAGAAAAAGAGTGCCAATAACCTACTTCTGTTGACATCCGTGATCAGCTGTGTTTGGACACAGCTGATCACTTGGTAAAGAGCCACTGATTGGCTCTTTACCTCAATATGTGATTAGCAGTGTCCTCCTGTCACTGCAATCACAGAGGGGGTGCGTGGCAAGCGTGATTATGGGACTTATGTCATATGATGGCATCCCAGAACTAGACGACAGCACTGTAGCCGTCATTTGGCTATGGTGTGGTCGGCAAGTGGTTAAAGGATAACTACACCATTATAAAAAATAAATAAATGCACATATTTTTACAGGAAAAAAAATGTGCATTTATTTTTTATTCACAGAAGCCTGCAGAGCTTTGCACCCACGGTCAGTGAATCACGGGTGCAATGTCAGACTCCTGCAGACTATTCCTACAGTTCTGTGCCTGTACCTCCTTATAGGCTTTCAGTTTCAGAGCTGTAGGAAGTGTCAATGGACTAAGAGCGTGGTGATTAACACACCCGCAGTTCATTGAAACTACAAGTCCATTTGCTGCAGTTGAAGACAGGACTTGTAGTTTAAACATGAAAAAACACCTAAACCGGAATTCAAATGTAGATGAGTAGCGGCCCTCAATTAAAAAAACATTTTTTGCATCATGTGAAACATTATAACTGATAAAATGAAAATACTGACTAGAATACATAACATATGTCAATACACAGTGATAAACAAAAACACTAGTGATAATCTTGTATGTGGGGAGAAAGAAGGAAAACTCCACTACTGGAGTATGTCTCAGTAAGCCGTACAAAATTTATGAAAAGCCTCAATCATTGCGCTTACATAAGATAAAATAAAAACAAGCATGGGTTAAGAACTTCCAACGAACGACCAGCGATGGGTCAAGCATAAGCAGGTAACGTCTCACCGTGCTGTGGACCTCGTCAGAACGTCACTTCTGGTATTTACCACACGTCACTTCCGGTTGCCATACAGCCACGTCCGACGCGCTTTGTCATCTAAACTTCGTCCTGGGATTCGTGAAATAGGTTGTGATGCTTGATAAGGATCATTTACTACTAATTTCTATTCCAAACAAGGTTAGATGATTTACACTGACTACTTAATTTAGAAAGAAGGAAAAAGGGAGAAGAAAGGAGAGGAAGAAAAAAAGGAACACGTATACAGCGTATTGAAAGGAAGGTTGCAAAGATTACATAAGCCAAGCCTCTGCTCCTGCCGCCCCCCCCCCCCCCCAATTTATTCCTTTGCCCTTACTCTGGCACCAACTTAAATAACTGCAGGTCAAAGATCAAAGATAAGAAAAATACAATATTTTAAATGCTTACTTGCAGTGTTTTTTCTTTCTATGAATTGTTTTATTCACTTGCAATGTGCCTTTGAACGTGCTAGAAAATTAGACTGCTCCAGGAAGAATCAATTGCCTAGGACACATAAAAGCCCTCTCCCATTCTGGGAGTGTCTAATTACTCCCTGTGTTGGCCCAATTTTTTTCATCCTCTCCCTTCACCTCCCTACATAATTTTTTTTGTGTAGCAGCCTGTTGGCAGGTTCCTCGTCAGGTTTAGTATTTGACACTCTGCTAGGGGACCCACAGCAATATAGGACTGTACTGGGGCCTAACACTTCAGCCCACAACCACCTTATAGCCCAGTCTGGCCTAACAACAACAGCACAACAGGGCTCTGACAGTCCAGCCAAACACCAGTAGTTCGTGTCACCCCCGATATATCCCCATGTCACCTGGCACAATTTCCATAGAGGAGTCTGCTCATCATCGTCAGGAGGGCAGCTTCTTCCCCTGACCACCACCACACCCAACCCAATCATCCTGTCCACTAGCAACCGTGTAGCAGATCATGATCTGCAGGCTACACCTGTGACCTAATTGTGTACTGGCCTACCTTACACACTTCCACTCAGTTGTCGGGCATGCTCTTGCATAACATCACTCCAGCCAAAAGTCCAATTTCTTTACTTGAATAATGAGCATAATTTCCAAACATTTGGCAAGGTGAAGAAGACACTGTTGGTTTCCTTCCAGTAAACCCATATCTTTGGGTACCATCTAAAGTCCATTTTCCCTTTAGGTCAGTGTTGGTATCTCAAAACCCAGAGTTGGGGAAGCCCACATGAGGAAACCAACACAGTTCCCTTGGCCCTTCCTGCATTTTTCCTGTCCAAGGTACACAACAACTTTCACTCTCCTAGACCCCAACCACCTTATATCAGGAATCTTGCCAGAGGGGCAGAGACAACAGGTCATCTCCTGCAAAGGAGGGACTGTTAGCTAGAGAATAAGTTATCTCCTCTGCTACAGGGAAAGAGCAAACAAGTAGAGCTCTTTTTACGTCCTTCCCGGTTCCCTTGACACAACCAAAGGAGTACACCCGAAGGGGTTGAGACCCAAAACTCTATGGTTGTGACTGGATTTCCCTTTTACCTGAAATCTACCATGGGTTTCTATACCCAAATGACCTTCCTTTGGTTGTCACAGAAGAAGTGGAACGGTTTACAAACCTTTAATACGAGTAATAAGTTCATTTCTTTAACCTGAAAACCGACCTCACTACA
>BLSH010440616.1:203232-229389 GCA_018402905.1 Glandirana rugosa
TGCACGTTACTCTTTGTGACTATAAATACATTGTGATGATCATCAAAACCTTTGGTTCGAAAACGGGGGGGGGGGGGCAAAAGCTTGGTTTCCAAAACTACTAGTAGTGTTACATAAATATCAGTGTTTCTCATTGCACGTACTCACTATGATCCATAACTGAAGTAAGAGTTTTACAAACAAAATCCTGGGGCTTTCCATAGTGTGATGCTATACTATTTGTGTATGGCACAACATTTTCGGGCTAAATATGCCTTTCTGTAAAACCATACCCACTACTGCATTTTTTTGAATGAATGGTAGATCCCTGCAGATCAATCTCTCACTTGGAAGTTATGTGATCTTTGACCCACATATAAAAGCCACATGGACATTTAATCATATGGAAAGTATTGGGACATTCATAAATCAAGTAACTTTAAGAAGGTTGTCAAACCCTTACCAGGGTGCTGTGCACCAGATTCACAGGAGTCTTTGAAAAACTAAGAAATGTCCTCTTTTTAATGCTGCTAGTGTGCTATATCCTGCATTCTTATGTTTTCATAAAATGAGAGTTTGTGAAAAATGTATGCCAGCATGGGGTCTTAAGCAACCATGGCAACCATGGACAATGTATATCCAAACCACAACATCTTTCCCACTTTGTAAAGAGTAAAGAAGAGCTAATATACCTGTCAGGGTTTTTTTGTGTCCCATTCAGAAAGCTTCCCCTCACTTCCTGTCCTGTAAATACAACAGGAAGTAAGATTATATCTCTAATGTAATGTGAACAATCTCTGTCTAAAGAATTGTCATCAGAACAAGTGTCCTTTCATTATTAATATTTGTTTAATTTCATGATTATTAGGCCTCGTGTACACAGAACAGTTGAGAACCTCTTCTGAACGCTGGAGACTGACAGCTGATAACCAACAGTAAAAAACATCCATTTTACAGCTTACATACTGAGTTTATGCGAGTTTAGCAGCAGTTATGAGCATATGAGGTTAGAAGTGTTTTTTAAAGATATCCTCAGGAGACCCCCCCAAATGCCCAACAATGCATGAAAAACAAGTAATATTAACTAGTTCAACCATTCTATGAGAGAAGAGAGAGCAGTGTGCTTTAACTATGGATTCCTTCTCTCTGTCTCTTTCTTTCTGTCTGTCTCTCTGTCTGTCTGTCTTTATATCTCTCTCTGTCTGTCTGTCTGTCTGTCTGTCTCTCGGTCTGCGTGTCACTCGGTCTGTCTGTCTCTCGGTCTGTGTGTCACTCGGTCTGTCTGTCTCTCGGTCTGTGTGTCACTCGGTCTGTCTGTTTCTCGGTCTGTCTGTCTCTTGGTCTGTCTGTCTGTCTCTCGGTCTGCCTGTTTCTCAGTCTATCTGTCTCTTGGTCTGTGTGTCTCTCGGTCTGCCTGTTTCTCAGTCTATCTGTCTCTCGGTCTGTCTGTCTCTCGGTTTGTCTGTCTCTCAATCTATCTGTCTCTCGGTCTGTCTGTCTCTCAGTCTATCTGTCTCTCAGTCTGTCTGTCCCTCGGTCTGTCTGTCTCTCGGTCTGTCTGTCTCTTGGTCTGTCTGTCTGTCTGTCTCTCGGTCTGTCTGTCACTCGGTCTGTCTGTCTCTCGGTCTGTCTGTCTCTCAGTCTGTCTGTCTCTCGGTCTGTCTGTCTCTCAGTCTATCTGTCTCTCGGTCTGTCTGTCTCTCGGTCTATCTGTCTCTCAGTCTGTCTGTCTCTCTGTCTGTCTGTCTCTCGGTCTATCTGTCTCTTGGTCTGTCTCTTGGTTTGTCTGTCTCTCGGTCTGTCTTTCTCTTGGTCTGTCTGTCTGTCTGTCTCTCGGTCTGTCTGTCTGTCTGTCTCTCAGTCTGTCTGTCTCTTGGTCTGTCTGTCTGTCTGTCTCTTGGTCTGTCTGTCTGTCTGTCTCTTGGTCTGTCTGTCTGTCTGTCTCTCTGTCTGTCTGTCTGTCTCTCGGTCTGTCTGTCACTCGGTCTGTCTGTCACTCGGTCTGTCTGTCTCTCGGGCTCTCTTCTATCTAAGTATATCTTAGATGTTGCTCTTTACAGCTTTTGCAGAAGTTTACAAGCAGTTACAAGCATTTAGCGTTGAAATGCCAGCAAACTACCATCCTGAACACAATTTATCTGCTTTCAAAAAAATGGGTAAACTCAACTGCCTCACTCCTATAAATGACATGAACAGATAAGATAACATAGAGGAGAGTTCAGGGGCTGCTGAAAAAAATGCCCAACAGCTCCTAAATGTCTGTTTATAAGCTGCATTATACATGAGACCTTATTGACAAAAAAAAATAGACATACAGAAAAGGGAAGTGTTATAAAAAAAAATCCACTCTGGGTGTGAAATACTCTATGCACACGACATTGTTTATTATTTTGTTTATTATTATGTTTACAACTTACTTATCACACCTTAAAAAGTTGCAAATATAATGACTTTTCAAAGAGGATCCGTAAGACCTGAAAACGTTAGAAATCTGAAGGGTTCGTCTGGGGTAAAAAGATTGAGAAAGACCGGTCTACTGGAACAACTCCATTTTTGGCAAGGGTCTCCTTATACCAGGGCTAGTGATGGATGTAATATTTATTTAACTAATTTAATGCATCAAATCCCATGATTATTCAGTGAATATATATCTTCCTCTTTATCCTCCCTACTTACTCAGTTGCTAAAAATAAAAAGCCAGCAAAAGAAAAAAATGATGGATTTAATGTTACGGAAAAATGACTTTCTTCCTATCTGCTTAGGCTGCTGTTGGACTCTCTTCTTTCAAGGGGAAGTTGTTCAGTGGTAAAATTGTGAATAACGCCAACATTGTTCATAACCTAGCTGGAAATTCTGAAACAGAAATTACATTTACATTGAGACTGCTACAGGGGAATGCCGAGCTATTGAAAGGAGTTTCATTACAGCAACTATATAAAAAAAAAAAATCCCTGACTTCAATAATGTTGATTTTTGGTTTCAGGGATATTTAGCATTTTATATGGAAATTCAGAGGTGACATGGTGGCTTCTTAGCTACTGGCTACATGGTCTGTATAGCAAAGCAAAAAAACCATTGACAAGGAAAATAAAGCTGATGCTATTAACAGAATTACTGCCCCACAGCAAGTACCAGGTCCACGAGTTTGTAGCCTTGTTATAACACAGAAGATCTAGTATAAAAATAAAAAAGTGCAAAAATGCTGCACTTTATATTAATCAATCAAAAAGTATCTCATAACTGATATGACCATAGTAACCCCTTGGGTTAGGGTCAGCTAATAAAGGGCTTTACTTAAATTCCTATTGTTTCACTAGAGTCACCTGAAATGTATTTGGGTGATATGGACTTTATTGAATAAGCTGTAGCTTTCATTATTTCCATAAGGTCATGCGTGGTTGTGTCATGTCATTTCAAAAGTTGATAAGAAAAAGGTTACACATATTATGAAATGTACTGTATGTATAATCGCTACTGAATACATCTAATCTCACTCTGCAGTATCAACTGCAGATTTTCAGTTGCAAGCCAAAGGAGGAGCATTTTCTGTTCAAGAACCCCTTATATTAAAAGTAGATGTCCAATAAGGTGTTCTGTTCAAATTCATGCAAGTGGAACAGGGTGATTATCTATCATAAAGTACTCCCAAAAAATAGCATCTTGCAAATTACCAGTCGTTAAATGTGGTAGTTGCATTTGTTTCTTCCTTAAAGTGATTGTGAAGTCTTGTTTTTTTGGGTTTTTTTTTAAATAACAAACATGTTATACTTACCTCCTCTGTGCAGTTGGGTTTGCACTGAGCAGCCCGGATCCTCCTCTTCCCAGCTCCCGCTTTGCTGCTCCTGGCCCCTCCGTCCTGTTGAGTGCCCCCAGAGCAAGCAGCTTGCTATGAGGGCACCCGAGCCAAGTCACAGCTAACTGTGCCCATTCAGAAATGGAGTCCCAACTCAGCCCCGCCCCCTCTCTCCCCTGATTGGCTAACTGACTTTGATTGACAGCCTCGAGGAGCCAATGGTACTGCTGCTGTGTCTCACAAAAATGTGAAGGGTGTACTCACTTTTGTGAGATACTGTATGCATATATACAGTATCTCACAAAAGTGAGTACACCCCTCACATTTTTGAAAATATTTTATTATATCTTTTCATGTGACAACACTGAAGAAATGACACTTTACTACAATGTAAACTAGTGAGTGCACAGCTTGTATAACAGTGTAAATTTGCTGACCCCTCAAAATAAATCAACACACAGTCATTAATGTCTAAACCGCTGGCAACAAAAGTGAGAAAACCCCTAAGTGAAAATGTCCAAATTGGGCCCAATTAGCCTTTTTCCCTCCTTGGTGTGATGTGACTCGTTAGTGTTACAAGGAATCAGGTGTGAATGCGGAGCAGGTGTGTTAAATTTGGTGTTATCACTCTCACTCTCTCTCATACTGGTCACTGGAAGTTCAACATGGCACCTTATGGCAAAGAACTCTCTGAGGATCTGAAAAAAAGAATTGTTGCTCTACATAAAGATGGCCTAGGCTATAAGAAGCTTGCCAAGACCCTGTCTTCCCAGAAGGAAGCCTGTTCTAAAGATGATGCACAAGAAAGCCTGCAAACAGTTTGCTGAAGACAAGCAGACTAAGGACATGGATTACTGGAACCATGTCCTGTGGTCTGATGAGACCAAGATACACTTATTTGATTCAGATGGTGTCAAACGTGTGTGGCGGCAACCAGGGGAGGAGTACAAAGACAAGTGTGTCTTGCCTACAGTCAAGCATGGTGGTGGGAGTGTCATGGTCTGGGGCTGAATGAGTGCTGCCGGCACTGGGGAGCTACAGTTCATTGAGGGAATCTTGAATGGCAACATGTACTGTGACATACTGAAGCAGAGCATGATCCCCTCCCTTCAGAGACTGGGCCACAGGGCAGTATTCCAACATGATAATGACCCCAAACACACCTCCAGAAGCTGAGGGTAAAGGTGATGGACTGGCCAAGCATGTCTCCAGACCTAAACCCTATTGAGCAACTATGGGGCATCCTCAAACGGAAGGTGGAGGAGCGCAAGGTCTCTAACATCCACCAGCTCTGTGATGTTGTCATGGAGGAGTGAAAGAGGACTCCAGTGACATCCTGTGAAACTCTGGTGAACTCCACGCCCAAGAGGATTGAGGCAGTTCTGTAAAATAATGGTGGCTACACAAAATATTGACACTTTGGGCCCAATTTGGACATTTTCACTTAGAGGTGTACTCACCTTTGTTGCCAGCGGTTTAGACATTAATGGCTGTGTGTTGGGTTATTTTGAGGGGACAGCAAATTTATACTGTTATACGAGCTGTACACTCACTACTTTAAATTGTAGCAAAGTGTCATTTCTTCAGTTTTGTTACATGAAAAGATATAATAAAATATTTACAAAAAAGGTGAGGGGTGTTCTCACTTTTGTGAGATACTGTATATTTGAATTCAAATCTTTATTATTTTTTGGCAATAACATGGTGTGGACGTATTTCTGCCAGTCACAGGCTGTGTAAGCCCCTATCTTAGAGTAACGGGGAGGTGAAGTCTCCATCAATCTGCATGTAATATCCCACCCCCATTGTGTGTAGCTGGTTAGTGGACATGGAGGAGGAGGGGTGGAGTGGCCTGTCATTTATCACTGTGTATACGCCCACATGTGTGACTCTATAGTCACATGGGCTGCTCAGAAGTGATAGGAAGGAAATGCTCAGCAAAGAAACTCACTGCAAACTGAGCATGTGCAGAAGCTGCCAACACTGCTCTGCAAAATCCCCAACTGCAGTGGGGACACGGACAGAAGGAGGATATAGAGAACAGCAGGATCAACCAGGTTTTTTACAGAATACAGAACATGTATATCATAGTGACTGAGTGACTATGAACAGCATGTAATACACCATTTATTGATAGTTTTTTATGATGTGGTTTTGGTGACACTTTAAGGCACAGGTGTCAAACTGGCGGCCCTCCAGCTGTTGCAAAACTACAAATCCCATGAAGCATTGCAAGGCTGACAATTACAAGCACGATTCCCACAGGCAGAGGCATGATGGGTATTCTGACTCCTAACTGTTGTAATGGCGACTTATCCCTTGTTGAGACCTCTATGCCTGGCCTGTATAAGCAGATATGATCACCGCAGACAGTTCTTATCAGATAGTGACTCACCAATTACCGATTTCTTCCACGAGCGTTTATTCATTGGAATAGCAGGTACAGCATACAACAAATGTGACAGATGGTCGAAAGATGGTAACTGCAGGTCAAAACATAGTAATGTGTCCTAGGATGCGAGTAGATTGAGTGAGGCCTTCTAGCGTGTGGCCATATTCTTTACCTCATGAGAGAGAGGACACAGGAAGAGGAAATAGAATAGCAGAGTGCACCCGGAACAGGAAGTTACAGAGTAGAGTGAACTAGGAAGAGGAAATAGCTCACAGAGGATGGGAGGTACACACTTAGAAAATACAATAGAAAGGTGTAATATCCAAAAGAACCACAAGATGGCATTGTAATAACCAACTATAAAAACATTACTATAGCTGCATATTTATGTTACATGCAAATCATGTAACAGAACAATGGGACTTGTAGTTTTGCAACAGCTGGAGGGCCGCCAGTTTGACACCCCTGCTTTAAGGCATAAGGTTAAGCTTATTTTCAGAGTGACCTTGCTTGCAAAATGAAAGCTAGCTAATTTCAAAGAAATCACTGTAATCTGATTAAGAATCATTCATTTTTAAGAATAGAGAAGTAGGTGATCCGCAATTGTCTGATAGTGATAAAGATATTGAGAAAACGGTGTTAGGTCTTACTAATTTCAATAGTGCTATAAGGACAGACAGATCTACAGTACACTACCCACAGTTCTCATTGAGCAATCAGCTTGATTACAAGCATCGTTATGCAATCAAGAAAGAAAAATGTACTCAGAACCTAATAAATGAGTTTTATATTACTGTATATAAAACATGCATTCTCCTATATCCAATACACTGTAGCTAATATAGAAATACTCTGATCCTATATGCTAACGTTGCTTTCCCTGGCTCACTCTGCATCTCACCATGGTTTTATTTATTAACTTGCTGTTTAGGAAAGGTGGTGACCTAACCTCCCGGAGTGGCACATTTCTGGAGCATCATTTCTCCACACTCTGGCAACTTAACACAAAATTCACAACCTTTTTTAAATATAGTAGAATAGAACCTTTTGTATTATGAAGAGGAAGCAGACATTTTTATGAGGAAAATGTTTATAAACCAACTACTAAAAATAACTAAGACGTAGGGGAGGTTCCATTTAAATCCGTCAATTCATTCATCTGTTTTCTGCATTTAGAGTTCAGCAGGAAAGAAATGAAGCTCATGGTCCACACCCTGTTTATTGCACTATAAACAGCACACATACATCATGTCTGGGAACAGACTTTATTGTGTTCCATGAATGTAGAAATTGTTAAAAAAAAAGTTGATATCTGTGTTGGCATTTACTTATGCAGACAATTTGTGGCTCTGTAGGAGCAAAGGGCAGGGAAAGTGCTCATACTAAAAATAATTACAGCAATATACACTATATTGTCAAAAGTATTGGGACGCTTGCCTTTACATGCACATGAACTTTAATGGCCTCCCAATCTTAGACCATAGGGTTGCAGCTATAACAGCTTCAACTCTTCTGGGAAGGCTGTCTACAAGGCTTAGGAGTGTCTATGGGAATGTTTGACCATTCTTCTAGAAGCCTATTTATGAGATCAAGCACTGATGTTGGATGAGAAGGCCTGGCTTGCAGTCTACACCCTAATTCATCCCAAACTCGCTCATCCACGTCTTTATGGACTTTGCTTTGTGCTTTGTGCGCAGTCATGTTGGAGCAGGAAGGGGCCATCCCCAAACTGTTCCCACAAAGTTGGGAGCATGAAATTGTCCTGGTATGCTGACGCCTTAAAAGTTCTCTTCCCTGGAACTAAGGGGTATAGCCCGACCCCTGAAAAACAACCCCATATCATAATCCCCCCTCCACCAAATGATTTGGACCAGTGCACAAAGCAAGGTCCATAAAGACGGAATGAGCGAATTTGGGTGGAGGAACTTGACTGGCCTTCACAGATTCCTGACCTCAACCCGATAGAAGACCTTTGGGATGAATTAGAGCAGAGACTGCGAAACAGACCTTCTCATCCAACATCAGTGCCTGACCTCACAAATGCGCTTCTGGAAGAATGGTCAGACATTCCCATAGACACACTCCTAAACCTTGTGGACAGCCTTCCCAGAAGAGTTGAAGCTGTTATAGCTTCAAAGGGTGGGCCAACTCAATATTGAACCCTGCTGTCTAAGACTAAGATGCCATTAAAGTTCATGGGTGTGTAAAGGCAGGCGTCCCAATACTTGTGACAATATAGTGTAGCTCTGTTGTTGGAGAATAATTCATCCCACAACCAATACACCATATAATGCATAACTGTAGGCAAAAGTTTTATATTTCTCTATCAGGATTCCTAACTCTGACCTCTTCCATTGACATAATGACCCTGGCTCAGTCTGAAGGTGTATATGGCACCTCCAGCCAAATTCTCCAAGGAAAAGAAAGGACATCTCCCCTCCAACAAACATAAGAGATACCTATTATTTTAGCATATGCTGTTCATAAACACACAAACTGAAATCAGTAGGAAATTATTCTTTGGAAGATCTATTCTGTAAATGCTGACAGATGTGTCATCTTCTAGACACACAGGCAATGTTGGCATAAAGACATAAAAAAAAAAAAAAAACACTTAAATGCTTTGGTTTTATTTCATGTGATTAAATGAGCTTTTTAAAGGCAGTCAAATTTGCGTGCTGTAACTTAAAAAAATGTTTTCACAGAAATAATGGTGCTTGGTTAATATGCTGATCCATTGGATTTGATTTGCTAAAGAAAGAAGTAAGAGTGGGATAAATTATTAATGTTACTAAACCCACAACAGTAAAATCCGTCTGTATATGCAGTAATTCACTGTAGAACGTAAGGGGATAAACTTCTGCATTGTGTAAAAAGGCTGTCTGATCCTGTCTTTTCTGATCCTCCACTTCTTCCACTGTCCCCAATCCATCTCCTGATGCTACAGAGCCTTGGGAACACTCTGCACATGCTCAGATTGGTGTGTATTACTAGAGAGTTTTTTTTCTTGGAAGGGTGCATGTGATCAGCACAAGGCCAATCAGCACTGTCCAGACAGAGGGTCAGGGGTCCTGCAACCTCATAGGAAAGTCATAGTAGAATTAAAACCACTCCCACAAGCTTTAACCGGACACTGATAGAATTAACAAGACTGCTCTAACTGCTGATGAGAAAAGGTATTTAGAAGTTTATATTTACTAAAATATTTGCATGTCCATGTTCTGTGTACTGTGGGACACCAGATATTTTGGATGCAGGGTCCTGGGTTTAGTAACACTTTAAGGTTAGCTTGGATCATGGGTCAGCATGTGATTGCTGATTCATTGCTATACTCTAATTCTTTTTTGTTGTTCTTTTAAATAAGCCTATTGAAAATTAATATCTATATACCAACAGTAAGGCTACTCTCACACTGCATGGGTAGCCGCGGTAAAACCCCGCTAGTTTTAGCGGAGTTTTACCAGCGATAGGGCTCCGCTATGCGGGCGGGAGCGCCGCGCTTTTAACCCCCCACAAGGGGTTAAAAAGGGGTTAAAAGTGCCGGCGCTCAGCGCTACCGAGGCGGTGTGCAGCCGCTTCGGAAGCGCTTGCCATTCATTTCAATGGCAGGGGCGGTAGAGGAGCTGTATATTACCGCTCCCCTCACCGCCCCAAAGATGCTGCTTGCAGGACTTTTTGTAACGTCCTGCAAGCACACCGCCCCAGTGTGAAAGCACCCAGGGTTTTCACATTGGGGTGGATTGGGGGGGACTTTTGAGGCGCTTTACAGATGCTATTTTTAGCTAAATAGCGTCTGTAAAAGGCTTCGGTGTGAAAGTAGCCTAAGACTTGTTCGATATACAATGGTGTTGTGCATAGTGAAGTAAAGTAGAATACACTCTAAGAAAATCAGAAGAAAATCGATCGTTCGACTTTCATATAGTGTGTACACAACGTTCGACATCTGAAAATTTCCGAAGGGACAAACTCCAAAATATTTCTAATACTAACAATTTTTGTTTAATGCATACTGTTTTCATACACATTTCGAGAAAATTCAGATACAGAAGACTGAGCATGATCAGAAAGAATAAACAACAAAAAAGCCTTTATTGTACAATAATTTATTATGCATTAATTCCATAGTCGGTTTCGGCTTGTTGTTAAAAAAAAACATTGAGACAGGGAAAATAATGAAACATCAAGGAAAACTGGACGATCATTCGCCCCACTTTCTTATAGTGTGTACCCACCTTAAAGGTGCCAATAGACATGTGGGATTGACCAGTCATACATTAACCTCCGTGGCGGTGTTCCCGAGTGTGGCTCGGGGTGGATTTTCAGTACCAAGAACGGTAACCCCGAGCCACACTCGGGATTGCATTGCTGGATCCAGGCAGCGCTACTCACCTTGTCCCCTGGATCCAGCGATGTCCCCCGCAGTGTCTGCGGGCTGTGTCCGCCGCCAGATGACTCCTGTGTGCCGGGCTCCGTTCCCTGTGAGCGTTGCGTCGCACGAGGGTGGAGACCGGCGGGAAATTCAAAAAGTGAAACACACACAGCACATACAGTACACTGTAATCTTATAGATGACATTACTGTATGAAATCATTTCACATCCCCTTTGTCCCTAGTGGTTTGCCCAGTGCCCTGCATGCACTTTTATATTATATATGCCATTCTTTCTGCCTGGAAACTTGAGAATGTCCATAGCAACCAAAAAGTGTCCCTTTACGTCAAAAGTGGTTTCTGATCAGCTAGAAAACACCGATAGTAAATAAGAATCATTTGCAGAATTGAGTGATACTGATTTTTGGGGAAATTTATCATCAGAAACTGAAAGTGACGACAGCGACAATTCTGCAAATGAGCAAATTTCTGCGTTTTTGGTTTGATTACATTATTGAATACATTTTATTATTATTATATTATTATTTTTGATAATTTGTTTTAGTTATTTATTATATTATAATTTATGATTTCATCTTTCAAACTTTTTCATACCCGGGATGTCTACTAGACTCTGGTTTGGACAGATTTAAGTGAGTTATTGCTAAGAATTACAGGCCTACAATATAAAACGCCAAATTTTCATGCAAAATAATTGTACCGCTTTCAGCACCAAAATCTTACATAATCATACCGCCAGGGAGGTTAACTATGAAACTGCCTGGAGTGAAGACATGTCTGTAGGTTGGAAGACTCTTATGCATAAAGATTAGTAATCAATAGGAGAGGATGGAAAAGGAGAAAGTGGAATGTAGACTTGTTTTAGAGGAAGGCAACAGTGATTAGACAAAACTTCCATCTGAATGTATTCAGTTGGAAGGTATCTGCTGCTGGCCGCATCCAAAGGCCCTAGGAAGGTCAATAGATTTGATCTAAGCCACCTTCCATAGAGAATCGAGGCTGCTCTATGCAAAACCATTGCACAGAGCAGGTAAGAAGGACATGTTTTTAATTTTAATTGAATAAAAATTGAACCTTTATTATCACTTTAATTACATGCTTCCAACATGGACCAATGTATATATGCATACCTCATACTGTGATAGTTGACAGTCACTGTAATAGTCAGGACTACTGCAGTGACAGCTGCGACCTTTTGGACCCTGAGTCATGCAGCTTCTCCACTGCACACTGACTGACCACAAAGGGTTGCTCACTTGGCAATGCCGCCATTTATAGAATGGCTTGTATTTTTTTTTTTTTAATAAATACAAGGCGTTCTCTGAGTGGACAAGGTAGAGATTGTGACATCACCTCCCCTCCTCTCCGCCTTGTCCAATCAGAATGCCTTGTATTCACTGAAAAAAATACAAGGCGGTCTATGAACAGTGGGGGTGCCGAACAAGCGCCTCCCTGTGGTCAGTGTACCATAGTAAAAGATCACAGCTATCACTGCAGTAGCACCGACTACTACAGTGATTTCCAGCTATCCCAGTAGCCCATCATGTATGAGTAATGCATACTTGTATCATGCCAAGCTGGATCAATGAAAGTATGCAGTACAAATAATTCAGCATTAATAATATAGACTGCAGGATATGGACTGCGCGGTATAATTTCATCCGCAGTGTTTATTGAAAGATCGATTAGATTTCGCTTGAACTGTATATGTCACAGATACAGGTTATATGAGTATATTATGAAGTAGGACAAATGCATTCATCAGAATCCTTTATTACACAACAAGCACTTAACTGGAGCCTTTCTTGCATGCGATTGTTTTCATTGTGCCTGCATTCCTCCTCTCTGGCCCACGCATAGCTTGGATTCCATCTGACTGCTTTGCTTTTTCCTCTACAGTCAGGCTGAGCGTGCCAAGTAGACTTAAGCAGTCCAGGCAGACCAGACATTAGCTGCAGACCAGCCATACCTCATGATTTAGCTCACTGTCTGGCAGAGTTCTAGCAATGCCAAACATAAGCAGGCTCTCTGATTTCACAATTAGTTTCCACTTTCTTTGGAAGATGCTATTTTCTCCTTTCCACAGAAAAACGTACAACCTCTTCAATAAAAATGTAATACTATCTAGCGTCTTATCTTCAATGCAGTGCACTGTATTATTTATTATTATTATTATTATACAGGATTTATATAGCGCCAACAGTTTACACAGCGCTTTACAACTTGAGGGTAGACAGTACAAATACAATACACTTAAATACAGTAGGGATCAGAGGGCCCTGCTCGTTAGAGCTTACAATCTAAAGGCCCGTACACGCGGTGGTTGGTCAACAACATCGATGCTCATGCACTCTGCAGCTGAGCATCATGGGAAATGTAGTTCCAAAACATCTGGGGTGCCAAGGTTCGCCATCACTGGTATATACAGATGATCAGAAGCCAAATTCATGTAGCATTGGCATGCCGCATAGCCTTTTATGCTGTGATGTAAATAGATAATTCAAAATTGTTCAAAGTGTCATGAAATGTATCACAGTCAATTCAGCGAATACAAAGGAAAGTGGAAGACTTCTCTACGGCAACAAATGTAGCTGTCATTTTTTCATTAGTGATTTCTCTAATGTATTTACAAAAAACGTCATTTAAACTGTAAAATATGACACTGCAATACATACATGTGGACTGTTTTACCTGCCAAAATATTATTATTCTGTTCAGTCATTTCTATGATTCACACTGCCAGACTACATAACCAGGATGGTGACATCACTTTCACTTATAAAGTTGATGAACAGAGTGGTGTCACCTCTACTGAACAAAGAGAAGCAGCAGTTTTCTGTTTCTGTAAGATGTTTGCAGTGTTAAAAGAGAAGTGTGGGTTTTCTTTTTATTTCAGAATCATACTTACCTAGCTGGATGCAGATGCTGCATCTGTCCACCGGTGCCTCTAAGAGCTCTTTTACACAGGCGATACGCCCCTGCGGACTCCACTTTGCTGATCCCCGCTGAGCAGGCGTATGACAGGTCCATCACCGCTTGTCCGTCTTCATCCAATCTGATCCTCCAGAAGGATGGAAATTAGGGACTCCATCTGTCTGGATTTCACAGACAGGATTGGATCGGATAGCAGCGGGTGTCAGCGGGCATGTCACCACTGACATCCGCCACCCCATAGGGCTAAATGGAGCTTCCAGGCATATGGGGGATCCCGACCATATGGCCGCGATCCTTCCCAAGCCTGGACCAGCTCTGTGATATCTGCTTTAGCCCGGATGCCTGCTGAAAACGGGTCACAGGAGTGCGGAATGAAATGCACTCCAGTGATCCACAGAAGAAGTACAGCCAAACAAGCTTTGGCTGTACTTCTCTTTTGAGTTGGCCATACACCAACAGATTTCTTTTGTTCAGCCTGTGATGAAAAAAAGAAATCTAACAGATTCCTTCATCCGCATTTACACGTGGGTGAACGAATCCCTACTGCCAGGCTATTGGATTCTGACAGCTGTGAGCATATCAGAATATCCAAACAGTAACAGCAGCTGATTGACTGCAGGTGATGTTTAGCTGATAATTTTCTGCCAGGATCTTCTGTAGAGCCTGCAAGGCCTCCCATTTCCTTTATATAGTGTTCAGCCCCATCTGGACACAGGCTTCCGAAGACATAGATAGGCTGCCAGCTACGTGGCTAGATGCAGCATCTGTCACTCCCTGGTGCCCGCGTGGCTAGATGAAGCACCTGTCTCTTGCTGTTGCCCGCGTGGCTAGATGCAGCACCTGTCACTCCCTGGTGCCCGCGTGGCTAGATGAAACACCTGTCTCTCGCTGTTGCCCGCGTGGCTAGATGAAGCACCTGTCACTCCCTGGTGCCCGCGTAGCTAGATGAAGCACCTGTCTCTCCCTGGTGCCCGCGTGGCTAGATGAAGCATCTGTCACTCCCTGGTGCCTGCGTGGCTAGATGAAGCACCCGTCTCTCCCTGGTGCCCACGTGGCTAGATGAAGCACCCGTCTCTCTCTGGTGCCCACGTGGCTAGATGAAGCACCCGTCTCTCCCTGGTGCCCACGTGGCTAGATGAAGCACCCGTCTCTCCCTGGTGCCCGCATGGCTAGATGAAGCACCTGTCACTCCCTGGTGCCGGCGTAGCTAGATGAAGCACCCATCTCTCCCTGGTGCCCACGTGGCTAGATGAAGCACCTGTCACTCCCTGGTGCCCGCGTGGCTAGATGAAGCACCTGTCTCTCCCTGGTGCCCGCATGGCTAGATGAAGCCCCTGTCACTCCCTGGTGCCTGTGTGGCTAGATGAAGCACCTGTCTCTCCCTGGTACCCGCGTGGCTAGATGAAGCACCTGTCTCTCCCTGGGGCCTGCGTGGCTAGATGAAGCACCTGTCACTCCCTGGTCCCCGCGTGGCTAGATGAAGCACCTGTCACTTCCTGGTCCCCGCGTGGCTAGATGAAGCACCTGTCACTCCCTGGTGCCCGCGTGGCTAGATGAAGCACCTGTCACTCCCTGGTACCCGCGTGGCTAGATGAAGCACCTGTCTCTCCCTGGGGCCTGCGTGGCTAGATGAATCACCTCTCACTCCCTGGTCCCCGCGTGGCTAGATGAAGCACCTGTCACTCCCTTGTGCCTGCGTGGCTAGATGAAGCACCTGTCTCTCCTTGGTGCCATCTGTCTGTTTTTCATCCATCTATTATAATAGTAATCCCCCAATAATAATAATAATAATCTATTGATGGATGAAATACAGACAACAATTTATTTCTATGGACAAACAGATGTAAACGGATGATCATCTATTAACATTAGTTTACATCCACGTCCGTTTAGTTCTGCTTTTTTAAACGGGCAGCCAATGTCCAGAGCCAAAAAAAGAACAGATGCAAAAAGTGATGTAAACAAATGTAAACTGCTGAAAACTGAACTGATATAAACTGATGTAAACTGAACTGAACTGAAGATGGATAGGCAAACTGATGTTAGCTGATGTAATCTGAGTCCGTTTTCATCAGGTTTCTTTACTTGTTGCTACTTGCCGACCGGCGACCGCAGTACGTGCATATATGTTGTGGTTTGCAAGTGCTTTACCGGGGTTATGGCTGAAGATATCAGCCATAGCCCCGATATCATTTTTTGCAGCCGGTGGCTGGATTCCTCATGAAAACATTCAGATTGGCTCATGAGCCCCAGGAATACTTTCTGAAGCAGCGGGAGATGTATAACCACCCCACCCCTGCCGGTGTTTCTCGGGCTTACCGTTTCCGCCAGTTCGCCTGAGAAACGATCTGATGGTGCAGCCGACTGCTCCCATATGCGATCAACGAGTAGATACTCTTTGATCAACTCTATAGCCTTGAAGGACTGGAGCAACATCATGATGTCACTTACAGGCCAGGCTGGAAGTAAATCATTGTTTTTTTTATATTTTGCTTTTAAAAGTAAAGAAGAGATTCAGGATATTTTTGACAGATTGCTCCATAGGGCATCTGTCATCTTTATTTCTATGACAAGGGATGTTTACATTCTTTGCAATAGGAATAAAAGTGATAAAAAAATAAAAATAAAGGGACAGTATAAAAATAAAAAATTAAAAATAAAATAAAGAAGAAAAAAATTGTAAAGCTCCCCCATCCTTCAATGCTCGAGCGCAGAAGCGAACGCATACCCAAGTAGCACACACATACGTAAATGGTGTTCGCACCACACATGTGAGGTATCACCGTGAATGTCAGAGCGAGAGCAATATTTCTAGCGCTAGACCTCCTCTGTAACTCTAAATAGGTAGCCGGTAAAGGTGTTTAAAACGTTGTCTATGGAGATTTTTAATTACCGTAGTTTGTCACCATTGCACGAGCTTGCGCAATTTTAAAGCATGACATATTAGGTATCTATTTACTCGATGTACTCAGCTTCCACATTTTGGGGTATATATTGTGTTTTGTTTTATTTTTTAATTCATTAAAATGTATTTATTCCCAAAAAATTGCGTTTGAAAAAATGCTGCTCAAATACAGCGTGACATAAAAAATTGCAACAATCGCCATTTTATTCCCTAGAGTCTCTGTTAAAAAAAAGTGTATAATGTTTGGAGGTTCTAAGTAGTTTTCTAGCAAAAAATACTGATTTAAACTTGTAAACAAAAAGTGCCAAACAAAAGTCTGGTCTCAAAGTGGCTAAGAAAAGGGTGAAATCTTCTGTTGTAGTCATACATTTCCATCGTTTACCACCATCAGATGCTGTACAAGATAGGGTCTCACCTATAGTGCTTTGACCTACAGGAGTGAGTTAACACGACCTCCCCTTGATTTACTGAAGTCTGTGGAAGACAGAATGACATAATTAATGTCATTGCCCCTGCAGGCACATTTTTCCCCAATCTTGTTATGGGTGGAGTAGAGAATACGCCTGTAATTTGCAATGCAAAACAGAACGTAAATCTACTGCATTGCTACTTAAAAGATGTGGTTAGCAGCTCCAAGTACTGTGTGGCTCCTTGGAATGTGGAATTATCATGCAGAAATCTCTGTATTGGAAGGCAGTAGTCCTATTGTAGGCAGTGAATCAAATGAGTGAAGTTTAATTCCTGCTGTGCATATTTTGGTTAGGGGAGGATGTGTTCCTGCATTGTTTAGTAATCTCTTTTGGCTGGGTTCTTGTAGCCTTAGGGGCCACATTCGTAATACGCGAATAACTAAAAGCCTACATGCATGCAAATGTACCCACAGGGGCAGTGCATTTTCAGCCTAATTTGTGAATGTGCTGGACACTGATAAATAAGATAACACTAATATGTAATTGTTTGCAGCAGAAATGTTAAAAGATAAACTATAATATACACACTCTCTTATATGCTGGAATAAAAGATATTTTTTTTACTTCCATAAAACTAAAGCCAGCCAAAGAAGGTTTGAATCTCGGCTGGTCCCCGTGCGCACGAGCCTAATGATGGGTGACATTGGCCGGTTCAATCAAAACCATCTGACATTCGGCCCGTGTGTATGTCAGCCGGCCCAGGAGCGCTGAGTGTTCTGGCAGGACGGGGGGGGGGGGGGGCACTATTGTCTTCTTGATTCTCCTCCCGGCCAATCAGGAAGCAGGTCCTGAGAACCATCACCCGATTGGCCGAGAGGAGAAGCAATCCTATTGGCCGCCAAGGAGGAAGGAGACACAGTGGAAGCTGCCTGAAGCACCAGGAGGAGGAGACGCCGCCCGGAGGAAACACTGCCCGCGATCTAGATGGGTAAGTGCAGGGTCTGTGACCCGACCAACCAAAAATATACCACCAGCTGCCACTGATAGTTAGTACAGTGGCTCCAATCTGAGAAAAAAATAGTAGTGTATGCCAGGCTTTAGGCTGGCATAGATGGCTCTTTTTGTTTTCCTTCCACCAGTGGGCTGAACAAAAAAACCAAGCAGATACCTCCATCCACACAATGAAGGTGGATAGAGGAATCTTCCCTGCTGGGATATTGTATTCTGACGGGGACTCTCCTATTTGCTGAAAATTTTCCAACAAGTCCATTTGACAGAAGTTGATTGTTAGATCAACTTCTGTTGAGTGAGAGTCGCAACAAATGAATTGAAATTTGTCCAGTCCCTTCTGAACCATCCACATTTCGATCCATCTATAGACAGCTTAACATAGTGCCATGTTAGATATTTTAAAGTAACAGGGTCACTTTATTCTGTGGAACATAACCTGCCCCCTTGCGCCCCCTCTGTTCTGTTCCACCACTAGCTCAACTTAGATTCCTGTGTAAAGCTGGCCATAGACAGAGATTTCTTCTGTTCAGCTTGCTGGCTGAACAAAATAATTATCACAGGTTCGGCCATCCACAATAACAGCACAGATGAATAAATCCCCCTTTGCTGGGCTTTGATATCCTGACAGCCGGCAGCGTCCATTGTTCATTGAACAATGAACTTTTATTGAATGGAGTGGTGCCAACAGGGCCATACACTGCTTTAATTTCGGCTGAGCAGGCTGGAATCTTCAATTTGCCCCGCACTTGCCTTGCTGTGCACCACTGCTGCCACATGACAGTGTTTGGATCTGGCGACTGGCCATTCTTCCCCCACATCTTTTTAATGTCATCATTGTGATGTACTGCATCACTGGCTAAAAAGGTTGTGTGAAAAGACGGGAGGGGAAGCTCCATCATTATCAGGGAAGTGCTGGAACTTTGTCCGGTTAAAATGCCCTAGAATTCTGAATTAGAATGGACACATCAAAGCGCGTTAGGCATGTGTTCGCACATCTTGGTTCTGCACATTTTACGTACTAATAGTATTTTAAAATAAATATTTAATTTTCCAAATACAACTAATAACTATTTAACATGCCATGCTTACCAAATATTTCTATTGTTCACCAGCCATACTGTAATTGACTTTCTCCTTTGGTAAGATGCATGAATAGAATATTTTACAAAAGGCTCAATTCACTGAACTATAACTGTTATTTTTCCATAACAGACATCATTTTCAGCACAGAGTACCAATAAAAGCTTAAAATAACAGCCACATAGCTAAATATCATAACCATTATGGCAAATACCCCATGTGTTATAGTTTGGTGAATTAAGCTGAATGCCTTATGGGCCAGGTCTCCTCTGAAATAGACATGCTCCAGTTGCATAAAACTCCTATGTAGGGCAACAGTGAAGGGAGGAGTAGCTACATGTAGACAGTCCTGCTGCCAGGGAAAACACTGGCAGTCGGGAGAACTTTTGTTTTATGACAAAGTTTGCTCAGTGCTGTTGTTTGCACCCCATGGATCGTCATCTGAGAGTGAAAGTCAGAATCCCATACTGGTTTTGGGTTTGGAAATGCAAAGCATGCACATGACATTTAGGCAGCTTGCATTTACTGAAAGAATGGTCAGCAATGGCAATCTCCATATTTCTCACAACAAAAAAAAGCTCTAATGTTGGCTACACAAATTCAGGTCTTCTTATCAGACTTGATCTCATAGATCTTTCTAACTATATCCAGTCTGGCAGAGCTGTTGGTAAATTTAATGATCTGATGGGGCAAATGTAATCTTAATGGAGTTGATTTACTAAATTAAAACTGGAGAGTGCAAAATCTGGTAAAATTGTGCACAGAAACCAGCTTCAGGACCTTTTGCTTAAAGCGGAGTTCCACTCAAAAGTGGAACTTCTGCTTTAAGACCTCCTCCCCAGCTACTAATGGTGAAACTGAGCTTTTGGGGAGTAGTGGGGGTGCGGATAACCGATTTTTACGGGTACTTCCGCTCCGGCCGCCTTAGGCCCTAGGTCCTAGAAAACTTCGGGACCAATCACAAAGCGCAGCGCCGCTCACGCATGCGCATTGTGCGCCCGGCCGTGAAGCCACTTACTGTCACGGTCGGGTGCCCACAGTACCAATGACGCCGCCGCAGAGGGGAGGGGGAGAGATCCGAGGCTCATGCCAGCTGCATCACTGGACCGGGAGACAGGTAAGTGTCTGTTTATTAAAATTCAGAGTGTATGACCACCATTAAGCTGAAGGTAGATGGGTGATTCTGCTGCTAGAGACAAATCCCCAGCTGCAGAAATGCTAAAGAGGTTGCCTGTGTATCTCTTTGTAATTGCTCCCTCTGTAGCCACCAGCAGTGAAATGTTGATCTTTGGCTGGCCTGAGTGCTACTTAGGCAGCCCATAGATGATTCAAAATCCCTCAATTCCCCCATCAACACAGTCAGAGCTGATGAGGGAATGTCTCCCATAACATTATTGTATTCTGCCAGCGGGGGGCGCGAGTAGCCTACTCGGCCCCCAGAACACGATTACTACTAGAGGCTTATAGCCACCAGCAGTAATCGTGTGTCAAAAATCCGACCGCTGGTTGTACCCAAGTCAGTCAATGGATTGACTTGGGTACAATCAGCCTACTCATACAAGGAACGAAATTCGGCCAGTCTCTGCTGACCAAACAAATTTTTGATCTGTGTTTGGTGACTTTAATCTCAATCACTAGCAATAGAAGCTCTGCCTCAGCTACAGGGAGAGAGAGTGATTCCATAGGGACTGACAGACAGCCTCTTAACATACTGCCAATCGCCAGAGGCAGGATTGTTGGCGCAGAGTTGCCTGTCTGACATCAGTCTTAATGATAGGTATTACTAATTTTGTAACCTATGATGATTGATATGAGGACATCTTTTATAATAGTTCATACCACAAACATTGTCCAAATAATCCAATTAGAAAAAAGTCAAAACCACAAATATGCTTATTTCATTCTTTTTGTTGTCATCCTGACAAGTATCTTTATTCACATTCCTTTTTTTTTTATAATAAATACCTAAAGCCCCAAACCTTCACATAACAAATATGCTTTCATTAGGTATCTCAATGACTTTCTAAATAAAATTCTATTGAATACCCCCTTTGAACGTACGGCCCATCATTCCACATTTTTGGCACTTATGTTAGGATAGTTTCTCCTGTGTGGTGACACATTGGTGTTTAAGGATTGCAACAGCTGCAAGACTTTGAAGCTCTCAAAACAAGGGTTTAAGGAGAAGAACTGGTGAACGGCCTGGCTACAAGAATTTTTGTACACCACCTAAGGTAGACCTGTAGATGCAGATAATGTGAGTGTATTTACTGTACATTGACCTGCCACACTATCTCACTCCACCACCATAGAACCCAAGGTCCCTAGATAAGTTTCCACTTTCTGAAAGCTAAAACTTGCACAGAGCTCAACAAGCTCTTTCTTGTCCCAATATACCAGTATTCAGGCCACTCAGGCACCAAGCACTGCATTACGAGGTGGTAAGGAGAATGTCGCACCCCACCACCACCTTACCCAGATATACAATGTAGTTCAAAGCAGTGTGGAGTGGGGAGAAAGAATGTATGATCTCCTTATGGTGCTTGCTTTACACCAAACCTGTTACTTTGCTTATTAAAGTAAAAGAATGGCTTAAAAGGGTTGTAAACCTCAGACATGAAATATGAAGAAAGCATATCCTTCTTTACTGTGTACTTGTCTCACTTAAGTGCCATTTCGGTCTCTTGCTTCATTCCTCTGCTATCTGCATGAATTGCTTCTGACAAGTTTTCCTGACACCAAGAGAAAAAAAAAAGACAGGGAAGGGTGCAGCCTGTGATTGACAGCCTCAGCTCTGTTCCTGTTTGCTATGTGAAGGGGGGAGAGGGGGTGTCCCTTACCTCAAATCAGCTCTCAGAGCTCTTCGTACTAAGCTCTGCAGTGTGTAATTTCAGCTCTCCACCCCTTTTTTTCTGACAGCTCAGACAAGCTTTATAAATTCTAGGTTTTTTGCTCTAGACTGAAGATAAACAGGTACAACGTATTTGTTTCATCTCTGTGTATCACTTGAGGCCAGTCACTTCACTGGGTATATGTAAGGGTTTACAACCACTTTAAATCAAAAGTATCACAAACCAATGCGGTTCAAACCGAACCCAAGATAAAAAATGAATCATCAAATGTTTTGTTTACTGCAAATAAATCATTAGATACAGACATATAGGCAGCAAAGGCCGACCATAGAAGAGGTGAATCTCTTTCACTGCAACACCAGGTTCCCATTCCCCAAACAACACAGGCAGTGACAGGGGAATCCCTTCCTCCATTGTGTTCTCCTGAAGCCATCCCCACCGGGAGAGCACAATGATTATTGCTAGCAGCAGTAACAGCCGCTACAGATAATCACATGTAATCCAGCAGGCTGGTTGTACCCAAGCTGATTGATCGATCAACTTGAGAACACTCATTCAGCCTGCCTACTAATGGTTCAAATCTGGGACAGTTCCTGCTGAACCGGCTGAGATTCGAACCGTCTATGTCTGGTTTAAAGCTGTATCCAAATCTTGATTTTCTTCATAATGTCTGCCACTTCCCATGTCCTAATCTTCACTATTGGTCCTTTTACGTGATAGGCAACCTCACTGGTTAAAAGTTAGGTTCAGAAGATGGAAAAGGGCAAAATTTGATTGTACAAGAATAATCAATATTAAAATCTCAGTTGCCTATACAAACCAATCCAACCAATGAACAACTCATTCTGCTCCACCTGAATGATATCAATGTGGATTAATACATAAGGGGAAAGGTGGTTTTGACAGGCAGGAAACTCCCTTCAAATAATTTTCACATGCATGAACACCTTATCCTCTCTCACCCACAAAAAAGGACTAAGAACATTCACCCTGGGGGCAAACACAACCAGACCTTTCATCAGAGGGGTAACTAGAGCCTTCAGGGCCCGGTGCAAGAAATTATGAAGGGCCCCCCTGACCCCTGGCCAGGGCCCTACCCTCTTCCCACTGATCCTGGGGCCCTTTATTCCTATTGTGGGTCCCTTTATTACGGTCCCACAGCGGGGCCCTTTCACAAGTTCTGCCCCCTTTGTGCCATCTTTGGGCCTCCCCATGGTATTTTTTTTACCATTTAATTTTATTTCTTTTATAATTTTATTTTTACACAATTTTTTTTAGGAGCTCTGTTGGGGGGCTTTGATGAGATATCAGGGGTCTAAACAAACCGCAGCTCTCAATTTCCATCTGTGTATCCTCACCTGAACAGAATGAATGGACAGGAATAGCTGTGCACCGAGTCTCCCATTCATTCAGAAACGGAAGTATACTAAAAAACAGTTTACTACCAGAAGACCAACCCCCTCCCTCGGCTAAATACTGGATGGGACTCACAGGGGCAAACCCCCCCAACAAGCAATGGACATCGGCCTTGGCCCTCCCGTCTCAACTTTCACACTGCATCACACACTGGGAATCACTCCAGAAATTATTCCACAAATGGTATTACACCCCAACAAGACTTGCGTCTATCTACTCTACCGCATCTCCCCTCTGTTGGAGAAACTGCAACCTCCCCGGCTCTTTATATCACATTTGGTGGGAGTGCCCCCTCCTGGGTCACTTCTGGCAGGACGTACAGAATCTTCTCCATCACATGTGTGACATTAAGAGTCCACTTCTCCCACTAGACCTATTGTTAGGCCTCTCAGTCCCCCTATGGCCCAAACACACTAGAACTCTTGCTACTCACATTCTCATAGCAGCCCGTTTAGCACTGGCAAGAAAATGGAAAAACAGCACTCCTCCTTCACTCCAAGATGTTATTCTCTTAATAAACACTCACGGGACAATGGAACTATCCTTTGCAAAAGCAAATATGACCACATAGTCCTTCTACACCCTCTGGGCCAAATGGCTAAACGACCCTAGGAACACTATCACAGAAGGACACCTTCAGATTTCCCCCGGAGGACAGGACCGATCGGGCATCTGACTATACCCTTACTGGACTCCTCTGCCTATTGAATCGTTTAACCATAGGATCTTAATCCACAAATGTATGCTGGTTACACTAAGTTAACAGAAACATATTGTTTTTCCCCGTCGTTGAGAGAGAGAGAGGGGATAGGACCCTCCCCCGACCCCCTGCACAGCATGAGCCTGAAAGGGGTGTAGGAGGCTGGGGAGGGTACGCCCCCCTTTTTTTTTGATTGATTTATATATAGCAGTTAATGTTTATTATTACATATTAGCACTTTCCAACGACACCATAGTCTTTTGACTGCTAGTGCACTTCTGCTATGTGATAATTCCCAGCTATATATGAACACAGTTGTTTAATTCATATGATGTTGAAAAATACCAATGTCGTTGTATTTCTCCTTTTTATATCGATGCATTTCAGTTTGTACTGTATGAAAATGCGCCAATAAAAACTAAATATTAAAAAAAAAAAAAAAAAAAAAAAAAAACAGTTTACTATGCTTCAGTTATGAATGAACCAATTGGTACCAATCACTGACTCTGTTCATTCAGAAAAGGAAGGAGCCGGTAAATGACAAATTTACCGACCCGTTCCCATCTCTCCATCGTGACATTCTACAGCAGCTGGCAGGAGAGAGGAGGGGGGAAGACAGCAGCTCTGTGGGGGCGGGGGGGATGGGCTGGCAAGCACACAGGGACCCTGGGAACAGCAGATGACAAGTAACCTGGATAGAGGAAAATGGGGAGATTGGTTCCTCTAAATGCCACACCCGCCATCCCTCCTATTCAGGTGTACAAGGGAAGCACACGGGCCCCCTGGACCATGGGGCCCGGTTGCAATTGCAACCCCTATCGTTACGCCCCTGCCTTTCATGGTGGCAACTGTTTCCTATATAAAAATTAAGAGGGTGAATCTTCCTAACAGGGACATAGACAGCAATACAAACCTGTGATGTGTTCTAATCCCAACTCTAACACCAAAAAAACTAAAAAATATTTTTACTTTAGTTATACTTTTAGGCCTCTTGCACATGGGGTATCTAGCTGTGCATGTCATCCCATCATTTTAGTAAGACCTTGAGGCACAGGTGCAGCATCCAGCCCTGCTGTGGGCAGCCTGTCCAACACTGTGATCGACTAAAGTATGCTGTGGCTGGAGGAGACTGGATGCTGTACCAAGCAGTACTCCTGTTTAGGGCCCTATGTGCTTAGGGCCAAATGCCCGGAGTGCAGAATACTGCACGCATAGCACTTAGACACCCGTGTCCAGGTTTTGTATTCTTCCAGGAATTCTTCCTTCTCAGCTCTTTGCATTCAGTCTCTAGTGATAAGTTTGGGTTCAGGCCAAACTCAAGTTTGTCCAAACCTGGAATCTAGTTGTCATTGCTAGGTCAGGGAGGTAGATTCCCTGCTCCACAGTTGACGGGTGTGGGAATGCTTGTGACATTATTGACCCAATATGGGCACATGACCAAATAAGGTCATTGATATCACAAGAATCCCCACCCCTTTGTATATGTATAGCTGCAGACAGGGAATCCCCTGTCCACATCTCATTGGCCCAGCAATGACAGGTTTCAGACTGAGCCCATACGATGAGAATATCAGACACATCATTTTTTGTTTTTTTTGTTTTTTTGCATGCTAGTCTCACATCAAAAATGAACAGGTTACTAAAATTACAAAAGTTCTTGTACAACATAATACAACTTTGGAAGTGATGTCGTTTGTTAAATTGTATTGTAATGTATTCTTTCATTTCCAAGCATGTGTGGTCTTGGTCTTCCGATTTTTTTCGGATAAATACTGTACTGATTACCGTATATACTCGTGTATAAGCGGAGTTTTTCAGCACATTTTTTATGCTGCAAAAGCCCCCCTCGGCTTATACTCGAGTGAGTATGCCCATGGCGTGTGCGGGTTGTCAGGGTTCGGCCATATAAGGGAGCCGCACTGCGCTTAGATGACTCAGCGGGTCTCCCCTCCGCCTCTTCCCAACTGACGTCATGCTCGGGCCCGCCCCCTGCATTTGTCAGCTGTGGAGAGAAGAAGAGACACGCGGTGAGTCATCTGAGCACCAAGCAGCGTTCTTATTGAGACATATACAACTACCCCCTCCCGTGCATAACTACCCCCTGTGCATAACTTCCCCCCTGTGCATAACTACCCCCTATGCATAACTACCCCTCCCCCTGTGCATAACTACCCCTCCCTGTGCATAACTTCCCCCTCTGTTGCGGTACCCGTATGAGTGAGCTCATATTCGGCTCCCCCCGAAAACGTCGTATTTTTTACACGACTTTTTGAGGCGAATATGTGCTCATATATGC
>BLSH010440616.1:254458-265411 GCA_018402905.1 Glandirana rugosa
ATCACAATACAGTGGTTCAGTTGATAGTGTCGTGCCTTTTGACTTTTTACCGGACCATTACTGACCTACATATGTCCGACCATGATTCCACCAAATACGACTGGGGTGGTATGTATAGAAAGGAAACGAAGGGATGACGAGGTAATCGGGGTTTCCTCGTACCGTACCAATCAGTCTACTCGTCTTATGAAGTAGAGACGGGGTGCAGTGTTTCCACGGGTGGACTCACAGGTTCGTTCGTGGTCGTCTCAGTACAACCTCCTGTCTCACATTTTGTGTACCAGGGAGTTTGGACCCGTAAGACGAAACGACAACCGTCGACTTATCACTATCCTAATCCATGACGATCGCCCGGTGGTAATTTCATTTGTACGACGAGATGGGACATATATGAAGTATTCTGCTCATCTGACTAACCATGCCATGCTCCTTTGGGGCTAATGGAGCAGTAGGGAAGCAAAGGAAAGATATGTATGGTGGGGTCAGCATAAACCACCTTAGTACCAGCCTGTATACATCCAGTCATTACCAGGCCATTTTTCAGTTTTCCGTGCTGTGATAGTTGACTTGGTGACATAACACTATGCCTAAATTCATTTTATACAATGTTTTGAGACTGATAGAACTTACCACAGTTTTCAGAAATGAGAAAACATGCTGGTATTGAGGCAGTTAAAGTGTTTGTTACCCCAGCATTTCATATTCTTGATATGTGCCTGCTGTACCATGTACTTGTATGAGAAAGTATCCTGTTCTCTTTGTATGCTTTCTTTGTGTGAAAACCCTGGTGTTCCTGTTAGTCCCTTTGTTTTCCTATTCGAAAACGACCACCCTAAGCAGGAGAGCAAAGCGTGGTCAGTTCTCTAGCTGTGCTGAGAACTCAGCCTGCTCTCCCCCAATTATCAGACTTGTCCTGACACGCACCCCCTGCACAGCCATTCCCTTAAAAGTTCAGTGTGCTGTTGCTTCTCCTCCCCTCAGCTCTTATGCAGCTGAGGAAATGTGATCACTTATAGAAAAAAAATGGGAAAAGGGCATTTTATAATGTTTTTTATATTTATACACAAATGTTTTGCCTTTCGTTTTTAATTTTAAACTGCATAGATTATTTTACAAGGTGATCGTTTACAATCACTTTAAGGTAAGCATGTTGACTGTCTGGCATGGGCAAAGCACAAAAGTGAAAAAACAAAGGAGAGGACGCACTGGTCTAGCGCATTATCCTTTGTACAACTTTAATTAAAATCGATAAAATAATACTCACAAACTTGTAAAATCTTGCATATCAATAGAAGGAGATATCATCTAGATTGGTCCACAGCAGACGTCCCTATTGTCTTTTACCATGTGACGCGTTTCGAGGTAGTACCTCTTCCTCAGAGCCCAGCCTGGGCAAAGCACAGGTTTGCTTTACCAATATTAGTGATGATCATCCCTAGAACTGAAAACCTCATCATGCTCTGCACTTTTTATCTTGTAGTTCTACAACAGATCGGTTTCCTTTTTCTTATCTTGCTTCAAAATCAGGAACATTCTAGAATTGTTATAGTGTGCAATGAATTATTTACTGCTAAACAAACCAATAAATGCATTCTCTACCTATATTGATGTTGAGGCACATATGCTAATCCAGACATGAAAAAACAAATAGCTGACATTCAGGTTAGTCTGCTTGCAGCAGTTTTAGCTAGCGGCAACAATCTGCTTGTGGGAATATTTACCGTGAAACAGCATTCTATGCTGATTTCGAATGTGTATTGTGATGTAGGTGGTTACTAGTTCAGTGATAAGAACCTACTGACTCTTTTCACGTGGGAATGTGATAAGTACTGATACAGTTCTTGCTATCAGGCTAGCTCCCAAATACTTGAAACAGTCAAATTTGGTGCCAGAGTATCTCTTCTGTGGCAATATGATAAATGTGGTCCTATATGGGGCCATTGTGAATTTCTTTGCTCAAAATAAAATTTTAAATATATGCTGCAGTCTGTCACTAGCATTAACACAATCTGAGCCCTGACCAGTTGATTCTGTTCGTAGATATGTTAATATTCCTGTTTCTTTAACAGGGTGACCACATTGCAGTTCTGCAGTGAAAGCACTGCAGCGTTGTCAACCCGTGGACCAGGTTTCCTAAATGAACATGTCATTTTAGGTAGACATTAAATAAGTGACAAACAATGCAAAGTTTAACTTCAACTATTTTTGAAACAGTTACAGCAAAGTAGGGCCTCTTTCACCTGGGCATCCCATGGTAGATCACTTTGTCAGCAGCGGCTGGCCTACAATTATCAGGTTTTTAGGAGGAGATATGCTGCCTCCTGCACATCTGTTTGAAGAGGGATTTCACACCAAAATTGCTCTTCATTGAGCCGCAACGTCATCCATTAGATCTACTGGATCCATTTACCTCTATGGGGCACAATAGCAGGTTGTATCATCTGCTGATAGTTGCATTTTAATTTTTTTTGCCGCAACATGAAGCACAGCTTTGTGGCTGCGACAAATTGTATGAGGCTGTCTGGCACCCATTGCCTGGTTTTAACAGGCCGCTAAGGTCAGTTAAAAATGTGCCTCAAGTGCCACCCGACATTGCCCATCTAAAACAGGCCTAAAAGGTATACTGCTTTTTTAGATGTAGTAATCATTCAATAATACATTTGCTTTTTATTTTCAGAATCTTATGGCAAGAGCTTTGTATGACAATGTGCCAGAATGCGCAGAAGAATTATCATTCCGGAAAGGCGATATCTTAACAGTAATTGAGCAGAACACTGGAGGTCTGGAGGGATGGTGGCTTTGTTCATTACATGGACGGCAAGGCATTGCACCGGGAAACAGACTGAAGCTTCTCATAGGACCAGTGACTGAGGCTCCTAGACATGACATCCCCAAACAAGAAGCATCACCGCAGCCTGGCTATCAACATCAGCCTTACCAGAGTCCAAAGTCTTCATTTCCAGATCCTGTTTATCAGGTGCCCCCATCTCACCACAGTCCAGCCATGTTTAAAGCCTATCGGGGTCATGACTTAGGAGATGTCAAGCAAGGAGCACCATTCATGGAAAATGTAGATGGCTCTCCAGGCAACAAAGTAAGTATATATCCATACATTGTACATTCTGTACACAAAGGATTTGTACTTTGATGGTATGAATTAAGGGGCTAATTGCGTTCTTGATAAAACCCCTTAAAAACAGGCAGTATAATGAGATCACTGTTTCTCAGGGCCAGTAATTTCAATGTACTGATTGCAGTACTTAGCATGTTTATGAGTAGTCATGGGTAATTACATTCTGTGACTGACTTGAACTTCCTCAATTCAGGTAAAATGTGAATACAAATCATACGTGTTTGCTGCAGGAACATAAAACTTTTGACCTTTGTTTATTAAACCCTGTCTAAAGATTAAGAACATATTTTTATCCACATCAATAAAAATTGACTTTAATTGTTTTGATGATGCATGCCTACTAAAAGCCAGTGTCTGATAGGATGACTGACACCCAATCTGGCTGATAACTATCAAATCAGGAAGCAATTATGTCTTTTGGATAAAAATTAAACTTGTGCATGCACACTTAGGGCCAATTGATTGAAGTAGGAAGAACTGATTCATAGTTTCCTGAAGATTAGGATAGTGCCTAGGATTGGGGTGATTGCTAAGGGGCTTTATATACATGCTCACCCAATGCAGCTTTTTACGGTTTTGCCACAATTATTTATTAGGCCAGTTTTGTAGCAATGACAGATTCCAATCATCATCTGCCGTGCCTGTGAGTACCTTTTGTGGTACCTTGTTTTATACTGAACACGGTTTTGTAAGATCACGTATTTCATTGTGTATGTTTTAGGTACAGGACGTTCTGTTTGCAAATTAGTGTTTTGCAATAATACCTTCCTTGTGTTCATGAAAAGGTTAGAAATAGATATTTGCATCGTGCTTACAATGATTCCTTCTCAATTCCAGCATCAATTATTTCTTGGCTTTAAAATCCAATAAAGTCTGAGTACTTTTGGCTCCATATAATCTTTAGTCAGCTCTTTGTTGGAACAATGAAATTAAATTTAAGTAATGTCATCTGTTGTTTCCAAATGAAAAACAAAACTTTTGACTTTAGAATAGTGTATGCTTTATGCTGTTAAAGCTTGGATGAGTATATATAGATTTCAAACTAAATAAATTTCATAAGGGTTACATTATACTTCCATGTTAGGCTACAGGTTATACTTAGTTGCCAGAAAGTCATACCGTAATCTCCAATAGTGGACGTCTCAAAGTACACACTTCATCAATTATTAGGGCACATGTCCACTTAATCACTTGACAGCATTACTTTGCATTAAAGTGATCCCTTCACCACAGGGTCACTTTTACAAAAAAGCCCACCTGTAAAAGAAGTGTTCATTTACTTAACTTTACAGTGATCACTGCCTTTCCACTTTCCAGCCAGTGCAAGCAATCACCCATCAGTTGAGTTAAATACTTGCTCTGCTCAACGGCTGCTGTGGTTCTTTGCTCCAGTTCATACATCACTATGGGAGGTACAAGCCAACGGGGGAAACCGCAGCAATTGGAGGGAGCAAGCATTCAACTACTTATTGGAAGAATGCTTACAGCGGTTGGGAAGCAGAGAAGCGGTAGCATTTCTTTACATGGGCCACTGGTAAGGTAGGTGATTAAACATTTTCTTTTGAAGGTGGGATCTTTTGTAAAAGTGGCTCTGCGGTTGCCAGGTCACTTTAAAGAAAAAGTACATCCTGCCAGGGATAAAGAAAAATCACTGCTCCTATGTAGCCGTTTTAGCAAGAAAAACTACGGTACTTCCTTGAAACAATAGTAAATGTCCTTGCTTTGTTCTACATAACCCGTGCTGTCTTACTTAATAGTATAGAGAAGGGGTTGGGCCTAGACACAATATTATCCAGGGCGTCAGGTCCCAGATTGCTCATTAGCTGCTCTCCCATTTCAATGAAGGTATAGTGATGGTTGACTGTATTTAGTGAGCTCTACAGTTACTCATTTTAAAACGAGGTCTTGTTTTTCAATTAGACCATGCTTCTTTAAGCATTAGACTTTACAGAGTTGTTGTCAATATGTTTTCAGCATTCCTGACTCCGCCAAGCAGACAAAGGCAGGACAGTAGAGGATGTGCTTGGCTGCTTTTGCCGTTTTAGCCTTTGAACGCCAGCTTATATTGGCAGCGAGGTCAGACATTTTCCTCTCTAGACTTAATGCTGCTGCTTGCAGACCTTCATAATTTTTCTTGTGGGACTTGTACTCCAGACTACATTTTTTGAAGCCACTATAATGCATATTTGGAAAACCAAGGCTCACATATGGATTTTCTGTTTCATAACACTCGCGGAAGCTCCTCCTGTTTTTGATCAAAGCCAGGTGCTGGATTATTTTTCAAGTAGTATACATTACCAGTAGAAAGTTCAGCTCTAGAGCTAGTGCCTTTGTTTACTGGTCCTTTGAGTTTGAAGCACCTTGTGTGTTTCTTTTAGTTAACCATATCAAATACAGCTGGGACCTACGTAGCACACAATAGGCTATGTTCATAAAAGGTCAGATGCAAAACAGGGCATCTTCTGAGCATTCAGGATCGTGGACAAATTGCAGGTGCCATGGCTGTTGTCCTTTTTATTTTTTACTCAAAAATTATGACATTTTTCTGGTTGGAAGGTGGTGTTGAGAGCAAGGAGTTAATAACTTTGTACAAAATAATATTACATTTAGTGTATTTAGTTATTCTATAGTAATTGAAAACCACTCTAAAGTATGTGTGATATAAGTGTAGTAATTTGAACACACCTGTAAGGCTTTAGCATATAAACTTTAGAAATAAATGAGCATATGTTTCATTGAGTTATTTGAATCTAAGCAAAATGGAGCAATTACATGGTGCTAATTTCTGATAAATCCCTGCATACTGAGGAAGGGATTAGAGTTTGCATTACAGAGACCTTGAGACTTGTGCGTGAACTTGTTAAGTTTGGAGAAAGTTGACATATTATACTCATCCATCTGTTACATTGGAATGCAATAAAGAACTGATGAAAACCACCAACAAGCCACAGTGTGACCTTGAGCCAATCCTGTACAAGCGAGCGGATTACTGTTGAAAAAGGGCATTTCCAAAGCACCTCCGAATACCTTTGATGGAACTATTAAAAGCAGCCAGTTGAGGTTTAAGGATTGTATTTCATGATAATTCAGCCAACAAACACATGGAAGTATGGTTAAGATGGCCTAGTAAATGAAAAAAAATTGAACTATTTAAAGCTGAACTACAGGCAAGTTTATAAAGACAAGTATAAGCGTAGCACTGTAGCCATTAATAGATCAATAAATGTATTTTTAAATGCAAGCAGTGTGAGTATCTCAGTTTGACCTGATATCCGGTTCTTACAAATCTCTGTAAAGCAGCCTTCAGAATGGAAGAGGGAGTAGCCAGTCAGTTATGCTGTAGTGCTCATGTGCTAACAAGAAGCATGTCAATAAGAGGAGAGAGCACAGTGACAGAGAGATGAGCACATCAGTCCTCTGCTTCTCCTTCACAGTCCAGTCACAGGCTGGGGGAAGGACAAGACTTGTAAGACCCGTTTCATATGATCCGTTTTCCTCAGCAGGGGATCTGTCCTCTGATCTCTTGTTGAGCTGAGCTGAATGGGTGGATGACAGGTCTGCTTTGCTTATGCGGAATGGATACAGCCTGCTCTGCTCTATGGGCAGTCGGATGTAAATGGACCGGCTGTCCATTTACACCTGACCGCCCTTCTAATCCAAACCCAATCCCTGCTCTCCCGTTCCATTTGTTTTTATCGGATCGGATTGGAGGTGGGTAGGTGTAAATGGACAAAAATCCACTAACATTTACCGCTTCATAGAGGAGAGTGGAGGGTAGAGGTAGACCGATATGGGTTTTTCTCTGGCCAATGCCAATATTTAGAAATTGGGGTGCCTGATGGCCGATATATGATGCCAATTTTATTTTGGGCCGATATGTTAGGCCAATTTTTTTTTTTCCCCTTCATCTCATAAAATCTAACAGTTAAGTAATAAGAAGTGATACAGAAAATTGCTTAAATTAAACCTTTATTAAACAACACAACAAGCCTCCAATAAGTGCACTTGTATGTATAATTTGGATGAAAAAAATGATGTATCTTAAATATGAAATATACAAAAATGGGTAGTCAAAACTTTTGGACGAAAAAAAAAATGGGCTAACTTTATGATTTTAGTTTTTTTTTTTTAAATCATTAAAGTGTTTTTTTTTCCCCAAAAAATTGTGTTTGAAAGACCGCTGCGCAAACACCATGTGACATAAAATATTGCAACGACCACCATTTTACTCTCTAGGGTCTCTGCTAAAAAATATATATATATAATGTTTGAAGGTTCTAAGTGATTTTCTAGCAGAAAATACAGATTTTTACTTGTAAGCAACAAATGTCAGAAAATATTTAGTCTTTAAATGGTTAAACTGAGCTCATTTACACACAGAAGTTCATTCCTTTGATAAGTAGATAAGTAGAAACATTGTATCTCTTTGGTTCTGATGATCTCAGACTTGGCAGGCTGCCCATATTTTTGTATTTTTTTTGTCCATAGGAGAGACTCAAGCTGCTCCGACTTAGAAGAAAGTTGCTGTACTACTTTTGAGGCGACTTCAGGCGACTTGCATTGACTACAGAAGTCATTTGCAAGTTGCGCTGTGCGGGGTCGCACTGAGTCGCCCCACAAGTCGGATCGCCGCTGTGTGAACCGGTCCTAGTGCATAAATGAATCGGCCAAATTTGCAGCACAATTGGCTGATGGTAATTAATTAATTGCCAAAAATCGTCCCGGTATATTGGCCGGCCGATATATTGGTCTACCTCTATTGGAGGGTCTGACTGGGTCTGCCTGTCCATTTTTCAGACGGACCCTATCGGACCTCCCATGTGAAAGGGGCCTACGTGCAACAAAGAAAAATTAGGTCCCCTGCACTGTTAGACATGTGTGTGCATGTGTACTGATAGACAGAAATATAAATCCTTTATCAGGTACTTCAACTGTTTATGTAGCTGCCTGCTTGGAGTTCATCTTTAAGTATAATTTGCAACTACATTTTTTTTAGCCTCTGAGACTGATAGCCAGTTCCGTTTTTTTGTTAATGAAAAGGAAAATAAAGGGTTTATCAAGTACGATGTTCTGATACTGAAGCTAGGAAAATGATCACACGCTACGCATTAATCATTCAAGGATAGCCAGGTATCTTGCCAATGACCATTCTTGGTGAGGCATACACACTTGTATGGCCCCCCTTGAAGTTTTCCTTGTGGCCTACTGATGTCTCTACTTTTTTCAAAAAATTTTATATATTACTTTGAAAGAACCAAGTGGTTCACTTTGAAAGCACCAAGTGTATGGTGCACACATTTTTTTCTTGATTGTTGGCCAACACATAATGAGCATGGCAGATTGGTGGCCAGTCATTTTTATCAGTGGCTAAGCATTGCATGCTACTGTAACTTACAAGTTAATAGCTACAAACACTAATCTGGACAAGCCACAAAGCATTCACATTGCAGAAGATGTCAAGGTCAAAACTGTAAAATGCAGCCAAACCTCTAACAACATTTGGTACATAAATTCCAGCTATTCAATGGCAGTTACTTTGTGGTTGAATACACTGATCCTTTAATATTGTAAGGCTCATTTACAGAGGTGACTTCATAAAGATATTGGTCACAATAACCACGGTGTTCTTATTATCACAATATGATGGAATAGTCCAAAGGTCTCCGAGATAACAGCAATGACTACGCTGTTTTTTGCTTTCTTCTCCAATTAGAGCCCTTGTAGGAGGCCAGGGCTCTGATGTAATTGTGTAACCAGTGAGAGAGTTTTGAAATGTATTTTCTATCTAAATTAGTCATACTGTTATTGCCTGCACTTCTTAGCTAATGACCTGGCAAAAAAACAGACCTTAAATGTATTGCACAGTGCTTTACTGTGTGCTATTTACTTAACCAGTGGTGCAAAAATAGGAGTCACGACTGGGCTTACTAGAGATCCACGTACCACCTATCCAACTAACCATTTTAGGCTGTATTCACATATTTTTCATAAAGCAGGCAGGCTGAGCGATTGGGGGTTAAAATTCAGGTCTCGTATCAAAAAGCATCAAGAATCACACGATGTAGGCTACTCACATGCACAAGATGTCATGGCCCAAAAAAAGATTTACATCTAGCGGAAGACAAATGTGCTACAGCAAAAAGTGAGCACTCCAGTCCAGAAAGGCAAAGCCTTGTATAGAAAAAGATGGACTGAGGGTACTTATTCAAAGACACTGTATTTGGTTGTCTAATGCGTTTTGGGCTTTTAGTATTTTCCCTTCAGGACAAAAACTGATCATATAATAAACAATATCGGGATCATATAAAAGAAAAATCAACTAAGAATAAAAGGTCGAAGAATTAAACTATATTTAGAAAAGAACATTTAGATCGTTATCTAACATAATACTGCTGCAGGACCTAAGACATCGGTGGGTATGGTAGACAACAATGCTCAGCAGTTACTCAATGCTGGGATATGTTTAGATTGGGGTTAGCATAGCCCAGTGAGCAGAGACAAACTCATTTACCACCTTAGCATGCACTTGTTCAGTTTGATGCTTAAAGTGGTTGTAAACCTCAGACATGAAATATGAACAAAGGAAAATCCCTCAATTGTGTGTGTACTTGTCTCAAGCCAGAGCACTAAGTCTCAATTCTGTCTGCTGCCTCATTCCTCTGCTATGAGCATGAATTACTTCTGACAAGTTTTCCTGACACCAAGAGAAAAATGGTGACAGAGGAGGGAGCTTCAGGTGATTGACAGCCTCAGCTCTGTTCCTATGTGCTGTGTGGAGGGGGATCTGTCTCTTCCCTCCAATCAGCTCTCAGAGCTCTCCTCACTAACTTCAGCTCTCTGCCCCCTGCTTTTTAGAACTGAGAGATCCTATATAAATTCTGCACTTTGAATCAATGTAGGGGACAGACAGCTGTACATAAACAGGTGCAACTTATGCAGGATAATTTGTTTAAAGAGGAAGTAAACCCACATGGGGTTTACTTCTTCTACATTCCCCTGCAAAGTAGATGCATAATGGGCTACTATGCATCACATAGTAGCCCATTATGTGTCACTTACCTGCAAACAAAGCCTGCGACGTCCAGTGCTGTCCCCTGTGCTGGCAGAGTCCATCTTCTGACCCTCTTCCTTCTAGGGCTGCGATTCTGGCTCTGTGACTGGCTAGAGTCGCGTGACGTCACTCCCGCGCATGCGCGCGGGAGCCGCCAGTCACGGCACGATCAGAGTGAGGAAACGGCATGGCACTGCGCATGTGCCGAAATGATGTCGGCTATATGTGGCCTAACTATAATTACTAATAATAACTATAATATGTATACATTGATGTTTTTGTACATCAACGTGTGCATTTGCATATGACATGTTCCTCGAACCCAGAAATTTTGCGTTCAGGAAATACGTCATACACACTTGGGCGTGTTTATGCTGTTGCATATTATACAGGAATACTGCTCCTTACAGCTATTCGTTTCTTTGGCTATACGTCACCTGTGGCTCCCTGGGTAGGAAAAAATATGCCAGGATTTTACACTAGAACTTATTTGGAGCCTAAGTCTAGGTTCACACCGATGCATTTTTTACCGTGTTTTGCAGTTTGCAAAAACGCACTACAGTCCATTTAACATGGTTTCCTATGGATGTAGTTCACATCTGGGCGTTTTGCGGCGTTGCGTTTTTTGGAAAGGGTCGGGACTTTTTTTTTCACTGCAGTGTGCGTTCTGCATGCAATAGACTTCAATGGAGCTGCACTAGAAATGCAAGTGTTGTTTTTTTACCGCAATTTTTCAACAAATCTCTCCCCCCCCCCCCCCCAAAAAAAA
>BLSH010440616.1:271996-284536 GCA_018402905.1 Glandirana rugosa
GTTGTGGGAGGACGTTATATAACGTCCTCCCACAACAATGAGTGCCACTTGCCGACGTGTATCTACGATACACGGTCGGCAAGTGGTTAAAGAAAACTAATACCCTATGTGAATCTCCACACCTGAATTGAAACACTAGGGCAGCTTTATCTATCAGGGATTGTTTGTTTTTGATTATTTACTTGTATTCTCTCCTTGTCAGAGCAGAAATATCAAGGCTCATCTCATGCCTGAAATACCTGAACTGCAGTTTGCTCACATAATTTGTAATAAAAACATCTTTTCCATTCTGAAGCTTCCTTCCAGCCACTTTGCATATTATTTTATATACTATGATTCTGTACTTGCCAAATATGTGGCAGAAATCTCCCTCCACTAAGTTTGGCTGCAGCCATTTTAACTGTGGGCAGCTGAAGCTGCTGCCTGTTCACTTCCTGGATTTACACAAACACACAGAGGCACACCTCCAACTCTGCAGCTCTCAATGACCCTCTTATGACTCCCTCCCCCCTTCCTGGCAAACTCTCATGAGCCTAAGCTAATGACTAGACAAAAACAGGAAGTGGGCTATATAAGGTATTTACTGGCAGAAAGAAATGTTTTACTAATACTATCCAAAGTTAAAACAACAAGGGCAGAAGATTTAATAGATGGGAAGTTGAAAAAATGACGGAAGGTCCATTTTAATCAGATGAATACAGCAATATGGAGATGACAATTGAAGGAAATAAACATATTAGACACAATACGAGGATTATACATGATGCTTGTGTGAATGCTCAGACATTCACATAGCAATTTATATAAATAGACCTCTCATTGCAATAGAAGCTTTATTTCTTCTGCTTTATATAAGTAATGATGAATGAGAAGAGTTGCACAGTATGTACCCAATCATGTATTGAGACATTTCATATATATCACAGTTTTACAGCTCATTTCTGGACCTGATCAAATTGAACTTGCTTGAAAATGTGTATGTACAGTGTGTATATACTAGGGATATTCTAGGAGAGGACAGTGTTGCCGTGTCCGGGCCGTAAATATCAGTGACCAGTACTGGTGACATTACTAGCCACAACACCTGCCCCTGTCTATAAGGAGTGACAGCAGAGGTCACATCATTTCCCTCTGATCTCAGCCTAGTTTACAGGCTGTCACCTTGCCTTCAGATATCTGGAGCATGTCCAGTAGCGGAAAGAAATGATTTGCTTCACTATTATTTTCTCACACAAGATCCCTCATTGTTTTCCACACAGCTTCTCCCTGAGAAAATCATTCTTAATGGGAAGACCAGGAACTGAAATGTGAGCGACAGGAAGTAGTGTAACCTCTGTGTACGCCGGTACAGAGGAAATTACACAGTACAGACGTATTTCTTCAGTGTGGGCAGATACTGTAAAAGGCTGCTTTTTATCTAAGCCTCTGTATTCTTTCAAAGTTTATAACCTTGTCCTTCTTTGTTTCTCACATTTCACTATGGGTGCATTGTTTGAGGCCTCCTTCAAAGCAAGGGCACCACGATATGGTACATTTACATTTAATTATTCTACAGAGTTAGTAAACTGATTCAAATGTTACCACATACAGAGAGGAATCGATTTACCACGAAAGATTGCAAACATTTTTTTTTATTTTTAACTGCTGCGTTTTATTTATTTTTTCTTTTATGCACATTTTGTTATATTTTTGCTTCACCAGAAAGGGTATACTATAGAGATGTGAAGTATAGTCCTATGCTTTAGGGCAGGGATATGCAATTAGCGGACCTCCAGCTGTTGCAAAACTACAAGTCCCATCATGCCTCTGCCTCTGGGTGTCATGCTTGTGGCTGTCAGAGTCTTGCTATGCCTCATGGGATTTGTAGTTCTGCAACATCTGGAGGTCCGCTAATTGCATATCCCTGCTTTAGGGCTTCATCAGACAGGCGTTGGCATCCTTCCTGCGCGATAAGCCACTTTTTCCCATATTTGCATCCTCCGTAGAGGTTCAAGCAGGCAGCACATAGAAGTGAATGCAGGCAGAGCGCCTCCACGTCAGAATTTGACATCCGCACAGGAGCAAGTACACGGATCCAAACACACATGGGTTGTCTTCATTTGAATCCGTGCACCCGCTCCTGCCCGATTTTGACATGTCTTGTCAATTTTCCTAACACACACCTTTCTGGCAAAGTAAGGGTCATGTGGAGGTGGGTGCTGCAGCGATCACCAGCTGGATACTGGAAGTGTCAGACGTGTGTAAGTATTCAGCACACCAAGGATCACCGTCCAAAGATTCTTTATTCAGAGAAGGATCACATCACAGAAAGTGGAACGTTTTGGAGCCACGCAGGACCCCTTCATCAGATGCCTGACGAAGGGGTCCTGCACGGCCCCGAAACGTTGCACTTTCTGTGAAGTGATCCTTCTTTGAATAAAGAATCTTTGGTCAGTGATCCTTAGTGTGCTGGTGAATACTTACACAGATTTTGACATGTGGCATTGTCAATGCAGCCACTGCACCTGCATCCAGTTCTAAAAGGCTGCCTACAGGCTGCTCCAAAGTAGATGTAGACGCAGAAAAAAGTGTCTCAGCATGTAGGACTAGTACCAGTGCTTGTCTGAATGGGCCCTTTAAGGAACTCTCAGGCACAAATACCTAATGTATATTGTGAATATTAAGGCCTGTTTGCGGATAAATAATCTTATTGAGCAAAGCAATATGTTTCAGCACTCCTAAAAAAAAACAGTAGATGGCGGTTTATACTGGTATCTAAACCATAAAAAAAAAAAAAAATCAAATGTATTGTTGTTTATCAGTCATTAGACAAGGTGGCTGAATTAGTTTTCCTTTTTTTTTATTTTTTTTTTTTTAGACCTATTTTTCCTTTATTTGTAGAATAAGTGATGCAGTGCCAGAAGTGTGCAAAAAGATCACAAAGTAAAACCAATGTGGTTCAGGGGGATCAAAGCTCACTCCATATGAGGGCTTAAATGCTGGTGGTAATAGGAGAAAATACTGGAAATTAATGTAAGAATTCAAGTATGACCCCGCGGACACCAGTCTTAAGCCTAGTACACAGGATGAGATTATTGGAAGAATGATCGTCCGTTATTTGTTTTTTGCGTTTTTTTTGCATGCTAGTCTCCATATTGAAAACGTAAAGATTACCAAAGTACAAAAATTCTCATACGACAGAATAACAATTTGGAAGTGATGTAATGTATTTGTATTGTATTTTCGGACGAAAACTGTACTGATTAAACAAAAATCATACGATCTGGTATCATGCAAAAAATGTTTTCGTGTTTGTCCCTTTTTTAAAATTCCGGGCAAAAGCTGTGTACTAACGATCAGATTATTGTATGATCGCTTTGAAAGCGGTATTTTTTTGTACAATATTCTGATTGTGCGTATGGGGCTTAACAGTCTGTCCTTGGTTGTTTTTGCTCACTCTTCCACTGTATCTATGGCTGGAGCAGGCTGTATCACAACTAGGCTGGACTTCAAACACTCAATTCGTAAATATTGCATTCCACACCAATACTTTTAATGCCTTTAGGGTGCATGGCGAATAATGATGCCATTATGATGTCCAACATATGAAGAAAAGGGCCAGCATGCTAAATTGGAAAAAAAAACTCATGGATCTCATTTCATGGATGCAAAAGTACAAAAACAGATATTCGTGCCGCTGAAGTTTTGAGGACACATAGACCCAGCAATTTTTTTTTTTTAGTTATGCTTTGTGAGTGGGCATATGTAGCAAATGGTGGGTAAGATCCCAGTTTGGCTGCAATGTGGAAATGTGCTTTAAAATTATACAATACTGCTTCACTGCAATATCTTTTTTTTAACATAAATGTCATCCAACCTATATAGCGATGTAAGTATTCCACCCTGTATGGGAAGGACTCTACTGTATCTTGTCACATAGCCTAAGACATAAGCATTTCTCGCAGAGATGTGATTACAGGCCTGCTTATGCAGTGTTTGGGTTAGGGCCTTTCCATTATCTGCAGGCTCTCCAGCTGTTTCTTTTGTTGCACAAGCAAGTGATTATAAGCTTGGAATGTGCTGTTTGTTCCACAAAGTGACTGCAGGAATTTAGTGGAAACCTAAATAAGTGAAATGGCAAGGAGTTCATTAGCATAGAAGCCAGGAAGTACATTCCGAAGCAGGCAGCACATATAGCCAAAGAAATATTTTATGTTACTGGAATGTCCCTGTTTTTTTTCACTGGATAAAGAAGTTTATAATAAAAATATTCCCCATTCTTGAGATAGTATTGTCATCCCACAACTATAAATAAAGGCACAAGGTTATAATGCTTGCCATTTTTATATTCCATTTTCTGAATATTTCTGGGGCCATTTACCACCACTGAAAAATGACAGTTAACATTTGTCTAGTAGTTAACTAGAGGATTGCAGGCAGGGATGCTTTGACTTTTTGATAAGTGAGGACTGTCTCCTGTGTGTGTGTGTGTATATATATATATATATATATATATATATATATATACGATATACTGCTTACATACTGCATTTATTACATTCTACTGTATATTAATACCATATAGACATTGTCATTTAACGCTCATGTAGTATTTCTGTTTTTTTCCCTTCCATTATAGGCAGTAAACCCAATCAGGCGTTGTCAAGGATATAACCATGAATCGGCTTCAATATGGCAAGCCAGTGTCTATGATATCCCACCGGCTCGCCCTCAGGGGGTAGGTACATAAGGGCATACTAAAAACTCCAAATATTTGATATCAACATTTTTTTTTTAATCACATTTATTTTTTCTATTTGTAGAGGTCACAGTTTTAGTTTTTCTTAAATCAGTTATTGAATCGGTTGTACTGGTATTCATTAGAAATGCTGGAAACCAATCAGTTATTAATTATCGGCATTATTTTTGCCCCACCATAGTGGACATGTATAAAGGAAAAATGGCTATAGTTGTATTTGCTGCTTTACACATTACAGTTGACGTTACATGGGCTAAACTGGACATTTTGGGGAGGATTTACTAAAACTGGAGAGTGCAAAATCTGGTGCAGCTGTGCATTGTAACCAATCAGCTTCTAACTTCAGCTTCTTCAATGAAGCTTTGAAAATAAAGCCTAGAAGCTGATTGGTTTCTATGCTGAGCTGCTCCAGATTTTGCACTCTCCAGCTTTAGTAAATCAACCCCTTTATCTCTATAGTAAAGACTTTTCCTAACCAATCCCTAAGCAAGTTACCTTTCCTTCAAATTACAAAAGGCACCCATGAATATGGGATAATGATCAGGTGATAATAATCATGTCTATGGGTAGCAGCAAATACCAGTAATGAGCCACTGACTGACTAACCTTCAGTTGGGTTGAACTATTTTTGAAGGACCCTGTTGTTATAGGCTGCACTCTGGATATCGGTCTGCCCTCCTCCTTTCTCCATAGCTCACAATCTAGTAATGTGGTTATAAATTAATGAAAAAATTGTTTAATGAGAAATACATTTTGCCAGTCAGATCATGCTCACGTTCCCAAGTGCCACTTGTGGCATTAAGCCTGAAAATTGAGGATTCAGCATTTCTTAATTGCTAAAGCACAACAACTCTTTGGATATTCAATCCAAAAAAAGGACAGTTGTTACACATATATCTGTATCCAGATAGTTGTGTAGCTTTGACCTGTATCCAGATGTGTCGTTTTGATAAGGTCCTGCTATTAGGAGGCAATTTACAAGTTATGTAACACTAAAGACTATAAAAAATCACATCTTTTTATCCCACTTCTGTTCCAGGTATATGATGTTCCACCACCTTCTAAAAATAGCATGTGCTTAAGTCCAGCCAGAGATCAAGGAATTTACGATGTTCCTCCTCCACAAGCGGTAAGGATTTGATTTCTCTCTTCATTATTCATTATTTCAATCTTGGTTACCTATGCATGGAGCTGCATTTATCATGGCAAGAACGAGGTCATTTTTTTCCAAAAATATAGTGATATTTGATAATACTGACTTGTGACCTATTGATTTATGTGAATTGTGTTTTTATTTACTGGTCCAATTTAAAGCTATGTTATCCAGTACTGCTGGATGGATTAATGATGAATAATCCAGCCTTCTTACTGGGCTGGTTCTTCCCTAAAAGGAAGGATGAATTCTAAACGTCCTCTTTGGTAGAGCTCACATTGTCAATATCTAGGCTTTTTGTTATAAAAACACCACTGGAGGCACCCTGGAGCAGCAGTTTCTCCTAGAAACAGAAGTATCGTAGACCTTCTGTTAGTCTCTTATTTATCCACCCCAGAAAGACTGTTAACATTTGAAAATAGGACCGACTTTCCCACTAAGACCAGGCAGACTGAAACACAGAGTTTTTCATTATTCTTTTGTAAATTTTTTAAAACGGACAAACAAATATTGTGTAGTTTGAAGCTTATTATCTTGGCATAAAATGTCATATACATCAAAATGTCAACTGAAACAGTCCCCCACAGTGACAGTTTAGAATTAGTAATTTTTTTTCATTTTTAAATATTAGACTTACTATAAACTGATTTTTTTTTTTTTTTTTTTTTTTTTTAAATAAAGACAGTTGGATTGCTAAATAAGTAATTCTGTTTCATTTGCTGATTTGCAGATCTATAATACCTTGCCCCCAACTAAGGATAAAATGTATGATTTTCCTTCTTCAATGAAGCAAAATCCTGAAGCAACATATGACACCTTGCCTCCAAGTTCAAAATCATGTCAAGAACAATGCATGAAAATGAACGGTCATTTACATTCTGAGACACCTCCAAGGAAATCCAGCTTATACGATTTTCCTCGTAACCAGCAAAATCAGTGCGCATCTGAAGATTATGATTTCCCTCGAGGAGTCCATTTCTCTGGAGAGTCCGGAAGTTTTCCTGATGACCAGGAAGGTATCTATGACTTCCCACCACAGGTTCAACAGGACTGTAAAGGGATTCAGGATGCAACTGACGGTGTAAATAGACTTTCATTCTCTAGCACTGGAAGCACTAGGAGCAATATGTCTACATCTTCTACAACTTCCAAGGAATCTTCTGTGACATCCTCACCTTCTCAGGACAAAAAACTGTTGATGGATCTCGACTCTGCTATTGAACTGTTGTTGAAACTTCAACAAATGGTGGAGTCTTCTGTCTCTAAACTTTTGACATTTGTCAGTGCTGAGTGGCGATCTTACAGTTACATGGAAAGGCATGTTAATGAAATTCATTCTGCTGTAGACAAAGTAAAGCAGTCCCTATTTGAGTTTCTCCAGTTTTCAAAAGGGGCTACAATAAATGCATCTTGCGTGTCGGAGCCTGGGCTTTATAATAAAATGAAAAGAGAGTTACAGAGACTAGATGACTCTCATCAAATCTTAACACAAACCAGTCAAGAACTCAATAATTGCAACTGGTCACTCAATGTTCTTTCTTTCAATAAAACTGCCAACAAATGTGACAGCCTTGAAAGGTTTATCATGGTTGCTAGGACGATTGTGGATGACGCAAAGCAGCTAACAACAACAATTAGTATTAATGCTGTGCATTTATTTAAGCATGCTCCTGCCAATGTGCAAAAAAGAAGACCTTCGGAGGTAATCGGCAGTGTTTCTGAAATTATGTACAGTGACTCAAAACCTCATATACAAGATGACAACAAAAAGTCCTTTCCACATATGGGAAAAGAACATAACCCTCATTTCATGAGTCGGGATGGCATAATGAGAAGCTGGATGGATGACTATGATTATGTCCACTTACAGGTAATAATTGCATATTTAACTAATTTTTAAGTGTTATATTCTATTTTAGTTTAGCATGAGCAGTACATTTTTGGAGAGCCAGCAAGTCTGCTAGAAGTGTTCACATAGCCCATCAATGTGCTATCCAATGACTGGTTATGTAAAAGTCTTAGAAGACATACACAGTCACAGCATTTCTATTGACTGAGGGAATGCAGAGCATTTTCTCACTTAGTAAAAAGGTTTTCTGCGGACCTCATCCAGACCATATGGACACCTGTTGCACACCAGTGGCATAAATAGTTTACAGTGTTCCTATTTAAGAGAAAACTCATTAAATTCATTCTGCTGTGAAACCTCTGCTTGAAATGTAGTCAGTGTTGTTCTGAACCCTATACTTCCCTGCTGTTAATGTTGGCATGTACAAGTACTTCTAATGTCTAAAGTGCAGAAGTCCACGTGCATTTTTGGCATCACAAAGGAGAAACAGTATGTAGTTAGAACTGGTTAAGTGTGGGCCACTAAGTTATCAACTTGCTGTTACAGGTCAAGTTTGTAGTTTATTTTTCTTACTGAAGGGCTCAAAATTATATAATGTTGGCCTTAATGCAAACGTTATCTGGCAGATGATCTAACTATCCTGCAACCCCTTTTTCACAGCTGACAGGCTAGTAATATACCATTGGCTGCTGTACCCCTATTTTATCCACTTAGATCGCCCAAAACGTTCCAAGCCATCCCATCTGCTTTGCAGCAAAGTTTATTTGTTGTGAACCAGATATCTAGTAAACTACAATGGTATCAATTAGATGTCCTACCTCCTCCTGTATGACAAGCATAGTAGCAGAAGTTCAGTAGTATGGTTGAACAATATATTCAAAACTATTACACTGCAATGGAGTATCTGTAGTATTTGGTTTTCTGGATTTACAATCCAACAAATGTGTAGTTCTCTTCAAGAAGACTCCCCCTGAAGCCAAAAAAAAAAACATAATATATATTAAAGCTAATTTCCAGCTTGCTTTTTTTACCTAATATGAAACAAGTTGTTATACTTACCCTCTTCTCTTGAGTGTGCTCCCATAGTAAGGTTCTTGCTATGGTGGCACATGTCTGGGCTCGCTCTCGTGCCAGGCTTTGTGTTTATAGCCACGCACAGCGTGGCTTAGCTATGTCCCCAGTTCCCTACTCACTGGATTTGATTGACAGCAGCAGGAGCCAATGTTTCCCACTTCTATCAATCTGTCCTATAAGAGCAGGAAGAGAGACCAGCGCTGCTGCAGATGGGCACTCGGGCAAGTATTTATGGAGGGGAAGATGCAGTTAAGGCATTAAGGTAAAAACTTTTAGAACCACTTTAAATAGTTGATTTAGACCAAGCTAATCCAAATGAACTTTAACCTTCACTACTAGATGTGCCCGCTGTGTGCGCTGTTATATATATGTATAGCGCTATGTTGTGGCAGCAGGACTAGAACTTCCCATCCTGATCCCAGAACCAAATGGTGTCAGAACAAACCTGAATGAATGCTGCTCAGCCATTCACAGGGAGCTTTGTATTCTATGAATGAATGGCTGAGTCAGAGATCATGATGCATCTACCTGCTTTCATTCATATAATACAAAGCTCCCTGTGAATAGCTGAGCAGCATTCAGCTGACTTGATTTTGTTCCGGGAGCAGAATAGGATGTCGTCCCCATCCTGCTAATGGAGCACAGCACTGTATATAGTTGAGGCTACATCCATAGAATGCACACAGTGGGCACGTCCAGCAGTGAAGAAATGGTCCAAATTAATTATTTAACCTTCACTAAAAAAGCTGGAGATAAGCTTTAGACCCCTTTCACACTTGTGCGAGTTGTCCTGCGATTTGGGACTGCAAAGTCGCATGACAAGTCGTTCCCCATTATTTCCAATGAGTACCATTCATATCTGTACGACTTTGAAGTCGGGCCGACTTCAGCGTAGTCCCTGCATTACTTTGGCCCAACTTTGATGCAACTTGAGGTCCATAGACTTCAATGTTAAACCCTCAAAGTCTCATGCAAATCACACCTGAATAATATAGATGTGATTTCTGTACTACTTCTGTACAACTTTGTAATATGTTTTCATTGTGGCAAAGTTGCAACAAAGTCGGACCAAAGTCGTACTGATCCCAAATCACAGCAAAATCGCAGCCAAAAAATTGCGGTAAAATTGCGTTGCAGAAGTGTGAAAGGGGCCTTAAATATGTCACTTTTTATGTGCTTGCATGTTGTGTTGCCAAAAACTTGTTATTCATAATGCTGTCTTTTCAGTTTCAGTAATGCTAAAATTGGTTATTAGTTATGTCTGTATGCATAATGAAACTTCAGACTTCTCATATGCCTGTATTTGAACACAATTTTGTTACAAAAGAAAAGATAGTAGATTAGCTTTTTCTCTTGTTATTAAAGCTTAATCTCAACTCTAATATCTTGTACTTATTAATATCGAACATATTAAATTGTAATCATGTTGAAGTAATCCAGGATAGAACCTGCATGATGTGCACACTGTAGTTCCTGCCTACGAGTTAAACTATAGGCCTCTTTGCTGAAGGCAACTTTTGAGTACAATCCCTGGAATTCATAAAGACGGGCACTGGTAGATTTTGCAAACGTGTCCCTCATGCATTTTGAAAGTGGTGAAGAATGGGCCAAATTCATATACCTGTCTAGAACTTGATAGTGGCTCAGGCTGCACTACTTTTAGAAGGCTCAAGAGACACTTTCTAAAATCTGTCTGAACCAGTTTTCTCTCTATATGCCAAAAGAGTTTCTCTTTTAATTAGCTCCACTTTTACATTTGGTGCATTCAATGTGACACAATGGGGTTGATTTACTAAAACTGAAGAGTGCAAAATCTGGTGCATCTCTGCATAGAAACCAATCAGCTTCCACTTTTTTTGTCAAAGCTTAATTAAACAAGTTGAAGTTAGAAGCTGATTGGCTACCATGCTACAGCTGCACAAGATTTTGCACTGTTCAGTTTTAGTAAATCAACCCCAATGAGTGGCATATTTCAGAACTACTCGAATCTGGTGCATGAGTATCTTGTCAGAACCAAAAGTTTTGCAAATGCTTCATGAATTTGGTGCAGTATATTAACAAGAGGGATTGATGCCAGGAAAGTGACACAGCAGCTTTATTGACCCCCCCCCCCCCCAACCCCCAAAGTGTTTTCTGCATGCTCAAGTCCAGTAATTCCCATGAAAATGTAGATATTTTAATGGAACAGGGGTCAGCTTGTTGCCACCCTATTCTTCAGCCTTTCTATATTGAGGCCTTTTAATCATAAGATTACAGGCCAGTGCAAGCGCCGCAGCAGAGTCCCAAATCACATTTGTGAGCTCCATTCACAGTTTTGCTAATAATTAAATCGCACAGCCAGCAAGGACACTCCAGCTAGAGTCACCGATTGGGGGGGTTTCTTTGGCATTCTGGGAGTGTATGGCTCAGAGATCAAATGCATATCAAAAACATTGTCTTATTATCTTCTTATAATTTACAGTGTTCAAAGTAATAGCAGAGGAACCCTTGACATAACTTTCTGGTTTCAGGGAACCCCTGTTAAAAATTACTATAGCTACAGCTTTTGATACATTAGAGTGATGGTCAGTGGGAAAAAAAGCTGATTACACTTGTGGATATTTAGAAGAATTACCCCCTTACAGATGGCTAAAAACCTCAATGGTGTCAGTGGGAACGTGTATGAGCGGCAGAATTGGTCATTGCTTAAGGAACCCCTAGCAACCTCTGGAGGAACCCTATGCTTCCATGGAACCCTGGTTGAGAAACCCTGTCATAGACGAACTGAATTAAAGTGGAACTGTGGCTTCCCATTAAAAATAAATATGTGTTGCAGCACTTAATCACTTGCCGACCATATAACTTAGCGGCGGCAAAGTGGCACGGCTGCGCCTGATCACGTACCTAGTATGTGATCCGACACTTCTGAGTCTGGGGCGTGCATGCGTGCTGCCAGCAGCTCGCTCCCGCTGTGATCACACACAGCTGGAGCCCAGCAGCGGGTATTGTGGACTCCTTCTTTGCCAGCACCTGCCGATTGTTCAGTACACGGGCAGAATGGCGATCTGCCTATGTAAACAAGGCAGATTGCCGTTCTGTCAGTAGGGAAGACATTGATCCTTTGTTCCTGCAAAGTCTCCCCCACAGTACACAAACACTGGCTAAGAACATATTTAACCCTTTGATTGCCCCTGATGTTAACCCCTTCCCAGCCAGTGTCGTTAGTACAGTAACATCACTTTATTTTAGCACTGATCACCATATTAGGCCTTTGGGCATTTTTTCCAGCTGCCCCTGAACTCATCTAATGTTATCTTATCAGTATATATACACAGGGTCGTTTAACCACTTGCCGACCGCCGATCGGAGATTGACGGCGGCAAAGTGGCGCTGTAAGGCAAATCGCCGTCATACGACGGCGGCCGCCAGATCGCGCACAGTGAGCGCGCGCCTATTCTATTGTAATCTACTCAAGTCCCCGTCGACCTTTTTTACGGGTTTCCGGATTATACCACTAGTCACGATTTTATTTCACTACAATGACATGATTGCTGTGACCGACCCTTCCCCAATTGTAGTCCCCGTTAGTTTCCCAATTTATACAAGAATCGGTCACAAACACATGACACCCCCTCTGAAACGTCCTTGTTTCCTAGTTACAGAAGGGATGACTGTCTTGCCGTTAGACGGAACAAATGTATCCGTCTAGCGGTAAGACGGGCACATGACTTGTTAGCCGTCCACGAC
>BLSH010440616.1:284846-311138 GCA_018402905.1 Glandirana rugosa
AATAAATAAAAACCCCAAAAATGAATTCTCATCATCCGTAAACGCGACCACTTTTGCGCAAACCAATCAATAAACGCCGATTGCGATTTTTTTTATCGCAAATATGATGAATAATATAAATCGGCCAAAAACGGTGAAAAAAAATGTTTTTTTATATTTTTTTTTTGGATTTGTATTTTAGCAAAAAGTAAGAAATTTGTGTTTTTTTGCAAAATTGTCGCTCTTCTTTTGTTTATAGCGGCGATCAGAAATGACGCAGAGGGGATCAAATACCACCAAAAGAAAGCTCTATTTGTGGGAAAAAAAGGACGCAAATTTCGTTTGGGTACAACGTCGCACGACCGCGCAATTGTCAGTTAAAGCGACGCATCGCCGAATCGCAAAAAGGGCTCCGGTCCTAAAGCTGGAAATCCTTCCGGTCCTTAAGTGGTTAAGGTTGTTTCCAGGCAGTTGAGTTTAGAGGCTTTTTTTGGAAAGCAAAAAAATGTGTTCAGATGGAAGTTCAGAGGCGTTTGAGACGCCGAATGCCTGTAACAGCTTGTAAGTGTGCCTAAACGCCTAACTCGCGGTTAGCAGCGTTTCGTTTAGAGGCTTTTGTCATTTCAAAAAAAAAACAAAAAGGCGGCAAAACACGGCTAAATGCAGCATGCAAAACGCAGCCAAACAGCCGTTTTAAGCGTTGGTTTCTAGCTGTTAAAAAAATCATTCAGGGAAGGTTGAAAAAGCGTCCGGTGTACATTAGGCCTTAGTGTCACTAGTTCCCAAAAAGTGTCAGTGTCCAATTTGTCTGCCGCAATATCACAGTCCCGCTGCAAGTTGCTGATCGCCGCCATTAATAGTAAAAAAAAATATATATATATATATATCCCATAGTTTGTACACACTATAACTTTTGCTTATTGGGATTTTTTTTACCAATGTAACAGAATACATTCTTGCCTAAATTGATAAAGAAATTACATTTTTTCTTTTATTTTTTAATGGATGGGGTTTATAGCAGAAAGTAAAAAATATTGTTTTTGTTTTATTTTTTCAAAATGGACGCTCTTTTTTTGTTTATAGCACAAAAAATAACCGCAGAGGTGATCAAATACCACTAAAAGAAAGCTCTATTTGTGGGGAAAAAATGGACATACATTTTTTGATTACAGCATCGCAGGACCGTGCAATTGTCAGTTAAATTAATGGAGTGCCGTATCGCAAAAAAATGGCATAGTCATGAAGGGGCGGGGTAAATCTTCCAGAGGGCAAGTGGTTTATTATAAGTGTATCTACAGATACAGTTTTCTTTTAGTTCTCCTGCAAAGTCCTACCAATACCTAAGGACCCTGCCAGTGAATTTACCTAATGCAGCTTCCTGTGATGGTGTGGCAACGATGCTGCACTGCTTTTGACTTCAGAGCAGAGTTGCCACTCTCATGTAGGTTGTGACTGCTTGCACTGCCGTGTAATTAAAAAATGTAGCAGGGGATGTGGCCATCATCATTACAGAAAATACTGCCGATTTACAGTCTGTAGCTTGTCACTCAACACCTGACCCAGTCCTGCCTGCTGTTTTCTAGATTGGCAGCACTGTCTCTGATGTTGAAACTCTCCCAGTGGGTGCTGCAGTGTCTGGAAGGGGGAGCATATGAGCGTTTGAGACACGAATGAAGGAGGATTTGGCTCAGTCAGGGAGGGTAAAGGAAGATTTTTGTTTACTGTATGAGGCTTGTGCATTGCATAGTTACTGGATATGGTACTTGCTTACACTGTCATATAGAAACCTTCATTGTACTTTAGGCACCACCTTCAACTAGTTTTTACATCATGACTTTACCCTAACAAAATCTTTGGCAGATTCTATATATAGAAATGACCTCACTGTGATTTATGTTCTGACCCACTGTTTCCACTACATAATCACTAAAATGTTTTAACCAAGACGTGCTTTATTTTTCAGGGAAAAGAAGAATTTGAACGTCACCAGAGAGAGCTTTTAGAGAAGGAAAATATTATCAAGCACGGAAAACCACAACTGGAACAACATCAGGTAAGCAGTTTCCCCTTTCTATTCATTTACCGTTATTTTTAGAGATGACAGAGGAGATCATGTTTTTCATTATCTCTGTTGCAGCTGAGTCAGTTCCAGCAGCTGGAGCAAGAGATTACCAGACCAATGGAAAATGATATCTCAAAGTGGAAGTCACCTCATAGCGTCCCTGTTGAAAGCAGTGCCCTGACCCCTCAAGATAAGCAGCTGCTGTCCTTTTACTCTGACCAATGTGAGAGACTCTTCATCTCCCTCCTCAACTCCATAGACGCCTTCTTCAACTGCATGAGCACCTCACAGCCCCCCAGGATTTTTGTTGCTCACAGCAAGTTTGTCATCCTGAGTGCCCACAAACTGGTATTTATTGGTGACACTCTGGCAAGACAAGTGTCCACAAAGGAAATCTGCAACAGACTGATGAATTCCAGCAACCAGTTGTGCGAACTGCTTAAAAGTATTGTGATGGCTACCAAGATGGCCGCTTTGAACTATCCAAGTTCTGCTTCATTGCAGGAAATGGTGGACCGCGTGACAGAACTTTCCAACCATGCACAGCTTTTTAAACTTTCTTTAGCTCAGATGGCGTCCTTATGAGACTTTCTGTACCTATTCTAGCTGTATATATTTATATTGTCTATGACTAGAGATTCAGAGTTTTTTTTCCTGTAAATATTAACGTTATATTTTTGTAGAATTTTGTATTGTGTAAAAAGAGAACAAATGTGGTATTTTGGCTTGGCCATAACATTTAGAACAAATATAATTTTCATTGATATACAATGATATATTACATGCTAATGTTCCCCAAAATAAGCACCTTACGTGATGTAAAAAAGACTTGGATAAAAACTGTACATCCGTATACTTTACTTCTGTGAATGTACTGAAATAGCAAATTACTTTATAAGGCGCCAACATCATTTGACCATCTATACTAGATCAACCTTTGTAACATGGAGAAACCCTTGAAATAACTTTCTGGTCTCAGGAAACCCCTGCTAGTAATTACTCTATCTACAGCTCATGGTTATCTTAGTGGTCTGGTTGCTTTGAAGAATGCTCCTCACTTTTGTGGTCATTAGAAAGAATCCTCCCTTACAGATAGCTAAAAAAAATCAATTATGTCAGTGGAAACTTATCTAAGAGGCAGAAATTTCTCAATGCTCAAAGAACCCCTAGAAACCTATTGAGGAACCGTAGGGTTCCACGGAATCCTGGTTGAGAAAGGGTGATCTAGATGTTAGTTGACAATGTGACCTTTGCAAAAAAAATACTGACTTTCCTAAAGTTGCTATTTTTCTGTTCTATGAATAATTTCGCACCAAGGTCAATTTTTCCCAGCTAAGCCAATAGTGCTGATCAGGTGGCCTCTTTTTTGCTGAAATATGACGATGTAGATAAGGTAGTGTGCAGTATCTTTTAGCAAAGATGTCACCTCTCATCAAGATAAAAGGGAAGAAAGTGAATTCTAACTAGCTGGTATTGGCAATGGTTACTGAACTTTCCACATTGCTATTAACTTTATTAAAGCCCAACTATACTCAAACCTTCTTTTTGAACTTATGTATTTTTTTTTTTCGCCTTTGGAGTTTCAGTTGGGCAGATTTCTTCTCACTTTTTGTCACCCTGTTATCAGGACAGGAAGTCAAATGAAATCTCTTCAACAGAGACAAACAGCAGTGAAAACAATTTCAGTAGAGTGCAGTAGGCTTAGAACTTGTGTTGGGTCCTTATTCTGGTCAGTGTTCTCTTTTAAGAGTTTGACCCTGATTTCCTGTCCTAGTGTCACCATATCAGGACAGTACACCGAGATCTCACAGGCACACCATTAAGGAAGAATATCAACAAGATGTTTATTCACCACCATATAGAAAGTGATGTTTCTGGGCAACTAAGGACCCCATCCTCAGCCAAATAATGCCTCTGGTCATTGTCTGTCTGGGGAAGGGGTCATCATTGGCCCTAAAAAGGTGATGATGAATAAATGTCTTGTTAATATTCATCTTAAATGATGTGCCGGAGATCTCTGTATTTGAACTTTATTTTGGGACATCGCCATCAATTTATTGCTGCAACACTAAGTATATCTTAGATCTATGGCTGTAACGAAAGCGCTGGAATTCAAAAACCTACAAAATCTTATTGACACAGACATCAATAAACACACAAAAGAGTAAACTTCTTTCCTACCCCACTCTATGCAAAACTAAAAAATATATCTATAGGCTGGGGTTAAGCTTTAAAGGTCATAATGCCTGACTCCTTTTGAAAGTGAAGAGTGTCATAACTTATATTAATGTTTATTAGATCACGTTTGTACCACAGTAATGTCTGTGAGGTAAATATTTAAACATTTTTATATAAAAAAAATAAAATGCAAAAGATAATTTTGCCGAAAGAAACTCATCACAGTTTACTGGTTTTATTACTTTACTATTAAATCTACCTTCCTATTTCCTGTAAAACTTTGAGGCTGAAAGCTGCTGTGGCTGGATGGTGCAGCAAGTGCTACTAACATTTAGGGCGGTATGTGCCCAGGGACGAATGCTCAGAATGCAAACAGTCTTCGTTCTGGACGTTGGTTGCTGGGCACATACTGTCCTAAACATTTGTAGCATTAGAAAAGCATATGTAATTTACTTCGTAAAAATGACCAATGTCCCGTTAAGACTTACAATCTGGCCATACCCACTATTCAGTGTGGTACACTGTGCATGCCAGCTCTCCCATGGTGCAGGCTGATGGACGGGTCAACTTATGAACTTGCACATAGGCCATTGCATTCAGAAAATGCTCCTGGCCCTGGGTAAGGTCTAAGTCACACATACAGCCCTAAGGTAAACATGAAATGCAAATCCTCAAGGTACATGAAAAAGGCTTTTAAAATCTCTGGTATGAAGAAACGGCTTCAATTGCTTTATCCTGGAATACTAATTAACTTTTGGGTAAATGATAGGCTTAATCCAGGGCTTGACAAATTTGCTTTGAATCTATGAGCCAGCTAAAAAAGTTAGGAGCCAGTTTTTCTTTTACTAACGGGGCTTTATTTTCGATGATGGGGATGGCAGATGTTGAATTTACACATGGAGGGGACTGGAGCCGGGTATGCTGCTGGGTGGGACAGTTTTCTCACTGGAGTGTAGGAATTTGACACTTGAGGTTGTTGGGGCTGAAATTTTTGATGTGTGTGTGGCATGCTGTGTGGGCTGGACTCTGCTCTCCTCCCTGCTTGTATCCAGCGCCACGCGTGGAGACTGCCAGGGATGAGGGATGGGCCATGGTGCGCACGGATTTGCTGGTGCCAAGGGAGGGGGAATGTGGAGGCCTTTCTGCATGGAGGGGGGAAAGGGTGTGAAGGGTGCATGGGGGTACCAGTGTTTGGAGAGGAAGAGAGAAACTTAAAGCTGGAGGTTTGTTTTTTTTTTTTGTTTTTTTTGGATGCTGAGCTGGATCAGGGGCCCAGAGCTGCATGTCCAGGGCATCAAGCAATGGAAGTTGCTTGCTCCTGGTCCTGACTGTGAGTGGGTTGGCAGAAGCCCAAGCGCCAGGATTCGGTTTCTGGTTGCCATGGATTTGTTGAGCCCTGGCTTAACCACCCACTGACTTTTAGGCAAACCATACATGAATCCGTGTTTTTCGTTCAGCCAGTGGGTTGAGTGAAAAAAACTGACCTGATTTCCCCATCCACACATTTAAGGTGGATAGGGGAATCCTCTCTGCTGATCTATTGTGTTGTGACAGTGGGAAGAATAGCCAGCAGCACTGATCAAGCGGCAAAAATCCAACCAGGTGGTTGTACAGAAGACCATCGGGAGATAGACTTCTGTACAACCACCATGCCCATACATAGATCTAAAATTGGTCAGTTCCTGCTGAACCAGCCAAATTTTGATCCAAGTATGGCTGGCATTAATATCACTTCCCAAAGTCACCCATTTGCTTGGATAGGGAGGATTGTAGGGGTGCTGAAATTAATTGCTGCATCGTGATTCGGCCGTCCACGATGCAGCGACTGCCCATAATCGATTAGCGGGTGACGTCATTAGACTTGCGGGCGACTCCGCGCGACCTCTGCACAGCGTGACTTGCAGACGACGTCTGTAATAGAGGTCAATGCAAGTCGCCCCTAAAGTCGTGCAGGAACCTTTTTCTAAGTCGGAGCGACTTGAGTCGCTCCTATTAGAACAGTCCATTGCAATGCATGGAGACAACTTGTCAGGCAACCCAAGTCGCCTGACAAGTCTCCTATGTGTGAACCGAGCTGGCACTGTTGCTGCTTCTTCCCGGATGTCTGCCTCATTTCTTCCTAATTTTCAGATCCGTGATTGAAACTCCAAATTACGTTATTCTTCATGCACCGTTATGTAGCAACATACCGCAGTGCCTTTCTCAGCACTCGTTACAGCCCGCCTCTCTCGTCTCTTGTCTCCGGCAGACGTTAGCGGTGGATTCTCAGCCCCGCCCGCCTCTCTTCTGAACTGTCAGCGGGCAGGGCTGAGAATCCACTGCTGAGACAAGAGACGAGAGAGGCGGGCTGGGCGGTCACGATGCCGAGAGAGGCACTGCGGTATGTTGCTCTTTAACTGTGCATGAAGAATAACATGTAATTTGGGGTTTCAATCACGGATCTGAAAATCAGGACGAAATGAGGCAACCACTGACACCACTCACCACCCAGCCACTGACACCCCTCACCACCCACACCCCTCTACACCCACCCACTGACACCCCTCACCACCCACACTCCTCTACACCCACCCACTGACACCCCACACCACCCACACCCCTCACCACCCACACCCTTTACCACCCACTGACACCCCTCTACACCCATCACCACCCACACCCCTCTACACCCAGCATCAATGACAATCACACCCTTCTACACCCATCACTACCACCCACACTCCTCTACACCCATCATTCCCCAGACTTCACCATTCTTCTGTTCCTATCCATGGATTCCTCCATCTCCATCCCCAGACTCCCCCATCCTTCCTTTCTTATTCATTGATTCTTCCATCCTTCAGTTCCTATTGTGATGCATTGTGGAATCAAATCGAATCGACCTAATAATCGTAATCAAATTGTGAGGCCAGTGAAGATGCGCACCCCTAGAGGATTGGTAGTCTAATATAAAAAATAGTTGGATCTTTCACCACTCACCTGTACATGTTGAGGTATCTTAACCTAATCATTTACCCATTTCATAAGTTCCAAAACAGAAAAAGAATCAAGAATGGCAATCAATACAGTACCTTTTTAAAATTAAGCATTTCATTCCTGAAACATGTAAACACAGTGGCATCGACATCACCTATTTCAAAAGTACTTTTTCCCAAAATGTACTACCTAAGTAGACTGTATATGATATGCAATAGCTCAGTTTTGGTAAGTATCTAAACCCTCATCTCCATTTCTAACCGCTCCTCAGTTGTTGTAGGTCTGAAGCAATGACACATGACTGGCACAGGAAAGGCAGATGTGTCAATGACATGCCTTCTTCAACTTCTCTATGCTGTTCAAGAGGCAAGATGACTGAGCCCAGCAGGATATAATTAGGTCTTGTGGGCTAGACTAGAGCAGAGGTTGTGTTCACTGGTTATGGACCAGTAATTTCTTTATATGCTAAATATTTCATACCATATATGGTGGTGCAATCTGTAAACAGAATATGAAGATGTTCAAACTAGAAATGATTATTTCCTGAGTATTCTTCACCCAATACATGGATAAATACAGCGAGGAAGGCCTTTGCTGATGCCATGTGTCTCCTCAGTGCCCCAGTAAAGCAATACTTGGAAGGGGGGGGTTGCAGGGGGTAAATTTGTGTTTTGATGGTGTATGTGTGCCCGAAGGAAATAGGGGGAAGATTTGTGGTGAGGAATTTATCCTTGGGGGGGGGTAGATTTTTGCTGAAGGAGGGTGTGTGCAGGGGGGGGGGGGGGGTTTTACTGTGTGGATTTGTTCTTGTAAGGGGGGGTAGATATTTGCTGGAGATGTGCCCAAAGGTGACCCATGTATTTCAAAAGCATTCTGATAGTGAGCACACATTACTAACATGCTTTATATCAAAGTAGTCCGTTGGGCCAAGTTAACAGTAGCAGCAGCCCTTGCCACTCCTATGAAAAGCGGTCTGCAGTGAAACAAATTTCTGATGCATTTGACAGGCTGTGAGTAGGCATTGTTGCAGCATCACTGCCTGTTTAATACCGTATCACTGCGCCACAACAGCTTTGCATAAGTTTGTGACGCCCCCATTTCACTTGAATGGGTTGTGTTTGGTGGTGGTACGGCCTGCTAAATGCTACAGAGGGGGAACATTTTTGCCTCGACATCTGTATAACTAGGGATGGGCGAATGGTTCAGGCCGTACTTTGGTTGTTCGGCGAACATCCAAACAAACGGGTCGTTCGACTGACCACAATGCATTGCGGCGCTGAACAGTGCATTGCAAGCCCGAATTGGCTGAAGCAGTGAAAGCTTCAGCCATTCAGGGCACAGAGCAGTGTCAGATTCATGATTGGACACTGTCATCATGACTTTATCCAATCATGGCTCATTCCCACCCCACAGTATAAAAGTATTCTTTTAATGGTAGCCGTTTTCAGTGTGATTTCGGATAAAGAGAGATAGAACAGGGCTCTGTTTAGTGCCATTAGTTATCTAGTGTGCTATTGTGCTTCAATTGTCAGTTTAGAATATTAGTTTAGTGTGAGTGTAGTTAGGAGGACCATGGTTCAGCTTTGCATAGTGTGCAGCTTGAGTAGGGACAGCTCAAATAGTTTCAGTGTAGTGTAGTGAGACCGTGTCATTCATACATACATACATACATACATACATTAGTGTATAAGTAGAGTAGGGACAGCTCAGATAGTTTCAGTGTAGTGTAGTGAGACTGTGTCACTAATCTTTACATTAGTGTATAGCTAGAGTAGGGACAGTTCAGATAGCATCAGTGTAGTGACAGTTGAACACCTTCTATTTGATTGTGTTACTGCAAGTTTAACGCCATTTACTTCTGTGTGCATTACTGCCAGTTTAACGCCATATAATTTTGTGTGCGTTACTGCCAGTTTAACGTCATATAGTTTTGTGCGTTACTGCAAGTTTAACGCAATTTACTTCTATGTGCGTTACTGCAAGTTTAACGTCATATAGTTTTGTGCGTCACTGTACGTTTGACGCATTATATTGCAGTATATTATAGTGTATCCGGGGAGTGTGTCTCTGTAGTGTGAGTACTCAAATTAAAGTTCACCAAACACCACTTTACATTGATTAAAGTGCATCTTCATACATATTTCCACTTCTTCTTTACATTTGCTAATAAGCACCGCCCCCTCCCTCCCAAAAATGTCTGGAAGGACAACAAGGAGAGGCAGACGTTCCCTTGGCACTGTAAGGGAGCCAGCAACAAATGTGTCCACAGGCAAAGGTGGATGTGATGGTCAGTCCTCAGGCATGGCATAATTTCCTGTTTAGTGAGTTTGCCCATGCTTTCCAGCCACAGCATGCACAGGAGGTGGTGGACTGGCTTACTAAACCTTCCTCATCCTCTGTCACGCAAGCAGAGACAAGTGTGCAGTCCCCTGCAGTTGCCAGACTGGATAAACCTGCCTCCTTGTCCACATCTATTCCTGCCATAGCCCCAACATCAGCCATGGAGGAGTCAGCTGAGTTATTTAACCACAGCATCAGCCACTTGCTCCTTGATGATGCCCAGCCATTACTGGATTCAAATGTTGGTTCTGAGGTTGAGGATGACAGGAACATGAGCCTAGAGAGAGGGGAAAACACTGGTAGACAAACTGGCATTCATGTTCCCCCAGCCGCAGCGTATTGCCAAATTGTTTCCAGTGGTAATGTGATGATGATGAGGTCACTGGTGCGACCTGGGTGCCAGATAGAGCAAGGAAGGAAACTGAAGGTGAGGCGGCACAACCCCAAGGAGGCCGACATCAAGAAAGAGTAGAGAGCAGCCACCCTATTCCATCACATTCTGCAGCTGTTATCTCCCAGCCCACTTCCCAAAACTCAGCTGTCTGGGCCTATTTCAGCACATCTGCAGCAGATCGCACTGTTGCTATCTGCAAACTGTGTCTCAGGCACATCAATCGTGGCAAAAACACCAGCCATTTGGGTACCACATGCTTAACAAGGCATTTAATGTCCAACCACTCAGCCCATTGGCAAGAGCACCTAAAAGCCACACAAAAGGGGCACAAATCTGTCCCCCCATCCTCCTCCTCCTTACCCACTTCAGTCTGCCCCTGCTATACAGAGTCATTACCTCTCAGCAGTCTCCACTGACAGGGATGATGGGTATAGCACAGTGTGTCCCAGGTCCTAGCAGCACACCACCAGCTGTAGACTGTAGCTGGAAATTTTCTCTGCCCCATCTGCTGCAGCAAAAAAAAAAATACAGTCCATGCCCAGCATCTAAATGCAAGCTTGTCAAAGCTGTTGGCTCTCTAACTTCTGCCTTTCAGCCTGGTGGATTCTGCCCCCTTCTATGAATTCGCACAATGTGCTGTACCACAATGGCAGGTTCCCAGTCACTACTACTTTTCACGTAAGGCCGTTCCTTCTCTCTACCATCACGTGGAAGGGAATATTCCTGCAACGTTGGACAAGCAGTCAGCCGTAAAATCCACCTTACTGCTGACACGTGGTCCAGCAAGCATGGGCAGGGACGATATATTTCTTTCTCAGCGCACTGGGTAACGCTGCTTGCAACTTGAAAGGATGCAGGACAGGGCTCGGTGCTGCAGCTTGTTGTGCCCCCACAACTCCATACAGCTGGTGGTGATGATGCCAGACCTGTGAGTTCTACCCCCTCCTCTGCAGAATTGTCCTATGAACATCAGGTACCCCCTAAGCGTTCAAAGGGCTATTCCATGAGTCTGGCTAAAAGGTGCCATGCCGTGCTTCAGCTGTCTAGGGCACAGGAACCACACCGGAGCCGAGATTCTTGCAGCTCTGCAGGGACAGAGGCCCAGAGGTGGTTCACACCACGCCAGCTGGAGCCAGGAATGGTGGTGTGCGATAATGGCTCAAGCCTGTCCGCCCTTAGAGAGGGAAAGTTGACACATGTGCCATGCCTGACACATGTCCTCAATTTGGTGGTGCAGCGTTTCCTAAATACGTACCCAGGGATGGAAGATGTGCTAAAACTGACCAGAAGAGTCTGTAGCTATTTCAGTTGGTCATACACAGCCAGTGCTCGGTTGTCTGAAATTCAGTGAGAATTCCACCTGCCCGTAAACTGCCTGATTTGTGGCATGCCCACCAGGTGGAACTCATCTTTGGCATGGTTCAGCGGCTATACATGCAGCAGAGGTCCGTCAACGAGTACCTATGCGAGTACGGCATGGCAACAGGCTCAGGCTGCCTAGGCTTTTTTCCCCACGCCAATGGCTGATCATTAAGGATGCATGCAGTGTACTGTCACCATTTTAGGAGGCCACAAGGATGATGAGCCGTGACAGTCCATGCATCAGTGACACAATCCCTGTTGTGTTCCTGCTGGAGCAAACTGCTTGGCATTATGGACAGGGCACTTGAGGCAGAGCAGCAGGAGGACTGCTTTTCCTCTCAAGGCCCACTTTATCCAGACACCATCATTCTTTTGTCACAGAACACACAGGAGGAGAGAGGGGAGGAGGATGAGGAAGAAGATTCTGGCACTTTCATAGGCTTCAAAGAAGAGGAAGACATGGGCCAATCTGTAAGCCATGACTTTCCAACCCCAGGACCCTTGGGAGTAGTACATGGCTGGGAGGAGGAAGTTCCAAATGCTGTCATCCTGAGTGACCCCGAGGAGTCTGCTTCTCAAGCCTCGGCAAATTTGAGGCGCATCGGCAACCTCATGCTTCAAATCCTGCGAAAGGACCCAAGAATACGTGGCATAAAAGAGAATGAATATTACTAGTTGGCAACCTTCCTTGACCACCATTATCAGGGGAAGGTCTCAAAACTCATCCCGTCTCCACAGAGAGTGCAGAAGATAAAATCTCTTGAGAACACATTAAAGAGGATTTTATTGAACATTTTTCCCGACTCCAGTAGGTTACAGTGTCGTGGAAAACGTAGTTTTGAGTCTTCTGTTGGTCAAGAGAGGAACGTTGGAGAAGGTGTCTTCCTAAGTGATGCATTTTATAATTTTTTTAGTCCTCACCACCCAGGGCTGTCAGCTTCCACATCCCATTGGCAGTGCCTGCATCACACGGTGGACAATTACCTCGGGGCCAAAACAGAGATGGAGAGCTTTCCAGCTGACAATCCACTGGCTTACTGGTTCATGAGAATAGACCACTGGCCAGAACTTGCCCAGTATTCTATTGAGTTGTTGGGCTGCCCTGCATCCAGCATGCTTTCAGAACAGGCATTCAGTGCTGCAGGAGCTTTCATTACTGATCATATAACGCTTCTGTCCACAGACTCCATGGACCGTTTGACTTTTATGAAAATTAATCAGTCCTGGATTACCAGCTATGAAGCCCCTGATGCATATGTCACTGATTAAGTGTTTTTGGGATGGGGAATCTCTGCACAGCTTTGAGGCTGCCTAGCTTTGAGGGTGTTCAATCATTTCATCTGGAATAATGTTTTTGGTATAGGTTTCATGGGCACCATTAACACCCAAAGACCAATTTTTCAGCACCTGTTTGACCGGTGCATATCATTGCAATTTTTTTTGCCTTCATCAAGAGGTGGGAAGGCGCCACCAACACCCAAAGAGTAATTTTTCTGCACCTGTTTGACAAGTGCAGATCATTGCAATTTTTACAGCAAGGCCAATTCTTGCTTTCAGTAAGTGCACCTCTATAGGGTTACGGTGGGAAGGCGCCACCAACACCCAAAGACAAATTTTTCTGCGCCCGTTTACAGAGAGGGCAATTCTTCCCTTCATGAAGAGCACCTCTATAGGGTCATGGTGTGAAGGCACCAGTGAACCAAAAGCCCAATTTTCCCGCACCTGTTACGTCTATCCAAAGTCAAAGTGACACCAGAATTTATCCAAAGAATCTCTAATCTTGTTCCCAGTGCACTACATTGTGACCTCACACTGGCTCCCCAGCTATTGCTGAGCAAAATAAAGCAGCTTGCAGGGAAAATTACATTTTTTTGGCTTTATAAATGCAATTATTGCTGCAGCAGATTCTAGACATGGTGCAGATCTGCCACTTTACAGGTAGACTAAGAGGACCCCAAGGCACTATATTGGAAGGAATTTTTCATTTTTATGCTTTCACTTTAAAAATCAAAAAATCACTACTCATTTAAAAATTACGTTTTTCACAAACTTTTTTTCATGGATACATGTTAGCCAGGACAGGACCCCGCCCCCTATAACCATTGTATGCCCAATTACTTGCATATAAGCCTTTAAAATCGGCAATTTTGATTTTTGACGTTCGGGTCCCTTTGACTTTAATGGGATTTGTTATTCGGGTCCAAACTTTCGTGTGTTCGAAAGTTCTGGTGCAAACCGAACAGGGGTCCATTCGGTCCATCCCTATGTATAACCCCATCCGGCTGCGTTTGGTGCTTAAGGGTGGTGGTTGATAAGGGTTAGGCATAGGCTTAAATTCTACTCTGCATATTAAACTACTTCATTTTTTAACTGTGATGAAAAAGGAACTTATTGGCACAAAGTAGTTTAGGAAAAGGTTTCATGATATTATGAACAAAGAGACTTTTAGCCTTCATTTAAAAATAACAAACAATAAGTACTGCTTGCATTTGCAATTGCCGGAAAGGGGTTTTAAACATTCCCCAACATGTTAAATACTTAAATTTACTTTCATATCCCTTTGTAAAGGATAGATGTTTATTCTTCTTAAACGTGGTTCCTATTGTGAGTGTATGTTTAGTGGCTTTATGTGCCCCCCAAGTCAAAAGAATGACCACATCACATATGACCTTCGACCTCCAAGAAGGGTCAGAGAAAAGCCCCTGAACTTCTTTTTTACTTAGAGACATCAAACCTTCAGCCATAAAAGTCTTTGAGGATGTCTTTCAGTGGCAATTACATCTAAGTATCTTCCTAAAGTCCTGAATGATTAACTTACTCTTCTTTGTTGACTTAGCAAAAACTCAGTGGGAGGTTTGTGAATTGTTCAAGGTTAAACTGTGAATACCTTCTTGATGATTTATGTGTTGTTCTTCACATGTGTTAAATAATTTTATGGAGCTCTTTTTTTAGGGGCTATATATTTATACAGAAAAAAAGCTGTCAATTTATCTGTAGGATGTTAAAAATACTTTAGTCAAGGATGCTAGAGGTACCTGGTCTTAACCAGAGCCATTTATGATGTGGTTGGAGTTTTTACAGAAAACTCTTTAGTGGGAAAACCCCAGGCATGGTCCTATTGGTGCAAACTGGCAGGACAGATGAACGAGAGTACAAAGATTAAGGCAGGCTGGTAATCTACGTCAGGCCAAAGGTCAGCTAGAAAGTCAAACCGCTGGAGCAATCTACCAGGACAGGGACAGAAGAGAGGTGAAGAACAAAGCAGAGGTCAGAGCAGATGAAAAATTAGATCAGACAGGAAAGCTATGTTGGCGACGATGGTAGCAAGAGTAGGTCACCAACAAAGCAACAGACTGAAGTGATGCTAAACCCTCAGTTTTTTAAGTGCTTTTAGCAGCTATATAAAGCGGTAGTTAATTTTTATTTGAACTTGTACCCACAGGTAAGCTAACAATCAAGCTTACATGTAGGTACAATGAATATCTCCTTGGAGAACTTCACATTGGCAATAATCAATAACATCTCCCACACATGCACAGTGACACTCTTTATTCAGGGCACACAGTGTGCCATGGAATGTCGAGCATGTGCTGCTCCCATGCTCATATGCGGAAGTGACGTCATTGCAGACTTGTCATTTACACAGTCAGAGCCCGCTTAGCAAGACCGGGTGAAAATGGAAGCCCCAGCAGCAGTGACAGCAGGCCGCTGGAGGCCTTTGTTTGAAAGGTACGTTTTTCAAAATGGGCTAGTATATGGTCCATACTAGCACATTGTAGCATAAACCTGCAGGGGACCAAGATTTTTTTTTTTTTGGTCAGTTTACTACTGCTTGAATCACTGTGTATGCAGCTTCTTTATCTTATAATCCTTGCTTGTTCTATTTTTAATGATAAGTTAGCCTTTGGGAACATGTTACACGTTCCACCTATTTTTAAGGTGGGACATATAATATGTTCCCGCTCCTGCAACTGCTGCCCAATCCCCCCTACCTCCCTGTGACAGCGGGCTGAGGATCTTCTCCCTGCACCCTGCAAAAGAGTTCTGTGAATGAATGAACTACAAGTACCGTCACCCTTTGCGGCTGATAGCTTCGCAATGAACTACCAGGATGCTGTTGAGCGCCCTAGAAATTTCATTGATTCTTCCTGTCATTGTATAACTGATTGCACGTGCAAGATACATGCAAGCAAATTACACTGACAGTCGGCAGGAGCCCTGCACTACACTTGCAATCTGCTGATCGCGGGTGCAATGCTTTCCAGACTCCACCAAAAAACAATTATAAACCCACATTTTTTTTACTTGCAAAAAAATGTGCATTCACTATTATTATTATTATTTTTTTTTTTTAAGGGTTGAACTTATGCTTAAGGCTGGGTTCACACCTATGCAAATTGGATGCAGCTTTCACTGCATCCAATTCGCAGGACATTTAAAAACATGTTCATTTCAATGTGACTGGTTCACATATGTATGTGCCATCCGCACTCCGCATTGCACAGAAAACGTTTGCGTTTTCTAGGCAGTGCGGTTTGAATTCCAGGCTTCAATGGGAACACATCTGATTCCGTTGTGAACAGGGATTCTCTCCCCCTCCCAGGTCAGCTGATCCGCAGCTAGAACGGAGAGGAACCACAGAACAGCTGCTTTTTCTCTTCGCAGGGAAAACAGAGCTGGAATTCGCACTGGACTGGTGTGAATCCAGCCTCAAGCTGGTGCCAAGACCTCTGCTTCAGGTTTCCTCTTACAAGGTGGGTCCTTTATCTTGCAGCATCCTATGGAGTCACCATTGTATGTAGGAGGTAAAGATGTGTCTCTCTGCACTGTGTGCATCAATAGATAAATACACAGCCCCATAGCCTAGGATGGCCAGGCACTCCCCTTCTCCCCTCTCTCCCTCTCGCCTCCCTTCTCCAAGCTAACAGACTGACTACAGACTGGATGATCAGGGAAGCAGCACTGGAAGAGCAGGAGCCAGCAGCACTGAGTTTTAAATTGCAAGTGCTGCTGTAAGAATTGTAACAAATCGTTTACTAGGGAATGTTTATTTCATTAAGCTAAAAAATGCTGAAGGTTTAATACTACTTTAAACTCTAGGCAAGTTTCCATGAACTTCATTCTTTATATAAGAACAAACAATGTCGCGTGACAAAACACGCAAACACTGCAGCAAAACACACATGTAAAATCTTGCCTGGCTCATGGCCAAAATGTTGTCTCTAAGCTTCTTTACCACGACAAATGTGCATAGGGCAGCCCATTCAAGTGAACACGGAATCGCATGAGAATTGCCCACACAAAATCACGAGGGGGGACGCGAGTTCCTGCAATGCACACTGTGAAAAGGGCCTAAAAGTGTACATCTGTCTGTAATTTGGGTCAAATGGAACAAAACAGGAAACACATCTGTGCCACCAACAAAGAGAATATTTGGAAATATAATTTAAAATTCTAACTAATGAAATTAGATTGTAAGCTCTAATGAGCGGGGCCCTCTGATTCCTACTGTATTTAAGTGTATCGTATTTGTACTGTCTACTCTCAAGTTGTAAAGTGCAGTGTAAACTGTTGGTGCTATATAAATCCTATATAATAATAATAATAATAAAAATGGAAGATTGATATTAGAGTTGATATTAAAAGAGAAGCATGTTTTGTTTTTTTTGGCCCATTAATACTTACCTAGGTGGATGCAGCATCGGTTCGATGGTGCATCTTTCCCCCGGCGCCTCTACACTAAGAACCAAGCGATCGAACACTGACGATGGCTTAATTCTCATAGCTCCCCGAGCGGAGAGCTGCTGACTGCCAATCAGCAGCTCTCCTCTCTGCTCCCCCACACTCAGTGAAGCGGCGGAGCGGCCGGCTCGGGCTCTCAGCGGCTCGCTGAGAGGCTGAGACGGGTGTCAGTCCAGGCACCTGGCGGATCCCGACTCTCATTGTTGTGATGACGCGGTATCTGGACTGATTCCTGTGACGTCAGGAGAGAGCGGACTTCAACCTGCTCTCTGCTGAAAACGGGTCACAGGAGTGTAGATCGAGTTGCACTCTTGTGATCCATTGGAGAAGTATGGCCAAACAAGCTTTGGCTATATTTCTCTTTTAAAGGAGTGATTCTACCAGGAAAACAACCTATAAAAGACAAATGCTAAATACTGAAAATTAGATCTATGGTTACTTTAACCTACCTGCTAAATCTGCTACCTGCCTGGGGTATGCATGTTCTCCCTGTGCCTGCAAGGGTTTCCTCTGGGTACTCCGGTTTCCTCCTACACTCCAAAGAAATGCTGGCAGGTTAATTGGCTCCTGTCTAAATTGGCCTTAGTATGTGTATCTATGAATATGAGGGACCTTAGATTGTAAGCTCCTTGAGAGCAGGGACTGATGTGAATGTACAATATACAGTATCTCACAAAAGTGAGTACACCCCTCACATTTTTGTAAATATTTTATTCTATCTTTTCATGTGACAACACTGAAGAAATGACACTTTGCTACAATGTAAAGTAGTGAGTGTACAGCTTGTATAACAGTGTAAATTTGCTGTCCCCTCAAAATAACTCAACACACAGCCATTAATGTCTAAACTGCTGGCAACAAAAGTGAGTACACCCCTAACTGAAAATGTCCAAATTGGGCCCAAAGTGTCAATATTTTGTGTGGGCACCATTATTTTCCAGCACTACCTTAACCCCCTTGGGCATGAAGTTCACCAGAGCTTCACAGGTTGCCACTGAAGTCCTCTTCCACTCCTCCATGATGACATCACAGAGCCCCACAAATGCTCAATAGGGTTTAGGTCTGGAAATATGCTTGGCCAGTCCATTACCTTTACCCTCAGCTTCTTTAGCAAGGCAGTAGTCATCTTGTAGGTGTGTTTGGGGTCATTATCATGTTGGAATACTGCCCTGCGGCCCAGTCTCTGAAGGCAGGGGATCATGCTCTGCTTCAATATGCCACAATACATGTTGGCATTCATGGTTCCCTCAATGAACTGTAGCCCCCCCCAGTGCTGGCAGTACTCATGCAGCCCCGAACCATGACAATCCCACCACCATGCTTGACTGTAGGCAAGACACACTTGTCTTTGTACTCCTCACCTGGTTGCTGCCACACACGCTTGACACCATCTGAGCCAAATAAGTTTATCTTGGTCTTATCAGACCACAGGACATGGTTCCAGTAATCTATGTCCTTAGTCTTTCTAACACAATTTTGCTGCGCCACCCACTGTATTAATAAACCAAGTGACAAATAATCTGTGATCTAAACGATCCTAGAAAAATGTCACCCAAGTGTTACTGTGTGCAATATATAAGTGCTATTGACCATCTGCCATACTTTAAAAAGCAATAAACGTAATCAATAGAAAACATATAAATTATTCCGTGCTGATAACCATTAACATATTAATAAAATTATTAAATGAACATAGTCCATGAAAAATAGATAAAGTGTTCCGTGCTCAATCAAGTGCCAAATAAACAATTTGTGGTGCTCAGTGCCAGTCCCCTGTTGTGGCCCCACTCACCAGAACAAATGGACCCCCAGCTTTTCAGTCTGGGGATCACAATAGGCTTGATCCTGGTGCAGGTCAGATGTAGATATAGGTAATGGTGACGGGAACCCCGCTCTTAATGGGACTGCAGGCTAAAGACTCCACTTATCCTCATATAGTTGGTAAGGTCCGTGATGACGCTTGTTTGAAAGCGAAACGCGTTGACGTCATTTCTGGCTCTCCGCATCCGCTGACGTCACATCTTGCTGGTGGTGGAACGCACGCCGCAGCCAACGCCGCTCACAGCCTACACAAGATTTTTATACTGAAGCGAGAGTACATCTGAATTCTTGTAAGTGTTTTTTCATTTTGCGCATAATAAATGTTTGGCGATATTTCACTATGGAGGCTATTTTTTCTTTTTTACCAACTATATGAGGATAAATGGAGTCTTTAGCCTGCAGTCCCATTAAGAGCAGGGTTCCCGTCACCATTACCTATATCTACATCTGACCTGAACCAGGATCAAGCCTATTGTGATCCCCAGACTGAAAAGCTGAGGGTCCATTTGTTCTGGTGAGTGGGGCCACAACAGGGGACTGGCACTGAGCACCACAAATTGTTTATTTGGCACTTGATTGAGCACGGAGCACTTTATCTATTTTTCATGGACTATGTTCATTTAATAATTTTATTAATATGTTAATGGTTATCAGCACGGAATAATTTATATGTTTTCTATTGATTACGTTTATTGCTTTTTAAAGTATGGCAGATGGTCAATAGCACTTATATATTGCACACAGTAACACTTGGGTGAAATTTTTCTAGGATCGTTTAGATCACAGATTATTTGTCACTTGGTTTATTAATACAGTGGGTGGCACAGCAAAATTGTGTTAGAAAAACTTATGAGAGTAATTATACTTATATAGCAGCAGCCCCCGGTCATTCATCTGCCCCTGGAGCCTGGAGAGGTCCATGGGGCTGATGTATGTGAATTTTTTAAAACCATAAGCGCGGATTATAAAGTATACATTATGTCCTTAGTCTGCTTGTCTTCAGCAAACTGTTTGCGGGCTTTCTTGTGCATCATCTTTAGAAGAGGCTTCGTTCTGGGATGACAGCCATGCAGACCAATTTGATGCAATGTGCATTGTATGGTCTGAGGACTGACAGGCTGACCCCTCACCCCTTCAACCTCTGCAGCAATGCTGGCAGCACTCATATGTCTATTTCCTAATGACAACCTCTGGATATGACACTGAGCACGTGCACTCAACTTCTTTGGTTGACCATGGCGAGGCCTGTTCTGAGAGGAACCTGTCCTGTTAAACTGCTGTATGGTCTTGGCCACCGTGCTGCAGCTCAGTTTCAGAATCTTGGCAATCTTCTTATAGCCTTCTTATGCGGCCCTCCAGCTGTTGCAGAACTACAAGTCCCATCATGCCTCTGGGAGTAATTGTAACTGCCAGGCTTGCAATGCCTCATGGGAAATGTAGTTCCACAACAGCTGGAGGGCCGCAGGTTGCCTACCCCTGGCCTAGGCCATCCTTATGTAGAGCAACAATTCTTTTTTCAGATCTTTAGAGAGTTCTTTGCCATGAGGTGCCGTGATAAACTTCCAGTGACCAGTATGAGAGAGTGAGAGCGATAATACCAAATTTAACACACCTGCTCCCCATTTACACCTGAGACCTTGTAACACTAACAAGTCACATGACACCGGGGAGGGAAAATGGCTGATTGGGCCCAATTTGGACATTTTCTCTTAGAGGTGTACTCACTTTTGTTGCCTAGCGGTTTAGACATTAATGGCTGTGTGTTGAGTTATTTTGAGGAGACAGCAAATTTACACTGTTATTCAAGCTGTATACTCACTACTTTACATTGTAGCAAAGTGTCATTTCTGCAGTGTTGTCACATGAAAAGATATAATAAAATATTTACAAAAATGTGAGGCATGTACTCACTTTTGTGAGATACTGTATATATGTAAAGCGCTGCATAAATTGACAACGCTATATAAGTACCTATGGCGGTGGTGGGCTGGAGTGTTTTTTTTTTAAGCACCTGATTAGAGCCAGAGGCTCTAATAGGCTTAAAAAAAGGATGGGCTCCCCCCAATTGTGTGACCATAGCGAATTAATTTTCGCTATTTTCACACTAACGTTTCTCCCCACCAATCAGGAGGCAGGTGGTGAGACCTGTTTCCCGACTGGCCAAAGCTATTGGATACTTATCGCTTTGGAGCAACAGAGAGGGGGCCACTGTCTGCACGAGCGAAGGAGAGAAGGAGAAGAGACCACAGCCCCAGGCCTGGATCGGGTAGGTTCTGACATACTGGCAGCACGAGGGGGTGGGGAGTTGTTAGCCCACGCCTCTGGCGGAGGGGTTGGTGTTTGTCAATCCCACGCCGCGGGCGGGGGGTGATGTGAGCTATATACTCTGAGCTATATACCCTGAGGCTGAGCTGTATACCCTGAGGCTGAGCTGTATACCCTCAAGCTGAGCTATATACCCTGAGGCTGAGCTGTACACCCTGAGGCTGAGCTGTACACCCTTAGGCTGAGCTATATACCCTGAGGCTGAGCTGTATACCTTGATGCTGAGCTATATACCCTGAGGCTGAGCTATATACCCTGAGGCTGAGCTGTATACCCTGATCTGTGATGTGGAGCTGTATACCCTGATCTGTGATGTGGAGCTGTATACCCTGATCTGTGACGTGGAGCTGTATACCCTGACCTGTGACTTGGAGCTGTATACCCTGATCTGTGATGTGGAGCTGTATACCCTTATCTGAAATGTGGAGCTATATACCCTGATCTGTGAGGCTGAGCTATATACCCTAATCTGTGAGGCTGAGCTATATACCCTGAGGCTGAGCTGTATACCCTGAGGCTAAGCTGTATACCCTGAAGCTGAACTATATACCCTGAGGCTGAGCTGTACACCCTGAGGCTGGGCTGTACATCCTGAGGCTGAGCTGTGTACCCCAAGGCTGCGCAGTACACCCTGAGGCTGAGCTGCACACCCGGAGGCTGAGCTGTATACCCTGAGGCTGAGCTATATACCCTGATCTGTGACGTGGAGCTGTATGCCCTGATCTGTAATGTGGAGCTGTATACCATGATCTGTGACTTGGAGCTGTATACCCTGGTCTGTGATGTGGAGCTGTATACCCTTATCTGCAATGTGGAGCTATATACCCTGATCTGTGAGGCTGAGCTATATACCCTGATCTGTGATGCTGAGCTATATACTCTGATCTGTAATGCTGAGCTATATACCCTGATCTGTGAGGCTGAGCTATATACCCTAATCTTTGATGCTGAGCTATATACCCTGATCTTTGACGCTGAGCTATATACCCTGATCTGTGAGGCTGAGCTATATACCCTGATCTGTAATGTGGAGCTGTATACCCTGATCTGTAATGCTAAGCTATATACCCTGATCTGTGATGCTGGGTCTGTATACTCTGTCCTGTGATGCTGAGCTGTATACTCCTGACACTATGGGTGGAAGCAAGTGGAATACACGGGACAGAGTGGGTGGATTATATAAGTGGTTGAGCTTATGAGAAGTGGGAGGGGTAAAAAAGGAAGGACAGGGTCTGGCGCCCCCCATCCCAAAACTTCACCAGCCACCACTGTTGTACACACAGCCTGCAGTGAATATTCCCATTATTTTGCCAGTCGTTTCTGTTTGAGTTCAAACATGAGGTATGCAGCATGGTACTGCCCAGGTTAATGCATGAGCTTTGTCTGTAGTCTAAGAATTGACAATTCCTGTGAAGAAATTACATATCCCACAATCCCTGTGTCTCTCTGTTTAGCAATCTGAAGAAGAGAGCTAAACAGTAGTTTGATCAAACACAGACACAAACATGCGGGGCAATTAAAAAGGATCTAAAGTCAGAAGGTTTTTTACCTTGATGCATTTTATGCATTAAAGCAGAAGTAAACCGCTGGTAAAAAAAAAAACCTGCAAGACAATAGCATAATGTGCTAGTATGCATCGTATACTAGCACATTATGAAATACTTACCTTAGAACAAGCTCCCGCAGCTCGCTCGGTCACCTCTGAGGGAGCTGACATGTTCCCTTTGCATTTCTTCTGGATTTGCGGGCTCCGGCGCTGTGAGTGGCCAGAGCCACGGTGACTTCACTCCCGCGCATGCGGGCAGAAGTCCTCCATTCTGGCAAGGAGCTCTGAAGTTCCCAAGCGGGGCATACAACCACTTTGAGATAAAAACCCTTCTGTGTTCAACAGTCCCCCTCAGCCCCCCTAATACTTACCTGAAACCCATCTCGATCCAGCGATGTTGCATGAGAGTCTCTGCTGTCCGGGACTCTCCTTCATTGGTTGAGACAGATTGGCTTCTGCTGCTGTCAATCAAAGTCAGTGATCCAATGAGGAGAGAGAGGGGACAGGGCCCAGTGGCGGCTCCGTGTCTAAATGGGCACACAGAGCAATGGCTCGGGAGCAAGCCTGCTTGCACTGGGGGCACTTGGCAGGAGGGAGGGGCCAGGAGCGCCAGAGAGGGACTCGAGAAAAGGAGGATCTGGGCTGCTCTGTGCAAAACCACTGCACAGAGCAGTTATGTATGACATGTTTGTTATTTTTAAACAAAAAGCCCAAGATAAGAAAACCACTTCCTGCCCAATGACGTCATGTGATGTCGTGGCCTTTGAGTAGGGATATCTGAATAATGCCTGTAGCTGCAGACATCATTCAGATATCTACTTTTTCTGTGATTCACTGCACCATAAAAACAATCATTGCAGCTGTTCAAGTGCTTGTTTTTACAGGCGGCGGGAGGGGGCATCTCCCGCCACCCTCTGGTGCTTCTACAGGCTCGCCCGTGCTATAGGCGAGACGGAGATTGAATTGGCCGGTGGTGGTTGTTTACCATAATGTTGACTGAGGATCAGATCGTCCCCGGTCATCTCTATAACCTTAGGAGGCCAGGCGTGGAGTTATGACATTATGTGCAGCCTCGGCAGTTGTAAACACTGCCGTTGCCTTGGCTGGAAAGCTGAGATAATTTTTTGTTTTACATTTTTAACATTTTAGGCTTTCCAGCCTAGAGGTGCGATCTGGGGACTTATAGACCCCAGATCTCACTATAAAGAGGACCCATCGTACCCTATTCCTATTACAAGGGATGTTTACATTCTTTGTAATAGGAATAAAAGTGATCAAAAAAAAATGTAAAAGGAAAGTGTCAAAATATAAAAATAAAAGTAAAATAAACAATTAAAAAAAAAATGTAAAGCACCCCTGTCCCCGCGTGCTCGCATGCAGTCGCCCCCGCATATGTAAACAGCGTTCAAACCACATGAGGTATTGCCATGAATGTTAGAGCGAGAGCAATAATTCTAGCCCAATACTTCCTCTGTAACTCTGAACAGGTAACCTGTAAAGAATTTGAAAGTGTTGCCTATGGAGATTTTTAAGTACCGAAGTTTGGAGTCTTTCCACGAGTGTGCGCAATTTTAAAACATGACATGCTAGGAATCAATTTATTCAGCGTAACATCATCTTTCACATTATGCAAAAAAAAAACGGTCTAACTTTAGTGTTTTTTGTTTTTTTTTTAATTCATGAAACTGTTTTTTTGCAAAAAAAAAAATGCGTTTGTAAAATTGCTGCGCAAATGCTGTGTGCCATAAAAAGTTGCAACAGCCGCCATTTTATTCCATACGGTCTCTGCTAAAATATATATAATGTTTTTTGATGATTTTTACATGTAGGAGAGAAATGTCAGAATTGGCTTGGGGGGCAAGTGGATAATATCACTTTAACAAAAAGATCATTATGCTGGAAGAGATGTGTTTCTATGACATTAGCACTCTCACATTTGTGATACAATGCAGAGAAATGGCGAGGCATGGACTGGACACTGTGTGACCTGGAAAACAAAGTTACCTACCACTTTAGAGAATAGGGACAAGCTAGGTGAATGAATACAAGGACCACGGTCACCCAGGACACTACTAACTGCAGCTGCAACATGTGAGTCCATCATTACAAGCAGGGCTGCCAACAAGGGGGTAGCGCCAGCCCTCCGTAACTGGGTCCTGCCAGTTTAGCAGTGGGGCCCAAAGGCAGAGGGGACTCCCAACTTCTGGGCTCCTGGCTCTGCAGCTATTTTAAAAAAACTTCCCTAGGCCCTATTTGTTCAGCGGTGATCTGAATGCAGAAAGGGGGACTATTTAATCACTTTCCGGTGCAGGCAGAGTAATCCTTAATGTCATAGATCCCGACAATTAAATGAAGGACCCGGCCTGCCCTGGCTGATTGATATAGAAGAGGCTGGAACTTTAATTCAGCTATCATGAACTTCGGGATGGGAGATTACTCTGACTGCAACCAAAAGTGATTAAATAGCCCCGTTTTGGCCTCAGGCCCCCGCTGGACAAATGGGGCCGGGGACAGAAAGGTGGTTATCATTCATATCATTGTTGTCAGGCAGTAGGAAGAAGGATGGACTTGCCGCCCGTTCACATTTGGCCATCTATGACAATAGCCGGAAGAGTTTTTTGTCTGCATGGCTTCCTCTTGTGGGACTCCTTTGACTGGGTGGCCGTGACTGCAGGACGGGGGTCTTCCATTGGAGAAGCGTGGGAGGGACCTATAGAAAATCTGGCTGTGTATATAAATCTGCAATCTTATTGAGACAGGGTGGAGAGTTGCATAGGATGCTTTATACTTCTCTTTCTGGCAACATGTGTTTAAACAAGAACCCCGGAAAAAATATTTTTTAAAATTTGCTGGCACACAAGAAGGTAAAGCAAAACTAAAACCCTCTTATCCTTTAGGCAGGTTTTACATTTGCAGCAGCCATTGCAGCCCCTCTGAAAAGCAATTCACATTACACAGTAAATCGCTTTTTAGAACATTTGAACAAATGGGCTCAAGGGGTAGAAAGGGGACTATTTAATTGCTTTGGGTGCAGGCGGGGTAATCTACTGAACCGCAGTTCCTGATATTTAAATTAAAGTTCTGACCAGTGGCGGCCTGCCTATAGGAGGCGCCCGGGCGCCGCCCCCCAACAAAAAAGAAAAGTCCCCTTAAAAAAAAAAAAAAGTTTGTTTAAATTAACATAGTGCACTGTGTTCGGGCGCCGAACGAAAAAACAACCCCCCGCCGCGGGCCCGCGGAGGATATCCGTCCGGCGGTGACCAGTCTTGAAATTAAATTTATAGTCCTTGACGCCAAGTCATCTAATGGGGCGGACGTGGGTTTCGTTAATTTATCAGGGGAAAGATGGGGAACTCGGGTAAACAAGTTTACAAGATTTTTCGCTAAATGACACATTACACTTAACGAAAAGTCTCCCCGACGTTACCGACGACGTTTACATTTTGGACGGATTTCCTATTCTCCCAAAATCAAAACGAAATGGAAGAACACACGGTCGTTTAAAATTTTTTATAAAAAAGGCCCCAAGAACAAATTTGTGTACAACGGTCTTTCTCTTCATATTTC
>BLSH010440616.1:380345-395572 GCA_018402905.1 Glandirana rugosa
TTTTTTTTTTTTGTAAAAGGCAAATAAAGAAGTAAAAGGTTTTGTTTACTCTCGACGTTTTTTTATATTTTGCCACAAGTTTCGGGGAAATTACTTTTTCTTTTTTTTTTCTTCACAAAGTTGTCACTAAATGATATATTGCTCACACATGCTATGGGTATATGTGGAATTACACCCCAAATTGCATTTTGCAGCTTCTTCTGAGTACAGGGATACCCCATGTGTGAGATTTTTTGGGAGCCTATCCGCGTACGGGACCCCAAAAACCATCCACCGCCTTCAGACTTTCTAAGGGCATAAAATGGTGATTTTATAGTGATAGTACCTATCACGGTTTTGGAGGCCCTGAAATGTCAAGGTAGCACAAAAGCCCCCAAAATGACCCCATTGTGGAAAGTAGACACCCCAAGGTATTTGCTAAGAGGCATGGTGCGTATTTTGCAGCTCTCATTTGTTTTGGAAAATGAAGAAATAAACGGAAAATGTTTTTTTTTTTTCTCTTTTCAAATTTCAAAACTTTGTGACAAAAAGCGAGACCTGAAAAATACTCAACGTGCCTCTCAGCAAATAGCTTGGAGTCAGGGGCGTAACGATAGGGGTTGCAGGGGTTGCAATTGCAACCGGGCCCCATGGTCTAGGGGGCCCATGTGCCTCCCTTGTACACCTGAATAGGAGGGATGGCAGGGGTGGCATTTAGAGGACCCAATCTCCTCCATTTTCCTCTGTCCAGTTTAATTGTCTTCTGCTGTTCCCAGGGCCCCTGTGTGCTTCCCTGGTCCCACTGGGGCCTGCTGCAGAACTTGTGAAAGGGCCCCACTGCAGTACCGTAATAAAGGGACCCACGATAGGCATAAAGGGCCCCAGGATCAGGGGTAAGAGGGAAGGGGGGCCCTTCATAATTTCTTGCACCGGGGCCCTGAAGGTTCTAGTTACGCCTCTGCTTGGAGTGTTTACTTTCCAAAATGGGGTCATTTGGGGGGGGGGGGGGGTTTCTGCTATCTGGGCATTCCATGTCCTCCGAAACTGCAATAGGGAGTGAGGAGTAAAATCACCATTTTATGCCCTTAGAAAGTCCAAAGGCGATGATTGGTTTTTGGTGTTCTGTACGCGGCTAGACTGCCATAAAGTCTCACATATGTGTTATCTCCGTATTCAGAAGAAGCAGCAGAATGTGTTTTGGGGTGTAATTTCACATATACCCACGGCAGGTTCGAGCAACATATCATTTAGTGACAACTTTGTTAAAATAAATAAATAAAAATTGTAATTTCCCCGAAACTTGAGCAAAATATAAAATATTCCATGGACTCAACATGCCTCTCAGCAAATAGCTTGGGGTGTCTACTTTCCAAAATGGGGTCATTTGGTTTTTTTTTTTGCTATCTGGGCATTTCATGGCCTCCACGACTGTGATAGGTAGTGTGGGGTAAAGGCATACATTTTTGCCCTTAGAAAGCCTGAAGGCGGTGATTGGTTTTCAGGATCCCGTACGCGGATAGGCTCCCAAAAAGTCTCACACCTGGGGTATCCCTGTACTCGGGAGAAGCAGCAGAATGTATTTTGGGTGTAATTCCACATATACCAATGGGCTCAACATGCCTCTCAGCTAATTCCTTGGGGTGTCTACTTTCCAAAATGGGGTCATTTTTGGGGGGTTTTGTACTGCCCTTCCATTATAGCACCTCAGGAAATAAAATAAAAGCTGTGTAAATTCCAGAAAATGTACCCTAGTTTGTAGACGCTATAACTTTTGCGCAAACCAATAAATATATGCTAATTGGCATTTTTTTTTTACCCGAGACATGTGGCTGAATGCATTTTGGCAAAAATGTATGACTAAAATTTAGTTTATTGTGTTTTTCTAATAACAAATAAATTTAGTTTATTGTGTTTTTCAAATAACAAAGGAAATATAATTTTTTTTCAAAAATTTTGTTCTTTTTTTGTTTATATCGAAAAAAATAAAAAGTGCAGAGGTGAACAAATACCACCAAAAGAAAGCTCTATTTGTGGGAAAAAAAGGACGCAAATTTTTTTTTGGGTACAGCATTGCACGACTGCGCAATTACCAGTTAAAGCAGCGCAGTGCCAAATTGAAAAAAGTGCTCTGGTCCTACAGTGGGAAATCCTTCCAGGGGTGAAGTGGGTAAAGTATAACTAGGGCAAAACAATTTTTTTTTAGTTTTGGATAAAATGGAGATGGGTTAGAACACCTGTCAGTTTTAATTGTTGTGCCCCCGGGGGATAATTTGCAGGGATTTCCTCTCAATTCCTGTTTTTGCATGGGATGGGAAATGAAGGTAAACCTCCCTAATGAGACACATAATTTGAAAAGCCCCTGGCTGCTATTGCACAGTTTAGTTGGACAGTTGGTGAAAATGAAGAGCAACTGCCTGTTTTTTTTATCCCCCTGGCTGCCCATTAGAATGAAGCCTATACGTTGTTTATATTTCCCAGATAATTTATCCTACAGTAACGAGGAAGATCTCCTGGCCGGAGTCCTAGACTGTGTTAAAAACAGGGCGGGTGGTTGAACTTCTGGTTTAATTAGGGTCAGGTACACCCAACCCAAGTGAATTCACTGGGTGTGATTATTTAGTATTGAGCAATAACTTGATGACTGAAACATACGATTATGTTCCCTTGAGCAGGTTACACAATGATTATCTATATTTTATTATATTATTATATATTATTATTTTTTTCACTTTTAGTGATGTAAACTTTAGCCTTTTTCACAAGGAAAAGGAAGAGGATCTCCTTCTTCCTTGGTCCTGCCACCAATCTCTCCTTCCAGTTGGCAAAAAGGGTCTGGTGAGAACTCCTGTGCCTCCTCAGCAGGGGGAGCTCTTTCCTCCTTACATTAACTGCCCCCTACATCAAATGTCCCCAACAAAGTGATCCCTTCCATCAAATGTCCACATCAATATGCCCCCTTATATCAATGGCTTTCATCAGTCTGGGTTAGAAATTAGTGGATGCACTCCCAGAGACTAAAGCCTCGTACACACGGTTCGACGATTGTACGACCGATCGTATGTTGGATCATGTAACTCGCGTACTGACATGCACAAAACGATCGTACGACCAAGCTGAACGTAGTGACGTGTTGTGAATGTATAAAGAGAAAGTTCAGGTGCATGTTATTAGCATCCGGCCATTCCTGACTTCTGAGCATGTGTGTTTTGCACAATACAACTTGTTGGACCAACTTCTCTGTACACGCGATACAACGGTCGTATGACCGCTTGTCGTACTACCAAAGTTTTCTAGTCTGCTCATACAACTTCTGTTCTACGACCGTCGTACATAGGCTGTTCTAATCGTACTAACGGTTGATTTAGCATACAACGGTCGTTTTACGACCTGTTGTATACGATCGTCGACCCGTGTGTACGAGGCATTAGGGAAGGAGATTGCAACTAAAACCTAGAGGGGGCACAGTCCACCCCAACCAGGGCTGGTGCAAAGATTTTTGACACCCTAGGCCAGGGGTAGGGAACCTGCGGCTCTCCAGCTGTTGTAGAACTACATTTCCCCTGAGGCATTGCAAGGCTGATGGATACAATTACTCCCAGAAGCATGATGGGAAATGTAGTTCTACAACAGCTGGAGAGCCACAGGTTCCCTACCCCTGCCCTAGGCCAAACCTAATTTTGCCGCCCCATTTGCTCCACCCCCTTTGCCCTGCCCATGTGATAGGAGGCAGCGCTATACACGAAGCATCGGTTCTGCTCCCTCAAGCACTGGCTCCGGTGCTGCGCCTCTAATTACACTACCGGTCCAACAGAGCAGCTGCCTCAGACTTAGTTAGTAACATGCTGCAGCCTGCAGACGCGGAGGGAAACCAGTGGCCAGGCACCCCTAGGCAGCAGTGCGCCCTAGGTCGCTGCCTAGAGTGCCTAGCGGTAGCACCGGCCCTGACCCCAACACCTTATATCTGAGCCTGATGTGTAAGAAATCTTAAAGGTCTTTTCTATACATCATCTAAAAACAAATGTGAAAGAGACTGGAGTGACAAAGGACGTAAGTGCTTAACCTTAGAAAGAAAATGCAACTTTTAAATTGTTTATAAAGCAAAGCCTCCAACTATGGAATATCCCCACACCCAGGAGAAGCAGCAGAATGTATTTTGGGGTGTAATTCCACATATACCAATGGGCTCAACATGACTCTCAGCTAATTCCTTGGGGTGTCTACTTTCCAAAATGGGGTCATTTGGGGGGGGGGGGGTTGTACTGCCCTTCCATTATAGCAACTCAAAAAATAAGATAGGAGAGGGGGAGAGGAGGTCATTCAGAGCCAGAGCACCTGGATTTAGGAGTGTTCCACAGACTATTGATCTCAGCTTCACGGGTCAGAGCGGTGTTCAAGATACTTTGTATCCAGTTGTGAAGCTGCAAGGAGTCACAGCCGCTTTCCACACTAAACATGCCGGTGCCGGGGACCCAAAGTCCTACGAAGAACGAGCCCAGGTGATGATAGCGCTTAGATCCTTGGACAAGTAAGTGTCCTTTTCAATATTTGTAGCTGTCGACTTTTCATTTTTTTTCTTTATAGAGTGAAGATCCTCTTTAAGTGTATAAGAAGAGGTCCACATCTTATGTTATCTCAACAAATGTGACCTTCTCTGGGGAGATGTGATGTTCCAGTGGTGATCTTTTATTTTCCATTCCATTATATCTTAATATTCAAATTCTCATGACTGGGATAGGATATGAAGTGATTTTTATTTCTATTACCAGCCATGCTGGGATAGGGGTGGGAGAAATGGCTGTATTCTACTTCTGAGTGACCGATGCCCAGATTTCAAAATATTAAACTTTTGGCAGGGGGCTTATGGAAATGCAGCATGATCAGAAATCTACCTGCCGCTACATTAAAATCACATTGAGATTTGGTTTTTGAGCAGATTAACCTACCATGATCCACAAAATGAATTATGAAGATATTCTGTGTTTCATAAATGTAATGTTATAAAGTTGTAAAATTCCCAGCTAATGTATTGGTTCAACATTGCTATAGTGGCAGTTCTCTGCATGATCATGGTCACGTTTGCTAAAGCCACCAGCCCTCCAATGTGGAGGAAAAACACAGTTAAAACAGGAATATAGACTTGAATGCTAATGTCTTGGAACTGCAGGGGACTTTTACTACAGTCTGCTGGAACTATTATCCCATTAGTACTTTTTAATCAGCTTAAACTTTAAGGCCTCATGCACACTGGACGTTTTAAAAAAAACGTTCTAAAAACGTCAGTAGCTTTGCAGCGAGTTCTTCGGCTTTTTTGAGCGTTTTTGCACTAGCATTTTTGAGCTGTAGCCATTTTTTTTTTCTTATGGACCAAAAACGCCCAAAAACGTTGGTGGGCTGTGTTTACTTGCATTTTTGAACAATAGCATTTTTTTCCCCTCAATTGATCTAAGACGTCTGAGTGTTTGAGCAGTTTTACAGCTGAAAAAACGTCTCTCAGAACCCACTGGTCTTGAGTTTTTTTTACAGCTCAAAAACGCCCCACCCAAAAACAGTTGATAACAGCCCATGTGTGTATGAGCACATAGGATAACATGATGGAGGGTTTATTGACTGTAGAAAAAAACTTCTGCAGCTAAAAACAGCTGCTGTAAAAAAAAGTTCAAAAATATCCAGTGTGCATGAGAGCTTAAAGTTTCTGATTTCACTCACCTGAAAATGATTATGGTGCAGTTTTAAAAAGGAAATAAAGCTCTGGATTCATATCTCAAACACAGGTAAAAGTCACCTTCTACAGTCTAACAAACAGCAAGTCTTTTTTGACCTTAACTACTTCCCCACCGCCTGCCGTGTATTCACGGCGGCAGTGTGGATGCTGGCCGCGAATCGCCGTAAAAAGACGTCATTTGCGGATGGCCGCTAGGGGGCGCGCGCCCGCCGCACTCCTGAGGAGTGTGCCCGCGGCTCGCCGGCGGACATCGGGCAAAGAGCAGGGAACCGCCGATTTAAACACGGCAGTTCCCTGCTCTGTTAGTGCGGGCATGGGTGATCTACTGATCCCTGTCACTGGGATCAGTTAGATCTCTCATGCCCATGGTAGCCCAACCCCCCCACAGTAAGAACACACCCAGGGAACACAGTTAACCCCTTGATCGCCCCCCTGCAGGTTAACCCCTTCCCTGCCAATGACATTTATACAGTAATCAGTGGACATTTAAATTTCTGATCGCTGTATAAATGTCATTGGTCCCAAAAAAGTGTCAAAGATGTCTGACATGTCTGCTGCAATATCGCAGTACCGATAAAAATCGCAGATCGCTGCCATTACTAGTAAAAAATAAATAAAAACCCCAGAAATTAATTCTCACCATCCGTAAACGCAGCCACTTTTGCGCAAACCAATCAATAAACGCCGATTGCGTTTTTTTTTTTATCACAAATATGAGGAAGAATATAAATCGGCCAAAATCGGTGAAAAAAAAATATTTTTTATATATTTTTTTTATATATATGAATTTTAGCAAAAAGTAAGAAATTTGGGGTTTTTTTGCAAAATGGTCGCTCTTCTTTTGTTTATAGCGGTGATCAGAAATTACGCAGAGGCAATCAAATACCACCAAGAAAGCTCTATTTGTGGGAAAAAAAGGACACAAATTTCGTTTGGGTACAACGTTGCGCGATCGCGCAATTGTCAGTCAAACGACGCAGTGCCGAATCGCAAAAAGTGCTCTGGTCCTACAGTGGGAAATCCTCCCGGAGGTGAAGTGGTTAAAATGATATATCAATTCTCTGTAAAGGCTGAGTTTGTGGATCTTAGCTTTCTTTGCCTGCTCTCTTCTGAATTAGTGTCATGGCTAGATATGCATTGTACAAGGACTTTTAGACTGCATTCACACAGACCTTCGGTTATGGTGCAAATCCTGATTCCTGCTGCTGGGTTTGACAACTGCAAGCGGATAACTTTGGTTGCCTAGCCTGTACACTGCAATGACAGGCTGTCAGCCGCCGCAGCTATTCGTGGCTGTTCACACAGACAGTGATCACTTGCTTTGATGGCGGCTGGGTGCTGGGATTCACACTATAACTTTATGCCTATGCGAATGCAGCCTAATTGTTTTGAAGTTTTAGAGTTCAATGCGGGTACTTCAGCAACAAACTTAAGGTTTACTGGTACATTTTGACCTAAATTGAACCTTGACCCTTTGAAGATCAGTAGTCAAAACAGATTACTAATGTACTTCTAATGAGTGCCATTCATGTTCCTTAATAGTGGATACAAAAACAACATGGAAGTACCTGAGGCTCAAAACTATAGGAAGTTCTTGGTAAATAAATGTGCTCAGGTGCGGTCAGAACTAAAACTGTACTCATTGCTAAAAAGTTACATTATATTGTAAAGTTCACCTCAATGGCATCTTCCATTCTGTACAAGTATTTCTCATTTCCAGTTATCGGTGACAGCCAGTAGTCATCTGATACTCTATGTCAAACTTTTTTTGGTAATTCTGGTGACATTTTTTCAGCTATTTCTACCCATAACAACAGAGGCAGCTTTCTGTGCTAATTTTTGTTTAAGAAGAGGATGGCAATTGTCTTTACAATTTCCCTTAAAAGCATAAATCCAAACAGCACTAGCTATTCACTTTGACGCCAGTAGGCATTGGTAACTTGATAGGTGGCTAAAGAGCTTGAGACCTTCTGGGAATATCCCCACCCTCTAATTATTCTGGCTTCACCCTCCCCTCTGGATATGTCAGATATTTTCCTAAAGTGTAATAGCCTTGTACATATGTTATCATGGTCAGGAAGTGTGTGATTAAGGGGTTATGCCCTTTTTTCTTTTTGTAGTCCTGTACGGCCATATGTTTTGATTTTTTAATTGATTTTGGCTTGGGAGTGCCGTGAACTCAAATGCATTTTCTGTTGGCATAGATAAGGACCCCAACTTTTATCACAAGATATTGAACAATTTAAAAAAGTATACACTTAAAAAATGTAAATTGACCTGAAGCCATTATATTTACCCATTAACAGAGCTCCTGTTGCAAGGTTTGCAGATCCACTCTGGGGAATCCGGCACATGCAGGGTGACAAGATAGCATGTGTAAAGTTTGTGACATTTGTACAAGAATGGAGGTGGTATGACAGTTGAGGTCTTGGCAAGGAAGGACTGGGGCAACTGGGCATTTGCCTCAGGCCAGTACAAATAAAAAAAACTGTATACTGGGCTGCTACCCAAAGCATAGATATTCCCTCATTCACACTGTAATCGTAATGGCATGAGCAGTCAATTACAGCTGCTGGGCACCCCAATTAGACCTGCAATTACAGCTCCTGGCATATGGAAGAGTCCTTTGTAGATGTTGACCCATGACTGAATGCAGACAGCCTCAAACAAAACTATACTGGAAAGTTATGACTACAGGTGTAAACCCTACATATACTGTATAATTGCTAGCATCCAGTCCCTTTTTGTGTGCATGAATAACATTTAACATTCTTTCTAACTTATTCCCCCACTATATATCCTTTATGCGACTGTAATTACACAAAGGATATATAGCCAATATTTCTGATAACAGTCTGGCTTTTAATGACTTCTGCCTCCTCTAGACTACCCCTAGCCCTATTGCTTTTTACAATCTAATCTAACGGATTCCCCTCTCCAGGGCCGATCCTAGGGTCACAGGTGCCTCTGGGTGCAGAAATATTTCTAGCACCCCCACATGGGCGTGATTATCTTACTAACTCCTCCCCTTTACAAATTATTCTATGGTAATGACTCAAATGCAGAGATGCTCCCCTATGGATTCTTCATTGCCCTGGGATCCTCCCATAATTTCTTAAAAATAAACAAAATGCTTTAATGAGACCTGGAGGGGAAGTCTCTGATGGGCACAGTACAAGAGATGGTCAGAGACTGCAGTCATGATACAAGAGATGGTCAGAGACTGCAGTCATGATACAAGAGATGGTCAGAGACTGCAGACATAATACAAGAGATGGTCAGAGACTGCAGACATACTACAAGAGATGGTCAGAAAATGAAGACATGATACAAGAGATGGTCAGAGACTGCAGACATTAACCAAGAGATGGTCAGAGACTGCAGACATACTACAAGAGATGGCCAAAGACTACAGACATACTACAAGAAATGTTCAGACTGCAGACATGATACAAGAGATGGTCAGAGACTGCAGGCATGATACAAGAAATGGTCAGACACTGCAGACATGATACAAGTGATGGTCAGAGACTGCAGACATGATACAAGAGATGGTCAGAAAATGCAGACATGATACAAGAGATGGTCAGAGACTGCAGACATGATACAAGGGATGGTCAGAGACTGCAGACATGATACAAGAGATGGCCAGACACTGCAGACATGATACAAGAGATGGTCAGAGACTGCAGACATAATAAAAGAGATGGTCAGCGACTGCAGAAATTATACAAGAGATCAATGCATCAAATGCAGCCCACAAGTGCCCATCAAATGCAGCCTCATCAATGCCCATCAAATGCAGCCTCATCAGTGCCCAGCAATTGTAGCCTACCAGTGCCCACCAATTGCAGCCTACCAGTGCCCACCAAATGCAGCCTACCAATGCCCACCAAATGCAGCTTATCAGTGCCCATCAAATGCAGCCTACCAGTGCCCATCAAATGCAGCCTACCAGTGCCCACCAAGTACAGCCTACTCCTGCCCACCAATTGCAGTCTAACAGTGCCCACCAAATACAGCCTACCAATGCCCACCAATTGTAGCCTGCCAGTGCCCACCAAATGCAGCCTACTCGTGCCCACCAAATGCAGCCTACCAGTGCCACCAAATGCAGCCTACCAGTGCCCACCAAGTGCAGTCTACTAGTACCCACCAAATGCAGCTTATCAGTGCCCACCAAATGCAGCTCATTAGTGCCCATCAAATGCAGCTCATCAGTGCCCACCAAATGCAGCTTACCAGTGCAGTGTCCATCAAATGCAGCCTATCAGTGCCCACCAAGTGCAGCCTACCAGTTCCCACCAATTGCAGCCTACCAGTGCCCACCAAATGCAACTTATCAATACACACCAATTGCAGCTTACCAGTGCCCACCAAATGCAGCCTACCAGTGCCCAACAATTGCAGATTACCAGTGCCACTAGATAACACAGAGGGGCGACAATCTCCTACTGTCACAGAACATGGATTTGAATCTCCTGAGCGGCCACTGTAACAAAGTCCCGCCTCCTAGACTGGGTTGCGGCTCTTATGATACACATCACACGGATTCAATTTCACTGCATTGTATCAGTGTTCTGTCCATCTCACAGGAGCCTGTCTAGGAGGCGGGACTTTGTTACAGCGCTGCCGAGCATTTGAGACTAAAGCTCGTGCAGTGGCGACTCTAGGAACAATATAAGGGGCACATAAGATACCACAGTCAAATAATTTTAACACTGGTGTCAGCAGACACACTATTAACCCCCAGCACTGGTGTCAGCAGACACACTATTAACCCCCAGCACTGGTGTCAGCAGATGCACTATTAACCCCCAGTACTGGTGTCAGCTGACGCATTATTAACTCCCAGTAATGGTGTCAGCGGACGCACTATTAACCCCCAGCACTGGTGTCAACGGACACATTATTAACCCCCAGAACTGGTCTCACCGGACGCATTATTAACCCCCAGCACTGGTCTCAGCGGACGCATTATTAACCCCCAGCACTGGTCTCAGCGGACGCACTATTAACCCCCAGCACTGGTGTCAGTGGGCGCATTATTAACCCCCAGCACTGATATCAGCGGACACATTATTAACCCCCAGCACTGGTGTCAGCAGACGCATTATTAACCCCCAGCACTGGTGTCAGTGGGTGCATTATTAACCCCCAGCACTGGTGTCAGCGGACACATTATTAACACCCAGAACTGGTCTCAGTGGACGCATTATCAACCCCCAGCACTGGTGTCAGCGGATGCATTATTAACCCCCAGGACTGATTTCAGCGGACACATTATTAACCCCCAGCACTGGAGTCAGCGGGCACATTATTAACACCTAGCACTGGTGTCAGCAGATGCATTATTAACCCCCAGGACTGATTTCAGCGGACACATTATTAACCCCCAGCACTGGTGTCAGCGGATGCATTATTAACCCCCAGCACTGGTCTCGGAGGGCGCACTATTAACCCCCAGCACTGGTGTCAGCGGACACATTATTAACCCCCAGGACTGGTTTCAGCGGACGCATTATGAACCCCAGCACTGGTGTCAACGGATGCATTATTAACCCCCAGCACTGCTCTCAGCGGACGCAGTATTAACCCCCAGCACTGGTCTCAGCGGACACATTATTAACCCCCAGCACTGGTCTCAGTGGACGCATTATTAACCCACAGCATTGGTGTCAGGAGACGCATTATTAACCCCCAGAACTGGTCTCAGCGGACACATTATTAACCCCCAGCACTGGTGTAAGCAGACACATTATTAACCTCCAGCACTGGTCTCAGTGGACGCATTATTAACCCCCAGCACGGGTCTCGGCGGACACTTCACAAATACCCCGCCACATACACTTCACAAATGCCCCCACACTCAAACTCTCCCCCACACACAAATACCCCCCCACTTCACAAATACACACTCTTCACAAATTTGAACCCCAGTCATCCCACTAAGGACTTTGCTAAGCCTGTGTTGGTTCACTTACCTCTCCTCTTGGTAGCTGGTGGCCTGATCTTCTGCCTCCTGTCAGGTCCTGGCTACAACACAGCCCTAGTGGCAGGGCACCCCGAGAATGCCACAATCTCCCGCCCTGAGTGGAGGCCGGATGGGTGGCAGCAGGACCCTGGAGCCCAGCACAGCCTCTGAGGGAGCACAGCTCTGAGCAGTGCCTAGGTAGGTGGGGCGATGGGCGAATCAACCCTCCGCTTTCCTGTGCTGTGTCTCCTTCGCTGTGTGCGCTGGGCTGCAGCAGCATACGGGGAAGAGGACACAGGAGACGGAGAGAGAAAGCTCCCAGCCACTACATGCTGCCGTATGGCAGAGGAGGAGGGAGGGGGAGCACTCTGGCACCCCCACCTCTGCGGTGCCTGGGTGTGGTGCACCCCAGGCACCCACCCAGGATTGGCCCTGCCCCTCTCCACAATCCAGTTTGTCCTTCTACACATTTTTGGTTCTGGTCTCTCCACCTGTGTTGTGTTTGATATAAAAATGATTTCATAGAATAGAAATCAGATTACTGTCAGGTTTTGGCTTGAATGGATACATTTCAAACAAATGCTGTTGGATACAATGGGAACGTAGATAGCATTGTTGTATTCAACAATGGTGACAGTTTGAGTCTATTGTCTATAGATACTGTAAACAATTATATATTTATGATGGCAGAGTGCCATCTTGAGGTAGAATTTGAGAATGCATCTCTCATAGAGATGCACTCAGATATTTTTTTCTGTTAGCCAGTCGTTATGGTAAACAAACTGAGCTATATAAATGTTGCTAGGCATAAGCTGGACAGCTCACTCATTATGCCTTAAGACCGAAGAGGAACATATGTAACAGCCAACAAGAAGACGGTGCCTGATCTCAAGAAGAATCGTTGTCAACGGAGATCACAAACACAGTAACTGGAGTTAAGTAGTTTTTAAGTGTATTTCTACTGTTACAGACCATAGTTGCTGTTAATTTGCTATAGATATCTGTCAGTCTTGTACTGTATTCCTAATATTGTAATAGTTTTGTATGTACAGCATTTTTTTCAGTAAAAGCTCATTTATACACTGCACAGGTCTGAGTTTCCTTGCTTATACCGCAAAGTAACCTTGCTAGATAGACGCAAGCAAAACACCACCAATTCCATCTTGATTCTCAAACCCTTTTCCTTGCTATATAGTCTCCTCTAGTCCCTCTATGGTCATCTCTCTCCTACTACTTCACAATCCTGTGGTCAGGCAAAAGCACCCAATTAGAGCTTCTGCCTCCAACAGATTTGGTCCTTTACCAAGCTTAACAGAAAAAAAGGAAAGAAAGCACCAGCCAATCACATTTGGACAGACATACCCTTTAAAATGCACGTAAAGCAAAACTTTTTTTGATTTTCTTTTAGTTTTGAATAAAATGCGGAAGGGTTACAACCTTTGAGTTTTTATTTCAGTTTGTGTCCTTGCTGGAGAGATGTAGCCTCACTATTGGTCCTGAAGGCAGAGGAGAAATCACCACTCTAGGTGAGCAGAGGAGATCCCACAGCAGGTAACCCCACAGGTGCTGGCCCGGCTTGTGACCGCAACAAACAAGGAAACTTGGAATAGGCAGCCGCACACCGCAACAGGATACCAATAAAAATGTCTTTATTGTAATGTAGACAGATAAAGTCACACTAATGAACAGAAGGTTAACATGTTTCACACATCTTGTGCTTAGTCATATGACTAAGCACAAGATGTGTGAAACATGTTAACCTTCCCTACATACCTGTGACTGCATCTGTCTACATTACAATAAAGAAGTTTTATTGGTATTCAGTTGCGATGTGCGGCTGCCTATTCTAAGTTCACTATTGGTCCTGGTAGCCATTGTTTGTTACAGAAAGTGATGGAAATCCAAATGTTTTGAGTTGTTACAGAAATAGGAAATGAGGGAGAATCTTCCAATAGGGAAACCAGTTTTGGTGACAACTGTAGAAGAGTGGATTTCACTTTTAAAACATTTCCTTTTAGCTCCTGATTTTTCTCTGGTAAATAAAGTTTAAGCTTTAAATGCATGTTAATGCCTTACAGGTCTGCAGTGGGTGCATCACATACATTTAGTTTATACTAGGGTTGCACCGATACCACGTTAAGACCAAGTACAAGTACTCGCTGATATCGATTAACAATACTTTTTTTTTAATGTCATGTGACAGTGGCACTAATATGCAGCACTGATGAGGCGTGGACTGTGTCAGTAGTTTTTTTTTTTATTGTTTTACAATTTTATTATTTACATTTGTTTTTATGATTTTTTTACAATTTATATTGTTTTTTTTTTTTTTGTTTTTTTTACAATGCTTTATTTTTTGTGTTGGATGGTGTCAAGAGTTTTTTTTATTTTATACTTTTTTTACGATTTAAATTTTAAATATTTATTTTATTTTTTTTTTTTTTATCAGCCCTGTTGGTGGGCTTTAGTGAGATATCGGGCTCTACACAGACCCCTGATATCTCCCCTTTGAGACAGGGAAAGGGACTAAGGACGCAGATTTCCAAGTACCTTTCTCAGCAGCCTACACTGGAGATGAATGGACAGGAGGCAGAGGCTCCTCTCTCCGTTCATAAACTGAAGCATCGTAAACAGTGTTTTTACAGTTATTATGAATGGACAGTCAGTGATCACAGACTGTGCATTCGAAAAAGGAAGGAGCCAGTAAATGACAGATTTACCGGCTCCTTCCTCCGCTCTCTATCCTGACAGATCTGGGGCAGAGGAGAGACCGGAGGAGGACAGAGAGGGAGCAGGGGAGCATGGAGGAGACCAGGGGAGCACATAAGGGGAACAGAGGAGCACACGAAGGGGGACTGGAGGAGCGCACACAGAGGGAGACTGGAGAAACACATAGGGGGAACTGAGGAGCCCTCGGAGGGGGACTGAAGGAGCACACACAGGGGGACCGGAGGGGGACAAATAGGGGAAATGGAGGTGCACATGGAGGGAGACTGGAGGAGCATGTAGGGGGACACGGGACAGTTGGGGGTGATCAATGCAGCGGTGGGGGAGTTACAAGCACCAATCTCCATGTATATATTTCAATAAAGCTGCTGAAAGCTGCGAGGCGGGGGGTGGGGGGGGGTAGAGGAGCAGAATCGGCTGTCAGCTGCTTTATTGAAATCTATACAGAGAGATCGGTGATTGTAACTGCCACACCGATCATCCCTGACCAGGTATCAGCTTAGGCATCGGAGCATCTGCATGAGTACGAGTATTCGTGCAAATGCTCAGTATTGGTGCAGTTTATACATATACAGTTATAGCTTAAAGCAGTTGTAAACCTCAGACATGAAATATGAAAAAAAGCATATCCCTTTATAGTGTGTACCTGTCTCACTTAAAAGCACTAAATGTCATTTCTGCCACTGCCTCATTCCTCTGCTATAAGCATGAGTCACTTCTGACAAGTTTTTCTGACACCAAGACAAAAAGGTGACAGGGGAGGGAGCTCCAGCTGATTGACAGACTCAGCTCTGTTCCTTTGAGCTCTAATTCGATATTGACATA